>CP141145.1:9962000-10322000 GCA_035235625.1 Saururus chinensis | reverse complement strand
TTAAGCAAAAGGGGATTTGGTAAGGTGTGTGTTATAGAAAGCCACATGTTATTTAATGGCCTTAGCCTTACTTGGCCAGTAAAAATGCAAAAGAAGATGTAAATATTATAGTCTATTTTTGACATGGTTAAGCCAAGGATGGGGGTAAAAAAGCTTGTATACCTATTCAACCTATCCTTAAGTATAAAAAATATTATTTTTAATCTTAAAAATGAAGTAAGAATGGTAGAGATTGTATATTTTAAAGATATTTAAGATATTTTAAATCTGCGGGTCATCATGATTGGTTGGGAAGGATTCTACCCGAAAACTAAAGACTTGTAATCTTGTGTGCTATAAGGTCAACTAGTGTGGCCTCTCTTAAAGGTTATAAACTTTTTATTTAAAAGATATTTTTAAAAAATTTATAAAACCAAAAAAGGTTTAAAAAATAAAACTTTGTGGCACAACCTGAACCCGCTTTGACTGGAATTTTAGAAGCCCACCTAAAATTAGGGTTGGGCTAGTTGGCTAAGGCCCCAGTTCTTCCCACCCTAGGCCGACCCTGCTTTAGCCCCAATTATAGGCACCATATGATAGTAATCATTCAGCCCCAATGCAAATGGAATATATAGTTTTACATGTGAAGAGAGCATATTAATGTGAGCCTTCCTATTGTGACTATTTACAAAAATTTCAGTACATTTGCTATTTACCGGCATGATTTTATTTCCAAATTTATTAACTGAAGCAAAACAAATTCATTGCCAGAACCCATTAGACATAGCCTTCCTACATAGCCTTCCTAAACCTTGCCCATAATAGCACTCTAAAATGTTACTTATAAAACGTGATGAACTTGCAAGTTATTTGTGTAACGCCCTACAATGTCCCTTAATTTTTGGGTAGTAAGGGAATCGAGTTAATGCGACTAGAGCATGTTGGAGGGGCCCATGTGTAGCACTTGACTTTTGTTTCCTTTTCCACATCACCAAAATGAATATCCTCTGTGTTACACGATGGCTTTTGTTGTGCCATGTGTTATTGTCGTGCCCCGGGATTTTGGAAGCATATAATTTTTTTTTTCACAAATATATCAGAGTTTACTCCGGCCCATGACTGGAGCCGCTCGCCTTATGCGATAATATAATAATTATTTTCTCAGGAACCACGGTCCGTGTATAAACACAAAAGAGAAAAATAATAAAGAGAGTTCTTACTCATTTCCGTGTGGTTGAAATCCTCAAAATCACATAATTAACACTCAGAGTAAGCCCGTCTACCCGCACACTAAGCTTCATCGAGTCCTGCAAAGTCTGGGGGGGTGGTGAGTATTTTAAAATACTTAGTAGGGAGTTTATACGATCAGGCATGAATAAACACATGGCAGTTTCAAAACACATATCATATATAGTATTTTTCATGAAAACAAGGTGTGCCTCTCACCCGAAACAACCCAAAGTGCTTCTTCCTACATATCGAAGATGCTTATAGGGTTTGTAAGCTCTCATGGCTTACTACTAATGTCCCAAACATATACATATACATACATACATATATATATATATATATATATATATATATATATATATATATTAACATAAATTTGTTGCGGGTACAAAGCAGCAACCTCTTACTCCTCCACAGATCATCGCAAAATATTTCATGCTTGTGGATAGAAAAGCCACCCATGCTCATGAGGCACCGGGATCTAGAGAGTAGAGAGTCATCCCATGATACTCTCTACCCTATCGTGCATAGCCTTGATAGGTGCCCTTAGTTAGGGTCTCACCAGGATAAAATAGGTACCATGCATCTAATTCCGAACCGGATTAATTATGTCCTTAATTTGTCAACGGAGCTCTATCGGGGTGCCCAACAATAGCTCAGGACAACCAAAACACTCTTGAGTCCCAGACTCATAATTTTGAGTCCATGACTCAATCAAAATATCCTAGAGTTCCCAAACTCCAAAAAGGGCTGTTTTCTTTTAAAATATTCTATCTCAATGTTTACCTTTTTGAAAACCATAGCTCCGCCTCTACAAGCCATGGGAGCATCACCATCAATGACTACGAAGGCAAGGTTGGTCAGTCATTCCAATGAGACAGTTACCTCTTTGTCCTGTCTAAGTGACTCGATCACCATACTTATATGCCTTTTCAAAAATAATCTTGAGAATCCTCCTTTCAAAAAGTACAAGTCCTCTAAAACTGTCATTCAAACATAATGTATTCATTCGCAATGAAAACAATGGGGAATCTAGTTTGTTTCTATCTCACACGCTCCAACGTGTATAATTTATATCAAAATCCATGGATAAACATTCTATCAAACTATTATATATGAGGCAATCGTAAAGCATGTAGTATATAAAACATATCCACTTCCAGTAGCAAATCATTTGAATAATCGAATATACCTAATAGCATTATAAACATGCGATATATAAATCATATTCTATCTCAATGATTAGCCATTCGACATATCGAATATATGTGCAGAAATCATAAATCATAACTTGAAAATAATCTCTAACGCATAACATGCAAGAGTCGTATAAATAATAAGTTAAAAACACAACCAAATTTTATAATCATGCCATAAGAAAGGAAAAAAGCCCCTACCTCGCTCTTCGCATGAGTTTGAAACTGATAAATCGGACACAGCAAAATTGGATGTCCACTTCTAGGGTTCTGGAGGTCTCCAACCAGGAAAATAAGCCCGCTACAATTTCAGGCATGCTCGATTTAGGTAAAAACGCCTCTTGAACAGAAGAAAACAGACTCAAATTAACTCTAGAAACTCTTCTTCCGTACCCGTACGCAACATACGGAATCTCCCTTTGACCCAGAACACTTTTCTCTTTCCGTGCCCGTAGGCTGCAGACAGAATCTCCCCTTAGCTTGGGACACTTTCCTCACAACATGCCCGAAGGAAACAAACAAAATCTCCCCTTACCCAGACACACTTTACCCTTCATGCGCCTGTAGGCGGCGGACAAAATCTCCCCTTGCCTAGAATCACTTTACCCTTTACATGCCCGTAGGCAGCAGACAGAACCTCCCCTTGCCCCGGGATGTTTCCCCCATATAGGGTAGATATCTTAAAGAATGGATGCTTCCATTGTGTAAAACACCCTCGATTTAGCTAAAAACGTTTTTTAAACGGAAGAAAACGGACTTAGAAGGACTCTAGAAACTTCTCCTGAAGAATGAATGGAAGTTTCAATTTATAGGAGAAAGCCCGTGAGCCGATTGTGCGCGTGAATGTGCGTGCAATATGTGTTGTGCCACTACTGGCCGAAAATGCGACACCACTGTGCTTGACACACATGCGGTACACGCGTACCACAAGGTGCGGCCGCGTGTTCATCCGCGTTCACGCAAACCCGCTGCATGTCGGGTGCGAGTCATTCCGCGCATCTTGCTAGCAGCGGCTTAGCATCAGCTGTTGGTGTCATCAATGATGCTAGCTATTTTGTCCGTTTCTTTTTTTTTTAATAATATATTATTATTATTTTAATTAAATACAATTCCAACTTTAAAACATGATAACTTCTTATCCCAAAGTCGGAATTGCATGATGGACTCATATCGACGAGCCCTTCGAAACTAGACCTCACATGGGTAGGTTATCTCGCACTTTTAAAAGTGGGTCCCACCCATGTGGCACACTTCCCGAAGTTGTAACTTTTACTCCCGACCTCTATTTTGTACGTTCTTAGGTTCGTTACACTCGTCCCACCGAGTTCTATCACACCTAATAAAAACTCTCCAAATGTTTGCCTCTAAATAATTTAAAATAATTAAAAACTCATAAATTAGTTTTATTAGAGGTAAGAAATCATACCGAGAATTCGCAGTCGTTAAAATCTACCCCCCTTATAGAAATTTTGTCCCCAAAATTTGCACCTTATAGTCATCGACAAGTTCAGGACACTTCTCCATCACTTTTCTTCTAATGCCCAAGCCTCTAAGTCGTTTCCTATGATAGTGCTGTTTCCATTACGAAATCTCTTATGTTCGAACTTCGGTTCCTTACAACCCAACCTTCTGATCGATCTTTCCTCCAAAGATAGTTCAAGTTCTAGGGCAACAAGTGTCTAGTTTAGGACACATCTCACCTGTGCTTCCAAAGTATGGTCACCTGAAACATGTCTTAACCACCATTAAGCTGAGGGGTAAGGCTAGTCTTTAAGACATCATCCCTACCTTCTCCAAGCTTACAACGGTCCTACCACACTTCCGCTAAGCACTCTGATGAGCTTCGCCGAATCTAACCAATGCTGCAATCACTCAGCTTCACCAACCTACCCTTCAACAAGTCCGTGTTCTCTCTAATCCATCGCACAACTTTGTTTCATCATATTGGTGTTGTCTCTAATCCATTGCACAACTTTGTTTCGTCATATTGGTGTTGTCTCTAATCCATTACATGAGCACACAAGATATCTTCTTTGTCTGAATCTTCCTCTCTTACTAACTTTCTGTTTGTGAATGGAACATCGTACCGATCCTTAGGTTGGTAGCAAATTCTTCTTTAAGTGTCTCCTTTCTTAAGATTTGAAGAAGTTATCCTTTTCTGAGGTAGAAGATGTAGACTTTTATTTGATCTACTATTGCCTGAATGGATTCATAACTTTACGTCGTCCTTGCCCACCGTATCTTGATACTGCTGGTACTCAGATACTAAGCCTTCCTCCATGAAGTCCTCATTGTCTTTGGTAAACCCGAAATCAAATTCATAGCAATATATTGTTGCTTCCTTTCAGGAATTTTCATCGATTAAAGAGTACTTGAACCTTCCTTTTTTTTGGCTTTGACCTCCTGACAATTAAACACCTCGAAACATGCTCTCTTATATCATTTTTCATTTCATTCCATCCAACCGAAAATTCCTTTTTAGGTCTTAATACATCTTTGTTCCTCCCAGCTAAATAGCAAACTGAGATCTATACACTTCACATGATAGCTCCTTAATCATTTATAATTAAACCCTTTGAAAGTGTACAAGGTAATTGTACCAGGATAAGTATTTAAGGGTTGTCGAACCTCAGAGACGGATGAATTATTACTAAATCTAAGAGAGGAATTTGTTGATTAAAAACTAAAATTAAGCTAAAAAATTAATCACTAAATTAAAAGAAAGAGATTAATATAATGGAATTTACTTAGGAAATTGAATCCACTATAGAACCATAACAATTCCTTAACTATTAATCTAAATCCAATGTGAATATGAACAAGTATTCTCAGCTACAAGCTAGAATTACTTCAGAAAGAATCATTAATTAAATTCATGGCATGAACTGTCTTCGACAATAGCACGAATCATCTACACTAAACTAAATTATAGGCATGACTCGTCTCATCTTAGTATAACTCATCCAATTCATTAATTATCTAAACGTTAAAACTATTGCATGACCATCTCATCTAAATTACGGAAATTAGAATTGATGCAAATATCAAAACCACATCAATCTATCATCTACAAGACAATAAATCAACATAGAATTGAATAAACATGAAAAGCTCTTCCATTAAAAAAGAAATCTTTATCATACAATTGTCATAATTCACAAATGAGATCTAAATTAAAAAGAAAAGAAACTAAAACTTATCTATAGCTTCATCAACTCTTAAGTAAAAGAAAAATCTAGCCTTCCATTGTAGAAGAAAGCACTTGGATCTCCATTAAAAGCTTTGAGTTCTCTTCCATCTTCTTCTTCCTTTTTCCCTTCAGAAAATCTACTGGAGTCCTCCAATTTCGAGCCAAATATGTCTTTATATAGGCATAAGAACCGTAGGAAGAAGTTTAATATGAAAAGGATTGAAAATTGGCTTAAACTAGGAAACTGCATGTTATCCCGATTGATTGCCCTGCATGCCCGTTCGAATGCCTATATTATCTTTTTCTTCAAAATCACATTTATCCATTTGACACTTAAAATGCCCCATTCGATCGGCTATACTTTTTTCTACAATGTGGACAATTTTTCTAGACAACCCAATTTATGTTCATTAAGCTCTTTCTTTCATGTCCATATTAATTTCCAACATGTTTGTAACTCAAAAACGTTGTCCATATCACTTTAAAGCATAACAAGAGTATCTTGAATGATTCCAAACATCGTCCAAGTACTTCGATAAATGCACTTTACCTACGAAACATAAAAACATCACATTTTAGACATGTAGAATATAATTAAAATCCCAACCTAGATTTAAATACATGCCTAAACTACAAATAATTTCTGAAATTAATTAATAATTAAACTAAAATATTAATAACTATCTTAATCTAAATAAATCATAACTAACTCTTAATTATCTTAATCTATACTAGCGAATAAGGTAAAAAAGCATATAAAATAGATATATATTTCATACTTATCACTCCTTCCTTAGCTCAAGTATTGTTAGAATCTCTAATTTATCTAACACTTTCATCATAGCCTTGCCAAGGTTAAGCTTTCCACAATGCTTACACTTCCTGATCTTCTTTATGTGGCTTTGAAATATGGTCATCTACTGTCGAGTATGCCTCTAAATTAAGAACAATAATTCTCTTATTTGTAGGCCACACATCAAGTTAAAAACATACTGTTTCCTTCTAATAACTTCCCCTCCTTCACAAATAGTTGGGCAATCTATTCTTCGATCTTGTGACTTAATGCATCCATTACTACTTTCTCAATCTGCATCCTCTTGTTCGAAAAGAAGCTCTTGGGATATCTCTTCTTAGTCGATGACATCTAGATCTTGAATCACTCCAAGAGAGCATCTTGACTGATTTTAGCTGATCAAAGAGATCCTTCTTCCTTCTTTACAAAATCACATGCCCTTCTCTAGGAAATACTCTTAGATGGATAAAGTCTTTTGACCAACCGATCTTGAAGTTGTCCTTTTCATTTCCTAAACTCTACTGCGCCCATAGTGTGTTCAACTCCTCCAGACTTATTGATAAGTATAATTTATGCGTTATTTTACCCTTAATTATTCTATTTTCTAGTCTCATTTAAGTGTTAATATAGGTTAAATTATTAAATATTAAATTTAATTAGGTTAGAAAAAGCTTCCATGGTGTTTTGAATTAAATTGGCTTATTTTGCAGATTCTTCATTGGCGATCGAACGGGGTCACTTACCGATTGATCGGTTACACGTGATTTTTAAGAAAATTCAGTTCAAGCGTTCGAACGGGAATGCAGGGCGATCGATCGGCATAACGCGCAGATTCCTTATTTCACCCAATTTTGAGTCCTTCTCATATCCAACTCTTTTCTTACGGATCTAATGCCTATATAAAGACTTATTTGGCACGAAATTAAGGGAGAACAAGTAGATTTTCTGAAGAGAAGAAGGAAGAAGAAGATGGAGAAGAAGCCAAAGCTTTCAATGGAGATTGAATTACTTTCTTCTACCATGGAAGGCTAAATTATTCTTTTACTTAGGAGTTGATGAACCTATAGATAAGTTTCAGTTTCTTTTCTTTTTAATTTAGATCTCAGTTGTGAATTATGACAATTGTATGATAAGGATTTCCTTTTTAATGGAAGAGCTTTTTAATGTTTATTCAAATCTATGTTGATTTATTGTCTTGTAGATGATAGATTGATGTGGTTTTGATATTTACATCAATTCTAATTTCTGTGATTTAGATGAGATGATCATACAATAGTTTTAATGTTCAGATAATTAAGGACTTGGATGAGTTATACTAAGATTAGACGGGTCATGCCTATAGCTATTTAGTGTAGATGATTCGTGCTATTGTCGAAGATAGTTCATGCCATGGAAATTAATTAATGATTCTTTCTGAAGTAATTCTAGCTTGTAGCTGAGAATACTTGTTCATATTCACACTAGATTTAGATTAAAAGTTAAGGAATTGTTATGGTTCTATAGTGGATTCGATTTCCTAAGTAAAATCTATCACATTAATCTCTTGTTTTTAAACTAGTTGTTTTCTTTTCCTTTACTTAATTAAAGTTTAAGTTGTTTTACTTTTAAATCAGTAAATTCCTTTTTATATTTAGTAATTATTCATCCGTCCCTGAGGTTCGACAACCCTTAGATACTTATCCTAGTACAATTACCTTGTACACTTGCAAAGGGTTTAATTATAAACGATCAAGTTTTTTGGCGCCGTTGCCGGGGACGGTGTTGATTTGTTACTAAATTAGCTTTAGGATAATTCTATATACTTTATATTCAGTTTACTTAATTTTTTTTTGGTTAATTTTTAGTTTCTTACCTTCTTTTAATTTTATCTTGTAGGTTGAGTTGAAGGTGATCTCTACACTTGTGGCCACAAGTGGACATTGACAATCTTCTCTTCGGTTTGCAAGATCTTTTTCCCTTTTTATTCTTTTTCCTTAGTTATTTTTGCTTCATCTTTCCCTTTTTATACTTTAAATTGTGTGGTGTGTTTGTTGTGTATGCGTGGTCGTCGCTCCTTACTCCCCCGATTAGTGCCATTTGACCCTGAGCCTGAGCGGACATCTAGGAGAGTTGAGTTGCCCTCGACCTACATCCCTACACCCCCAAACTCTCCCACCAATTCCTCCACCCACACTACCTCTACCATCATCATGGCTGAACATCAGTTAGATGCACCACTCAAAGCTCTAAGGGAGTATTACACTCCCAATGAGTACACCTCCCCTTCATGCATTAGGTTGCCAGCGGTTGCTGCACAAAATTATGAAATTAAGCCCAATGTCATTCAAATGCTTCCATCTTTTTATGGACTTAATAATGAAAACCCGTATAGGCACCTAGATGACTTCTTAGAAATATGCACAACTTTTAAGCTCTCAAATTTAACCGATGAAGCTGTTAAACTTCGCCTTTTCCCTTTCACATTGAAAGATAAGGCTAAGGAATGGCTTCACTCTTTAGAGCCAAACACTATCACAACTTGGACCCAAATGCAACAAGAATTCCTTAAAAAGTACTTCCCCATAGGTAAGACCAACCAAATGAGAAAGGCCATAACCACCTTTGCCCAACTTCCCACTGAACAGTTCCATGAGAGTTGGGATAGACTTAAGGACCTTCTTAGGAGGTGTCCTCATCATGCTGTCCCTAAGTGGCAATTAGTGCAACGTTTTTATGAGGGTCTTACTGAACAAAATCGTCATCTTGTTGATGCAAGTTGTGGGGGTACCTTTTTACTAAAAAATGAAAATGAGGCATGGAAACTTTTTGAGGACTTGAGTGAAAATTCTCTCCAACATGCTGCGTTGAATAGAAATGAGAGTGGCCTATCTACCTTAAACAATGCCCCCTCTAGGGGTGGCTTGTATGAAGTTAAAAATCCATTAGACATCTCCTCTAAAGTTGATACTTTAAGTAGGAAGCTTGACCTCCTTATGACTTCAACACATCAGCCCACTCCCTTCACTCAAGATGCATGCACAATATGCCTTAGCCCAGCCCATACTATCATGGAGTGCCCCTCTGCCTCTCAATTTCCTGAGCTTGTCCAAGACCATGTGAATGCTACCCAATCCTTCCCTAGGGCTGAGAATAATCCATTTTCAAACACATATAACCCTGGGTGGAGGAATCATCCTAACTTTTCCTGGCAGGCACAAAACCAAGGGGTTATGGGTAACCAAATTCCTAGACAACCATTCCAAGTCCCACCAGCCCATATCCACCAACCTCAAGTCCAACATCCATATGTCCAACCTAATAGGAGTCCAAGCTTTGAAGAAAAGGTTTTGAGTGCCCTCCAAGGCATTCAATCTCAATCTCAACTCCTTCACTCACACACACAATCTATAGCAAAGTTAGAAGCTCAAATTGGACAACTAGCCAATGCTATAAATAAGAGAGAGATGGGAACATTGCCAAGTCAACCTCTACAAAACCCTAAAGGTCAATTTCAGGTAGAGGGAGCTCCTTCTTCTAATGAACATGTTAATTCCATAATGACCCTTAGGAGTGGGAAGATTGTTGACAAGAATGTTTGGGGGACACCAGTGACAGATGATAGAAGTGATGAGTTAGACAATTCAGCCCCTAATGAGCCTCAAGTAGAAGTTAGTGCACCACATGAGAAGGAGTTTGTATCTCCTTCCTCTTCCTCAGAGCCACAGCCTAAGACCACTTCAGAGGGATCTTACATCCCTAAGGCACCTTTTCCTCAGTGTCTTGACATGGCCCCACCATTTAGAAAGAACACATCTAAGATGGATGATATTCTTGAGACTTTTAAACAAGTCAAAATTAATTTACCCCTCTTAGATGCAATTAAGCAAGTCCCTGCTTATGCTAAGTTCCTTAAAGACCTATGTACTCAAAAGCGTAAATCTAAGACTCATGTGTCTAAGAAGGTCTTTCTCACCGAGCAAGTTAGCTCTCTTTTGAAGTTTGACACCCCACCTAAGTATAAGGACCCTGGAGTGCCCACTATTTCTTGTGTTATAGGCGATCACTCTATTCATAGAGCCCTCCTTGACCTTGGTGCGAGTGTTAATCTACTCCCTTACTCGGTGTATGAACAATTAGGGTTAGGTGAATTGCAGCCTACACCAGTTACCTTACAGCTAGCTGACCATTCTGTGCGTAAACCTAGGGGAGTAATTGAGGATGTCTTAGTGAAAGTTGACCGGTTCTTTTTCCCTGTTGATTTTATTGTCTTAGATATGGAAACCGGTGCAAACTCCACACATCAGATTCCTGTCATTTTAGGTCGTCCTTTCCTTGCCACAGCTAATGCATGCATAAATTGTAGAACGGGGGTAATGGAGATGACTTTTGGGAACATGAAAGTGCACCTAAATGTTTTTGATGTGTCTAATAATTTACCTGTGAATTCTAATGCTGAATGTTTTATGGTAGACAATTTTAGATTTGATGCTTATGATACAGGTCCATCTTTTGTAGCATCAGCCCATAATCAAGTTGTGTCTTCTAATTGTTTTGAACCATCATTTTGGAGACTTAAGAGAAGAGCCAATGCCAATATCTACCAACCACCTTGATATATTTGAGAATGTTGGCATTGTCTGGCTGAAGACAATAAACTTAGCGCTTTTTGGGAGGCAACCCATGTTTTTGATATATTTCTTTTCCTACCTTTTGTTTATCTTCTTTAGTTTATTTAGGTTTTATTTACTTATTTTTCTCAGCTTTTATTTTCTTTTCTCATTATAGTTTTTGTTGTTATCTCTTTTCTGGGAGCTTGGTATTTTAGGTTTGGGAAATTGCTCTTGATATATATGTTTCTAATGTTTTCTCAATCCTATGTACTTCATTTTCAGATTAGTGGATTAGTTATGCTTTCAGGTGATATCTTTCTTTTCCTCTCTTACTTATTCTTGTCATTATAGTATATATTTTCTTTTACATTGAGGACAATGTTCAGTTTAGGTTTGGGGGTGTAGAAAGATATTTTTCTTTCTTATTTTTCTTTTAGGTGTAGAAAGATATTTTTCTTTCTTATTTTTCTTTTAGGATGTTTTAGATATTTTTCTTTCTTATTTTTCTTTTAGGATGTTTTAGAGTATTTTTTTTTTTCTTTTGTTTTTATTTTCTTTTATGTGGTTTTATCGCTTATTTTCTTTTAAAAACATATGTTTGTTTTTAAAGAGATCAATTTCATGAAGAAAGTTCAAGTAATTAATTAAGTGATGAAAATGATTAAGTGAGTAATTTCTATTTTATATTCTTTATCTTGGATAATTGTGCTTATATTTTTAAATCACATTTCACACACTTGAAACTTGTAGGAATACAATTTTATAATTTATTACTTGTAATCTTAGTGGGATATCTTTAACTAAGCATATTTTTGAAAACTTGACAATTGAGTAATTTTTAATGTTTTATGATAGATCTTTATGCTTAGCTATTATTTGAAAAAAAAATGGGATAAGTGTGTGATGAAAAAAAAAAGTTTATGAAAAAAAAAATGAAAAAAAAAAGTTGAAAAAAATATATAGATTGATTGAAAAAAAAATGATGAAAAAAAGAGTAAAGGTTTGTTTCTCTTTTTACTAAGTAACCGGACCTTGTGCCTAGGCAAGTATAAGGGATCGCGTCAAAAGGTGAAAAGTTGAGATAAATTCTTTTATGACTTACTTGGTTCTGTAGCCTTTATAGTTCGAGTTATTAAGTCTGAGGGGTGTTTCAACACCTAGTGCCTTGAGCCAACTGGATTAGGGACACTGGCCTAACGCTTGCTACATGGACTATTTAGAAAGCTTAATAGAACTAAGTATTGCACAAGTCATATTTTGAGGTATATTATGATCTTATTCCCTGAATTTAATTTAAATTTGATGGCTATTACATGAGGGTTTATTATGAGATGTTAAAGATGAAATATTGTCATTGTTATATTTTTGAGTTAGTGAATTTTAATTAGCTTAGTTAATGGGTCACATAAGATATGCTTGTTAATAGAGAGTGAAATTATATAACTACAAAGTTTCTACACTTTATGTTTTTGAAATCTATATATGTAGTTGCACAATTATTTCTATGATGAGGTTATAGAATGGATGATTCCTTACTTGAAAGTGATCAGATCGATATTATTTATTTGTTTCAAGTATTTGTGGTTGGTTTTTTTTAAAAATAGTTGTGTTTTTAAGAGAAGATTGTTTTTAGAATTTTTGTTTTCTTGTTTTGTTTTATTTATTTTTTTAAGTTTAGATGTTTGTGGGTATCATTGCTGCAAACCCTCACGAGACACAACTCGTCCAACTAGGGACACCTAGGGGTTTAAAGGCTTGTTGCATACGCTAAATGCAATCGTGATTCCCTACGAAAGTGGCTTTCATTTATTTATTTTTCTAGATTAGTTGTTTTGTTTTGTTTTGTTTTGCTTGAGGACTAGCAAAATATAGGTTTGGGGGTATTTGATAAGTATAATTTATGCGTTATTTTACCCTTAATTATTCTATTTTCTAGTCTCATTTAAGTGTTAATATAGGTTAAATTATTAAATATTAAATTTAATTAGGTTAGAAAAAGCTTCCATGGTGTTTTGAATTAAATTGGCTTATTTTGCAGATTCTTCATTGGCGATCGAACGGGGTCACTTACCGATCGATCGGTTACACGTGATTTTTAAGAAAATTCAGTTCAAGCGTTCGAACGGGAATGCAGGGCGATCGATCGGCATAACGCGCGCAGATTCCTTATTTCACCCAATTTTGAGTCCTTCTCATATCCAACTCTTTTCTTACGGATCTAATGCCTATATAAAGACTTATTTGGCACGAAATTAAGGGAGAACAAGTAGATTTTCTGAAGAGAAGAAGGAAGAAGAAGATGGAGAAGAAGCCAAAGCTTTCAATGGAGATTGAATTACTTTCTTCTACCATGGAAGGCTAAATTATTCTTTTACTTAGGAGTTGATGAACCTATAGATAAGTTTCAGTTTCTTTTCTTTTTAATTTAGATCTCAGTTGTGAATTATGACAATTGTATGATAAGGATTTCCTTTTTAATGGAAGAGCTTTTTAATGTTTATTCAAATCTATGTTGATTTATTGTCTTGTAGATGATAGATTGATGTGGTTTTGATATTTACATCAATTCTAATTTCTGTGATTTAGATGAGATGATCATACAATAGTTTTAATGTTCAGATAATTAAGGACTTGGATGAGTTATACTAAGATTAGACGGGTCATGCCTATAGCTATTTAGTGTAGATGATTCGTGCTATTGTCGAAGATAGTTCATGCCATGGAAATTAATTAATGATTCTTTCTGAAGTAATTCTAGCTTGTAGCTGAGAATACTTGTTCATATTCACACTAGATTTAGATTAAAAGTTAAGGAATTGTTATGGTTCTATAGTGGATTCGATTTCCTAAGTAAAATCTATCACATTAATCTCTTGTTTTTAAACTAGTTGTTTTCTTTTCCTTTACTTAATTAAAGTTTAAGTTGTTTTACTTTTAAATCAGTAAATTCCTTTTTATATTTAGTAATTATTCATCCGTCCCTGAGGTTCGACAACCCTTAGATACTTATCCTAGTACAATTACCTTGTACACTTGCAAAGGGTTTAATTATAAACGATCACTTATCTCCTTTACTTCACCAGAAATAACTGTAACATATGTCGAACACCCTTGTCTCAACCATTTCCATACACAGTGGCGGATACAACACACCGACTTGACCTATCATGAATTCCTTAAAACACGAAGCTCCCTTTCCAAAAGTTTTTCCCTTTTCCATAATCTACTCTCTTGTCTGAAGAGAAATTCCATTCCATTAATGGTCATCACAAAGCTACCTTCCTTGTCCTATAAAAATATCTCATCTTTCTATTCGTTGGAACTTTCATCACCTTAAAACTCTTTCCACTTCAACGGTCTAGTTCTCGACCGCCTTAGAATCGCCCTATCCTATAAAGCTGGAGAAATCTTCTTCACTCACTCTAACAAATGATCCTTCTAACTACGATTATTCTTAGCAGAATAATTATAGTCACTTCAGCAACTGGAGTTTGGCTTGAACCATTGCGCTTAATTCAACATCTAGCATCTTCAACCAATCATTTTCCACAAAACAAAGATTTCTATAAAGGTCCTCTAAGTCACTAAATTCTAAACTGATACTTCAACAAAAATCAAGTCATCTAACCATGTCTACCTCCTCCACAATTAGAAACATCCTTGGGGTACTACTCGATTGTAACCACCTTGAATTAACAGTTCGTTCCACACACACAAACAAGTTTTTATGAGATGTGTGTTTTTCAACACCCCACTCACTCATTTTCAAAATCAAAACACGCAAAATCCTTCCGATAATAACAATTATTATAGGGCAACAAAACCATAAAACTAGAAAATCAATTGTTGGTTTTAACATATCTGGAAGTATATGCGTAACGACGCTTTTGATTAGCTATTTCAAAAATAGTATTACGCTATAGCAGTGCAACCAACCTTGGAGCTGCCCACTAACACTGCATGTCCCATACCACGGGTGTTTGGTGGTTTCTCAGTGACAGTCCCACAACCCTTCTAGACATGTTACCTAATTATCTGCGTTGACATATCTTGAAGCGTTAGCGTAATGACACTTCTGAGTGGCCACTAGTACTCACGTCCCATACCACGAGTATTTTTTGACACCTTAAAAACAACTTTAAGCTAAACAAGCGCAACAAACCTTGGAGCTATCTACTAACACCGCATGTTCCATACCACTAGCGTTTGGTGAATTTCTCCTTGGCAGTTCCACAACCATACAAGATATACCACCAATAGAACTATGTTTATTAATTTACGTGCTATGCCACTAACTCATACAAAAAATCAGTCTAGACTCAACATTATTTTTCACCTCATGTATTTGTAGAAAGAGTTCATGGTTGCTCCGATACCAACTGTCATGGCCCGGGATTTTGGAAGCATATAAAATTTCTTTTCAAATAAATATCGGAGTTTACCCGGGCCCGAGATTGGAGCCGCTCGCCTTATGCGATAATATAATAATCATTTTCCTAGGAACCACGGTCCATGTAAAAACACAAAAGAGAAAAATAATAAAGAGAGTTCTTACTCGTTTCGATGTGGTTGAAATCCTCAAAATCACATAATTAAAACTCGGAGTAGGCCTATCTACTTGCACACTAAGCTTCGTCGAGTCTTGCAAAATCTGGGGGCTGGTGAGTATTTTAAAATACTCAGTAGGGGATTTTATATGATCAAATATGAATAAACACATGGCAGTTTTACAACACATATCATATATAGTATTTTTCATGAAAATTGGGTGTGCCTCTCACCCAAAACCACCCCAAGTGCTTCTTCCTACGTATTGAAGATGCTTCTAGGGTTTGTAAGCTCTCACGGCTTACTACTAATGTCCCATACATATATATATTAATAGAATTTGCTACGGGTACAAAGCAGCGATTTCTTACTCCTCCATAGATCATCTCAAAACATTTCGTGCTTGTGGATAGAAGAGCCACCTGTGCTCATGGGGGGCCAGGATCTAGAAAGTATAGAGTCTTCCGATGATACTCTCTACCCTATCGCACGTAGACTTAATAGGTGTCATTCGTTAGAGGCTAATCAGGGGTCTTGCCCTTCGTTAGGGGCTCACCAGTCTAAAATAGGTATTGTTCATCCGATTCTAAACTGGATCAATTGTGCCCTTACCAAGTCAACGGAGATCTATCGGGGTGCCCAACAATAGCTCTGGACATCCAAAACACTCTTGAAACCCAGACTCAAAATCTTGAGTCCTAGACTCATAATCTTGAGTCCCAGACTCAATCAAAATATCCAAGAGTCCCCAGACTCCTAAAAGGGCTGTTTTCTTTTCAAACATTCTATCCCAATGTTTACCCTTTTGAAAACCCTAGCTCCACCTCTACAAGCCATGGGAGCGTCACCATCAATGATTACAAAGGCAAGTTTGGTCGCTCATTCCAATGAGACAGTTACCCCTTCTTTGTCCCATCTCAGTGACTCGATCACTATGCTTATACACCTTTTCAAAAGTAATCTAGAGAATCCTCCTTTCAACAAGGACGAGTCCTCTAAAACCGTCTTTCAAACATAATGTATTCATTCGCAATGAAAACAATGGGGAAGCTAATTTGTTTCTATCTCACACGCTCCAACGTGTATAATTTATATCAACATCCACAGATAAACATTCGATCAAACTATTATATATGAGGCAATCGTAAAGCACGTAATATATAAAACATATTAGCTTCCAGTGGGAAATCATTCGACTAGTCGAATATACGTAATAGCATTATAAACATGCGATATATAAATCATATTCTATCTCAACGATTAACCATTCGACAAATCGAATATATGGGCATAAATCATAAATCATAACTTGAAAATAATCTCTAACACATAACATGAGAGAGTCGTATAAATAATAAGTTAAAAACACAGCCAAAGTTTATAATCATGCCATAAGAAAGGATAAAAGCCCCTACCTCGCTCTCCTCATGAGTTCGAAACTGATAAACCGGACCCCACGAAATTGGATGTCCACATCTAGGGTTCTGGAGGTCTCCAACCAGGAGAATAACTGTCATGCCCTGGCACCGCCCGACCCGAGCCGAACCCGGTCTAGGGGCCGGTCAAGAGCTCGGGGGCGACAAGGGGAATTCAAATTGGTTTAGCAGAAGACTTAACCCTAATTACGGGCTATCTAATAGAATTACAGAGTATGCACACCACTTTGAGCAAGAGTAAATAAGTAGAAAAGAAGGAGAGTTACATTAACTCACGATAACAAAAGTCTTAAACCCACATGCTTAGTTAAACCATAGCCCACTCTAGGCTCCAAAATAGGTCTTAAACAACACAACTATATAAAGTAGCATAAATCAAAATGAGAACCATACACAAAGGTTCTAAACATAAAGCAAAACCAAAGAGAATAAGTCACATAAGAGGACTCCACGATCACTCCCAAGTCGTCTCTGATCTTTCCTCAAAGAGGAGATCCTGTCCATTTGCGTATCGCGCCACGCAGCCCCAAAGCAAAACATAATAAAGAGGGGTGAGTTTAAACAAACTTAGCAATGGTTTTCTAATATACTATCATCATCAGCAACACGACGGCAAAGCAACATAACTAATTAAAGCAAAGATTGACAAGATGTATCATTTTCTGATCACACATACACATCACCTAAACCTGCATCATAGTGTATAATCCACGTAGTGCCATTCACATCATATCAACCTGCATGAAATATATCTCTAACATACATATCAATTCATGGTTCACATCATATCAACCTGTATGAGATGTATCTCTAACATACATATCCAGTCATGCTTCAACATTATATTAACCTGCATGAGATGTATCTCTAACATACATATTCAATCATACATCACATCATATCAACCTGTATGAGATGTATCAATCACAATCTTCAAATCAGGCATTCATAACATATCTCATCCATGTTGCACGATAAACGTGTCCAATTACATGATTCACAATCATATAAACCTACATGAGATGTATCTATAACATACATTTCAGATCATGCATCAACATAAATAGAGAATGCCTCCATTAAGGAGTAAACACAATCATTGCCGCAAGGCTGGACGTGGTCCAAATTTCCTAACTGGAAACCTGGGGCATTGCCCGCTCAGAACATAGTCCGAATTCCATAAAAGAAACCAAGATGTAGGGGTAGTCAGCCCCTTTGCTCACCAAGGATAATCCACACGGGAAATCCAAATTCCCCAAAGGGAACCTAGAGCAGGTTTGCTCGCTAAAGACAATTCTGGCCAAGAATGTCCAAATTCCACGTAGGGAACCTAGAGCAGGGTGTTCGCTAAAGACATCCCTGTGGTGGGGAGAGTCCAAATTCCCGCATAGGGTACCTAGAACACGTGGTAGCCGGTGAACGAAGGCATACCACTCTGGGTTCTTAGTGTCCAGATGTGACTATTCTCAATAAATAAATCTCAACCGCAACAAGTATACGACTCATCCTCATATAATCTCATTTTGACTCGACTCAACCCGGGGAGTACACATGTTCCATGAAAGGAACTGAAATCAAAACATGTCCTTTTGGACCAATCAAGTTTCGATTAAGCCACGACTGATTAATCTGGCACGTAATTTCACCCCATTTCATCCAATAGGTCAAATTCGATTAATCCCAATAAAGCCTCAATCGGAAATCCATTTTCATGATGCATGCAACATGGTACATACGTGGGTAGAGCATACATGAATCCTAATTCATGATAAGTGTTCTCATCAGCCCCTCATGCATCATTCATAATCCTAATATTAATGCTCATCATCATCATTAAATCCCACACATGTGTGTGTGTACATAGTAGAAGCATTTCCCTCAATGCACATCAACATGCTTGTAATTCACTAACCATCACCCTACACATGTGTATTAACATCTAATCATGAATTCCAGCGGAAATCATAGGTGAAGAATCATTAAAATCATAACTCAAATCAAAGCTTAACCACAAGCTAAACACCTATAAGATCATTCACTTCATCCTTGAGCCATGACATTCACTAACATTCACACATCAATTAACCACATATTAACATTGTCATATTAGTTTGTTAGTATGTTGTAGCTCTACTGAAAATATACATAACCATAGAGAATCAACCAATCATAACTTCAAGATGGCAATTCCAACATCATATATCTAACCACAAGCCATTCTACATAACACTAAATATATACCACAACTTCATAACCTCAATGGTATACCATTCCAGTAGCATATTATAGCTCAAAACACTCCACATAATCATAAAAATGATATTTTGAAGTAGATATGTCGAAATAAACAACATACATAAAATGGTCAAATTCTACAGTGTAGCCGTTCGAATGCCCTGCAGGGCCGTTCGATCGGCTAAACAGGAAAAATGCCAAAATTGTAGTGTTGTCGTTCGAACGCCCTGCACGGCCGTTTGATCAGCTACACAGGAAAAATACCAAAACTGTAGTGTGGCCATTCGAACACCCTGCAGGGCCGTTCTAACGCCAACAAAGCAGTTTTGGTCATCTTCTTCATTTTAATTTTTCAAACCGAAACTCCGTTGATAAATCTTAAAATCTCCATCTAACAACTCAAATGACATTAAAATTTCACAATACCTTCCAGAAAACTAATCTACATCATAACAAGATAAAACCCCATGAAATCGGGATTAAAGATTACCATTTACTAACCATGTCATTAAAGCACTAAATCAAGTAAATCCACTCAAAATAAACCACAAAATCAAGAGCATTACCATAGGAAAACTGAAAATTTGCAAGTCCATTACCTTTTCCCTTGATTAGGCTTGGATTTGATGGTCACTCTTCTTGAAAACCTTACAAAGGCAGAGAGTTTAAATTAAACTCCATTAAAACCGATTTAACATAGAAAACCCTAATGAAAAACTTAGATCTAGGGCTTGTTGAACATAAAAATTGGATTTTTAGATCTAGGGTTTGAAGTAAAGATGCAAATTAGTAGTTTTGATGTTTAAAAATGAATCAAAACAAAGGGGAAATGATAGATCTAGAAAGAATTAAGAGAAAATCTAGGTTTTAAGGCTTAATTACAAGAGACTTACCTTGAACTCATTCTAATCCGGGCCTAATTGGGGAATTAGGCCTAACCTCCCTCTCCCAGCCTATTCCCAAAATGGAAATAACTCACGTCTTTCTATTTATAGTAGGGCTTGGGGTGTACAAAAATAATTAGTGGGGTATGAATAGAAATTTGGGCTAAAAATGGGTATTTTGACTATTTGAGCACTAATTAAACCTGGAAAAATTATGAAAATTTTTATAAAGGCTTTTGTTGATGGCTGGGTTAATTTAGTCCAAAAACCTAAATTTCGCTGGTGGGGCCCACAGGGGGTCCCGCCAAACCCTAATTTTTGGAAAATTAGTAAAAAATCAAAAAAATCCCAAAAATTCAGATTTGACCCAAAATCACTTAAAACAAATATTTATAAAGTTGTTTTTGATTAAAACCATAAGAAACACCATCTATCTTTGAAACCACCGAATTTAATAAGAAAATGAGTTAACCACGCACTAACTGATAATTAAAAAGAAACGAAAAACCGGTTTAAGATCAAGGATCTTACAATAACCCTCCACAATGTCCGTCATGCTCAATTTTGGTAAGAACGCCTCTTGAACAGATGAAAACGGACTCAAATTGACTCCAGAAACTCTTGTTTCATACCCGTAGGCTACAGACAGAATCTCCCCTTGACCTGAAACACTTTTCTTTTTCCATGCCGTAGGCTACAAATAGAATCTCCCCTTAGCTCTGGACACTTTTCTCACAACACACCAGTAGGCAATGAACATAATCTCCTCTTACCCGGAGACACTTTACCCTTCACGCGCCCATAGGCGGTGGACAGAATCTCCCCTTACCTGGAATAACTTTACCCTTCACTTGCCCATAAGCGGCGGACAAAACCTCCTCTTGCCCTGGATTTTCCCCCCATATAGGGTGGCTAATTCAAATAATGGACACTTCCATTGTGTAGAACACCCTCGATTTAGCTAAGAACGCTTTTTGAACGGAAGAAAACGGATTCAGAATGACTGTAGAAACTTCTCTGGAAGAATGAATGCAAGTTTCAATTTATAGGAGAAAGCCCGCGAGCTGACTGCGTCCGCACGACACATGTCGTGCCACTACTGGCCAAAAATGTGGCACCGCTGCACTTGACACATACGTAGTGCATGCATTTGCATGGCACGCGTGAACCGCGGGTCCGCTCATGCATCACGTCGTTCCGCGCGGCATGGCTCGGCTCGGCTCTTCGTCAGCTGCTGGCATCTACTATTTTGTCTGTTTCTTAATTTTTTAACAATATTTTATTATTATTTTAATCAAATACAATTCCAACTTTAAAACGTGATAACTTCTTATCCTGTAGTCAGAATTGCACAATGGACTCGTATCGACGAGCCCTTCAAAACTAGACCCCACATAGGTAAGTTATCTTGTACTTTTAAAAGTGGGTCCCAATCATGTGGCATGTTTCCCGAGGTCATAACTTTTACTCCCGACCTCTATTTTGTTTGTTCTTGGGTTCATTACACTCGTCTCACCGAGCTCCATCACACCTAATAAAAACTCTCCAAATGTTTGCCTCTAAGCAATTTAAAATAATTAAAAACTTATAAAATAGTTTTATTAGAGGCACGAAATCATACCAAAAATTTGCAGTCGTTATAGTTATGGTAGTACAAATGTATTGATACCGTTTTCCCCCAATCTCAGTATGATGTCTCCAGTAAATGACTACATCCGTGCAAGTTGGTTAATTTTTATTAGAAATGTATTGGATTGAGCCCAACATAATTTTCCTTTATTGACCTCACCATACAACGTTTTAGGTTCGATCAATTTATAACCAAACCCAAATCCCTTGAGTGAAAGATCTCTCCCCCTACACAAGAGGGGTGGTCTAGTGGTCACATGTAAGGCCAATCTACGTTCTTATTACTAGGAATAGTGCTCGTGCAAAAGCAAGTGAAAATTTTAATATAAAACAACAAAATACAATATTTTTTTTTTATAAATATAACAAAATTTACCACATACAAATATATTACATGTTCCAAAATTTTGGTGTATTGTTGAATCAAATTTAATTTCAAAAACACAATGCCATAACTTTCACCTTAATTTGGTCAAACTGAAGTGCGAATTAAAAACATATGTCTTAAATATAACTTATTATAACTATTGTATGAGCAAAATCGATTGCACTATACTTTGGCAATTTGTTTTTATTTATTTTATTTGTAATAGAGTTGTATATATAATGAAACCTAATGCATAAGTAAACATCTAAATGTTCTATTCTTTTGATAGGCAGACTAACACTAATACATTGAAACTAATATTTTTTTCTATTTTTTGTATATAAATATACATTGTATAAAATAATAATTATTCAAACAGGAAACACAATCATCAGAGTTATTATAGTATTGAAAAGTATAAATTTTCATAAAAGAAACATGCCCAAACATGTAATCTTGAAATCACATTCACATATGAGCATCATAGGAAAACAATTATAAACCCTAAACCCTAAACTTTAAAACCTATACCCCAAACCATATACAAAAAATGGGCGAAAACAAGTACGTAATATACAAGTCTTTAAAACAACAAGTCTAATCAAATAACATAACAATGTAAAGTTATAAATTATGTAGATCGATTGTAAGTCATCACAATCCCATGTTTTACAGCCTAGTTCGTCCAATTTAGAGCAAAGAGAAGTATATGATAAGCCAATAGTCTATAAAAGCAAGGAAGTATAAAGAAGTTAAATAGTTAAAAATAATAAAGTATAATTTATTTTGATGTAGAAGCATTCTCATCTTCATGTTTAGATGTACCTGCAAATAAATACCAAACAAAGATTTAAGAAAAGAACTTCAACATGCACTAAGAAATGAATATGAGCAACAAACATTTAGGAGAACAAAAAATACCCTTTTCAGTTCTTGTAACCGAGACACATGTAGTTGACCTAACAACTTTGTCTGCAATAATTTTCTGATCCATTTTGAGGACAAACATAAATGATTTCCAAATGAATTCATCTATAATTGCTTTGAAGCCACGCTCATTTGATAGCTTCACAATATAAAAAATGCATATATTAACTTTTCATACCATAATTTATCATTTCAATGTAGCACATTATTTGGTATCATAAACATATAATAAATGTTACCTCTAAGTTATGCATTGCATCAGCTAAGTACCCAAATATTTTTTTTGCTTGTGTATCAAAAACAGTTATCCACATGTTACTAGTACTGTCTCCTATATTTGCTTGAAAATAAAACCTATATACAAATAATAACAAAATAGTTATGAGCATTATGAAATGATTTTAAAAGGACAAAACTATATATGAAATATACCTGTGAACTCTCAGAATTTGAGTAACATGACATTTGTCACATGCATCAATATTATGATGATTGTTAACTTTTTTGTTGCATTTTGAACATGCAATGTACCAAATATCTTGATCCAAACTTATCTTTAGAACTCACGCATCAACTGCAAAAGATTCAGGCTAAACAAGGAAATGAATGTTTAGTTAAATATTACAAATATGTTTATCCATTTATTTGTGTGTATATATATATATATATATATATATATATATATATATATATATATATATTTATATATATATATATATATATATATATATATATATATAGATATAAGAGTTGTTTATGCAACACATAAGACAATTTAATCCAATAAAGTTGCTTAAAATTTGGGCAAAAAAATTAGCATACCTCAAAATTCTTGGACTCACACTACTGTTAAATAAACAACTGGGTAATTGCCATGGCATTCCTAAAGAATTTGTACATCATTTTCCACGATATCTCTCCATAAGCTTATTGAAATTGGCATTGTACACCTATAAACAAAAATGTTTAGAAGACAACCCAGCATAAACTATGAACTAAGTTTTTGAATTTACTTTTTATCAATCAACTCAAGGGATTGACGATTAACTTCAGTTCCATTACGCTTGCATACAATCGTTCGATTACCAATGATAATTACAACTCCAAGGACATCTGTCAACAAACATGGATCAAAAAATTTATTGAATGCATAGATGTGAAGATTTTGTTTTTCTAGTATGCGTTCTTACTGATTGTTTCTTGCGTGTTTTTTGTGACTTGAAGTGTGTCTAGCCCAGTAATTCTACAATTGTAATAACTTGTTATAGCAAATTCATTTGGCACAAGAACAATTGTTGTACGTTTTTGAACAATGATCTCATAGTCGGTTGTACCCCATCCATATGTAGTAGCTGAACATTTGATCAATCCATTGGATATGTACTAGGTTTTACCTTCCAAGGTTCTTCTCTTGAAAGCTTCAACTAAATCATTTAACACCAACAATTGAATTCCAGAACCCTATGACAATAGATAAATAATAAAATACCATCACACATTGCTATACTTATGAAACAATTCAATCAAATAAGGACTAACATAAATGTAAATCATTACATATAAGAACGATAAATATATTTTAGGTACTAACCTCTTCATTAACAACACATATGTTCATAACAATCCCAGAACCCTTTGAGGTGTCAAACGAGCATATTTTGGTCTTTTCCAATATTAAACACTTTATCGTCCATTAAACCTTACTCGTTGATAGTTTAGATATTGGAATGCAAGTCATTGTCATTGTAAACCTAGAGAAATAGTAACGAGTACAAACGTTAGTAACAAAAGATAATCTAAATAAACACAAACAAATTTTTTAAATCAATTATTATGCAACTCACAAGCTATTTGGTAAACACTTCTTTAAATACAACATTCCGTGTCAATCCATGTTGTATTGTCTTATCCAAAGAATGTTTATCAAGATTTTTGTTTTCAATTTAGAAGTACTTCTCGATAAAGCAACATATAATTGGCCATGAGAAAAAATAGGTTTAGGTAAGTACAAGCCGACATTTTCAATGGTTTGACCTTGAGCTTTATTTATAGTCATCGCAAACGCCAACCTTATTGGAAATTGTTTACATTTAAATCTAAATGGGAACTTTTCATTATGTGCTGGCATCATAGGAATCCTTGGCAAAAAATATTTCTTCCCTTATATTCCCCTGTTGCAATTTGAGCATGTATAACATTAAGATCAAACTTGATACAAATCTACCTTGTTCCATTACACAATCCATTCCTTGGATCTAGGTTTCGCAATAACATGATTGAGCAATTTTCCTTTAGTACCAATTTATGTAGAGGTAGGCCATTAGGAGTAAGTGTGTTAAGGAACTCATATAGATAGAAATTATTTGCATCATTAATTGCCATGTCATAATTGTAGTATGTTACTGCATTGCCACTGCAGAACAAAACAATTCTTGCATTTATTTGATCAACATATTCATTCTTAGTTGTTAAAATGCATCTCTCTCCCAAGTAACTTGGTTCCATAACTCGTGTTTCTAAAGATAGAAATATTTCTTCAATTAATTTGGAAGTTCCTATTTCGAAATCTGAAGCTTGAATCAACATATTTGATGGAATATGAATGTAATCATCTTGAACACATGTTTCATCTCCATTGACAATCCGAAGTAAATATGAACAAAAATCTGGATCATTTCTTGCTCGCATATTTATAATGAGAGGCAATATCTCAACGGCATGCCAAAGCCTTAACCGCACCAAACTTGCATCAACTATCTCTTCTCTTGTACCTTTGGGGACCACTGGCAATACTTGTCGGAAATTCCCACCAAACACAACCACTTTTCCACCAAAAGGTTTTGAACAATCTAGTATATCTTGGAGAGTGCAATCCAAGGCCTCAAATGCATACCTTTTTGTCATTGGTGCTTCATCCCATCTAATCAAAGTTGTTTGTGTGAGTAATTGTGCTAGCCCACTTTGTTTTAAAATATGACAAGAACTATTAACACCAATCTCAATTGGTATCTTAAATCTAGAATGAGCAGTACGGCCTTCTGGCAAGATTGATGCGGCAACCCCGGAGGTTGCTGTTGCAAGCGCGATCATTCCTCTTTGTCTAATTGTTGCACGAATAGCTCTATATAAAAAAGTCTTACCTATCCCACTAGGACCGTCGACAAAGAAAACACCGGGTAATCTAGATTCAACTTGATATGTATGATTTTTATACATTTTATACGCCTATTTACCTTATTTTCTAGTTTATAATTAGCTTAATTAAGGGTTAATTAGGGTTTATTTATGTTAAGATAAATATTAGTGGTGTGATTTAATTATTAGTTAATTCGGGCAATGTTAATTGTTTAGGAGTGTATTTGAATAAAATCAATGTTCTGCAAATGTCTTACACGTTTGAATTATGATTGTTTATGTGTTTTAGGTGTTTGCACACTTCTTGAGGCATGTGGATGATGTTTAAAAAAATTTACAATACTCTAGACATGCTTAAAAGTGATTTAGACAACTTTCTGGAGTTGTGGACACGTTGGAAATATATATGGACATGAATAGAAGAGTTTAATGAGCAGAGAAGAAATCTGGACAAGTTCTTGGATAGAAACATCCAGAGTATAGTTATTTGATTTTGGGTGAAATTGAGTACGAATTTTAGCAAATAAATTAGGCATGTCAATACCCATTTCAATTTATTTAATGAAGAAAATGTTTAAAGTTTAAAATTGAAGAATAAAAGATGATTTTCGTGGCTGCCATTGTTGAACACAATCAAGAGATAATAAAGAAAGGAAACTAAAAATAAAGTAGGAAAGAATTGAGCAACAAGAGAGCTTATTATAGGAATGTTTAAACATAGCAAGAAGCTCTTATTTTGGGTCAGAATTGGGCACTTAAAGAAGGAAAATAGTTGCTATCCAGAAAACTATTTAAAAGCAGAGAATTGCAGAGAGAGGAGGAGAATACAACGAACCATAACCAAATTCCTTGAAGCCCATCCTCCAAAATTGATGAAATAACACTTTGAAATTGAGAGAATTAAAGTCCAAAGCTGGAGCAAAGAAGAAGAAGCAAATTTTTTTTTTCAGTTCACGGGTTACTTTAGTAGAATTGTTCATGGGCTGGAGGTTGAAGACGAAAAATAGTAACCCGTGGTTACTGTTCATCGGTACTATAGCAGTTCAAAAATTTTGATCTGTTCTCGGTTTTCTTCTAAATTATAAGTTTCTTTTCAACTATTCTAATGGAGATTTTATTTCTTAGGTTAATGAATAGCTAAAGAAATCTTTGTTAAGGCTTAGATGAAACTTTATTAAATTATAAATTTTCATGATTATGAAACTTGATTAATTTATCTTAATGATGGATTTAATGTTAATTGTTTCTACATCTTTAATTAATGAGCTTGATTTGGATATAAGTTTATTCATGCTTCTCTCTTGATTTAAATTGGTTTTCATTAATTTTTTACTTGGTTTTGTCTTGTTTAATATTGAAATTGGGTATTAGTTGTGATTTACAAATTGTGGATACAATTAATAACTTGATTTTAATCTATTGAAGTGAAGAGGAACAATATATTTTTTATTATACATGAGAGCATAATGATGATATTTTCCATACTAATAAAGATTGAATTCTAGATTATTATGAGGAATGTGCAAAAAATGATTAATGATCATGCTTATGAGTTTCCATGATTTAATGAATGTGGATTCCTATGCCTTAGTGTTTTGCTTATTTTTTAGTATTTTGTTTATTTTGCATTACTTTCTTATTCTTAGATTAAAGCTTTAGAATTTGGATTTAGATAGTTTAATTGTCTTTAAATTCGTATTTGCTTTTGTTTGTTACTTTAGTCCAATTATTATCTTTATATTTGTTAACTAGATTAGAGTTTACTTGAGTTAAATTAAATTTGGTTTTTCTATTTCAAGTCTTTGTGGGATCGACACTCGATTTAGCCGCTTAACTACTATAGATTTGTGCGCTTGCGAGTAAACAATTAAAATTTAACAACACAACTCGTACAATAATTATGTCATATGCTTTTTGTTGATCTTCATTCAAATAATTAACAGCTTCCAAATCTTGATGCGATATTGGAATTAATCCCTCCTCGATGACCTCCCTTGTTCGACTATACCTAAAAGAATCGAGTTCAATCTTTGGTAAATCGAATTCATCTAAAGAATGTCCAAAATTTGCAACACACGCACCAATTTCTTTCAGAACATAAGTATCACGTACGGTGTCCAAAACTTCACTTGCAAAAACACAGTCATCAGACATATCCAAAAGCACAATGTCCCATAATTTTAGCACATCAACAGGTTCGCAGAATACCAAATTTTTTTGCAAATTGTATTCTTAATGAAGCAGGCATTGAGAATGTTGATGCCTCTTCCATACATAGCAATATATCATTGTCATCAAGAAATAATCCCATCATTTGTGCCACCTCACAAAATGTCTTACATTGTGTGTCGTTAACATATAGCAAATGTTCAAACGACTCTATTCCATGAACGTGATTCAATAAAAGTCTTAAATAATATCTTTCTCCTTCAACTAGATTTGCATCGTTTATTCTACCAATTGCAAAACCATATTTTCTTGGATCCCATGAACGATTTTGACCACTATAAAAGTAAAAGGTGGGAAATTCTTGATAGAGTAACGTCCGAGCATGTGAATCAACCTTGTTTCTTTCAAAGAAAGCTGTCAACTTTGTTTGGTAGTTCACCTCGTTATCAAGAAAATCAGCTAAATTTTGACCATCATAGAAAGAGACTGTATGCTTATTTGGTAAGTGAAGTTACAAATTGATAATAGCTAGACGATTATCACTAAGGCTGAATGCAAAAATTCGCCAAGCAGCCTTGGGTGGAGATACCCACCGTGCGTTTTGATATCTCTTTATCTCATCAACATCATCAACATGTAAATTGTTCATCCATTGCAATACGATCATGACCCTTATATATATATATATATATATATATATATATATTTATAAAGGTACTCTACTGCCTTAATACTTGAACATACCTCAACATTCATGTGACAATCATAACTTTTCTGTAGAAAATGATTGTAAGGAACAACCCATCGATTGTCTAAAGTGTGACCACACACATATACAAACATACCATTGTTTCATCTCCTATATACTGGATATGAATCATCACCTTCTATAGTAACATCTGTAAATCTTCTAGGATATTTAAAATGGCAACCTCCATTTGTCATGCATGGAGAGTTTATTCTTAAAATCCCACAAGGTCCTTGCATCATGTGTTTCATCACACGCCTATGTAATAAAGCATCTTCTTCAACATTTGGAATTTCAGCACAAACAAATCTGTCATATGTATCGGCACCCACAATCTTGTCTTCTCTAGCCATTATGACCAATAAATGCATATGTGGTAACCCTCGTTTTTGAAATTCTATCACATCCACATGGGCAATAACTCTACCCATGAAGTTTGTTTTTATAATAAATTCCTTCAAATTATCTATCTTGGCCTTAAAAACATGCGAAACAATATTAGGTATATTGGATGCAACTTCTCCAAGTTTCAATTGGCTAATAATCATAGGCCATTCTGGGTTACATGTCATTGTAATAAATAAATCTAGTTTACCATATGTTTGAACAAGAGCCATGGCATCCAAATATCTTCGTCTGATATCACGTGGTCCACCAATGAATGATGCTGGTAAGGCAACTCGTTTACCTATTCTTTTTCCTTCTGTCTCCCTAGCAACGACACTATGTACTACACCTTGGTAAAACTCTGCTCTTAAAGCATGTTGATTTTGTTTTATAAAGTTCAATCTATTTGTCTCAATTTTCACATACATGTCAACTATATATTGTTGAAATAATCGCCCACCATTGATAATATGTTGTTACGTCCAAACCAAGACTATGAATTAGTCTAGTTTATATTTCTTTTTTACTTGTCAACTATAGTAAACAAGGTCGATCCACAAGGAAAGCCTTGTGTGACAAAGAAAACTATTACGAAGAGAATAGAATAGAGAAGGAAGGTGAAATAGAGAATAAGAGAAAATCAAAGAGAAAGTGCTAAGGCATCGGAAATCCACTTGTAATAAATCTCCAATGTATATTTGATTCAAATGATAACTCAATTAAGATCAAATGAAAATTCGTCTCAATCGGAAAATTTATCTTTTAAAAAAAACTTTGAAATAGAACAATAGTAATTGATTGTTTACTACGTAAAAGCATTAAGTATATAATCACAGGGAATTATAAGCATTCAGCGTGTCTTTCATCAATGCTGAATCAAATAATTATATAGATTATAAACTCCTTAAATATGAAACATCAATTTAAAATGATAAAGAACTTACTTGAATCAAAGTATCCATTAAACATCAAGTACAAGCTTCATTCCTAGCCTTAGCTTGAGAACTTTAGAAAGCCATTACAATAAAACTAAAAACAAAATTACAAAATGAGAGAAGAAAAAAGGAGAAGAGAACTCCAAAGAGGAGAGAGTGATCCTTCTATCATGTCCACCCCTCTATTTATAGGAGTAGAAGGGGTTGCTTCAAAGAGGAAAATGAAATCATATCTCTAGATTACATCCTGATTGATTGTCTGATTGGACCCATATATCTTTAGAATTTGAAATTTCTTCTTGAAATAACACTTGTAGCTAAGGAAGTCTTCTTTCTATTGCCACCAGAATCGTATCAATCCGAATTATACATAAAAAGATATGATCGAAATACTAAGGCTGTGTCAATCTGTCCAAATCAGCTTCTTTCATAATTTAATTCTATTCATACAAGTCTTAAATCAAACAGGTCCACAAGGTTGTGTTCAACCATCATGCATGTTTAGACCATTAGGAGCCCATTCTTGACTTTTAAATAGCTTTGGGTAGTTGGGCTTAACTTCCTCTTCCAGTTGTATCCTGTTGAAGCCTGTTTAGACATGTAAACTCAATTAAGGTCCAACTAACGTATTTAAAATACAAATAGCCCAAATCAGCAATGAATTAACACAAAATAGGATTGCAATTTGAAATTTAAAAATATTTTATTGAACATTATTTTAGTGCATCAAATACCCCCAAACCTACTTTTTGCTAGTCCTCGAGCAAAACAAAAATTAAAATAATAGAAAACAAAACTACTATTCCACTTCCGCAGGAAATCTCGATTGCATTTAGCATATGCAACAAGCCTTTAAACCCTTAGCTTACACTAGTGGACGAGTTGTGTCTCATGAGGGTTTGTAGTGAATATACCCACAAAATTAAAAAATACTCATGGGTTGCCTCCCAAGTAGCGCTAAGTTTTATGTCTTCAGCCAGACAAAACAAAGAAGAAGAAAAAGAATATGAGTCACAATGCTAACAAGTTGTGTTGAGGAAGTAAAGACTAAGATAATAATTGTAAAGAAAGACCAAAGAACCCCTTCATCCTCACTAAGCAAACAACAAACTTTACAATTATCTCCAAACTACTCAAGCACTAGTTTTCATAAATTAAATATAAAAGTCTCAACCATTAAATTTCTATGTAGAGGAACTTTTGAAACAATGTGTGAGTCTAAGTAAAATTTTGACAAGATAATTAGAGGATCAACCTCCTAAAGTAGTATGCTCTTCTACTCACCAAGAGATGTTTAGATAGCCAAAAGAACCAATTCAAAACTAAGCAACATGTCCGAGATAACAAGCGGTTTGGATGTTCACTTTAATACCTCATGGGCTTTATCTGTGATATTCTAGCATGCTTGCGTTGTTACAACGATGGCTTCGCCCTATCTTACAAAATGAAACATTATTTGGCAACTTTATTTATTTATTTTTAATATGATGTCTATCACTTTTTTTTAATTCTTTTTCTTTTCTCATTCATTTTTTTTTTCATAGGCAGCCCATTTCGAAGTACTCGGTCTAATTCATTAATTGCTTTCCATAACGATAATAATCCCCAAAAATTTTTCTTCATTTCCAGCCAACCAAGTGAATAAGGAAGTCAAAGTTCATTGTATTTTGTGTCTCTCAACATTCCAGGTGAGTATTAGAGCAACACCACATAATTCGACTTCAACTCTAAAAATTCGTCATGCTAGTGAAATTTTGAAAACCAAAATTAGTTTCATAGATCCTCTTCATGAAAGTTAATTGTAAAGACTCATCACAAAATGAATGTTTTAATAAAATATTCAAGTGTCATCATTATCTAGAGATCAAAGTAAAGAGAAAGTAGACCAAGAAAGGATGAAGGTTATCACAGTCAATACAATTAACAAAAATTATCCAAACTCACCCCCCAACCCAAACGAGACATTGTCCTCAATGTTTGAAATAAATTTTTTTGGTTTTTTTGTGTTTTTTTTGTAAAAATCATGAAAAGAAAATCAACCCTCATAATTTGGATTTTCAAGAGATGTAGACTCAATTACAGGGACAAAATAGTCTAAAAATGGTTTTAAATGTTGTCCATTAACTTTGAAAACATCACCATTTTTTGGGTTTTCAATTTCAACAGTTCCATAAGGAAAAACAGTTTTTACAATGAAAGGACCTGTCCAACGTGATCTTAATTTTCTTGGAAAGAGATGAAGTCGAGAGTTGTACAATAAAACTTTTTGAAATGGCTCAAAAGTTTTTCGTAAAATATTTTTATCATGAAAAGCCTTCATTCTCTCTTTGTAAAGTTTTGAACTCTCATAAGCATCACGTTGAATTTCCTCTAACTCATTGATTTGCAATTTTCTATTTAAGTCAGCCTTGTCAAAGTTAAAATTCAAAGCTTTGTTTGCCCAATATGCGCTATTTTCCAACTCCACAGGCAAGTGACAAGCTTTTCTAAAAATCAAATAGTAGGGAGACATTCCAATTGGGTCTTAAAAGCGGTACGGTAAGCCCAAAGAGCATCGGTTAGTCGTAAAAACCAATCTTTACCATTTGGATTTACCATTTTTTGTAAAATATATTTAATTTCCCTATTAGAAATCTCAACTTGTCCACTTGTTTGTGGGTGATAGGCTGTAGCTATTTTATGGGTAATCCCATACTTCCTCATCAAAGCCTCAAAAAGCATATTACAAAAGTGTGACCCCCCGTCACTTATAATGGCTCAAGGTGTTCCAAACCTTGAAAATATATTTTCTTTTAAAAAGCGCACAACAACTTTGTGGTCATTGGTTTTACTTGGAACAGCCTCAATCCACTTGGAAACATAATCAACGGCAACTAAAATATAAACATAGCCAAAAGGAGGAAAAGGTCCCATGAAATCAATGCCCCAACAATCAAAAATCTCAATAACCAATATGGGGTTAAGGGGCATCATATTTCGACGAGAAATGGCTCCTAACTTTTGACACCTTTCACAAGTTTTGCAAAATTCATGAACATCTTTGAAAAGCGTCGGCCAGTAAAAACCACATTGCAAAATTTTAGCGGTGGTCTTTTTAGAGGAGAAATGACCACCGCATGCTTCAGAATGACAAAAAGAGATGATACTTACTTGTTCAAAATCAGGCACACATCTCCTTATTATTTGATCCGGACAGTACTTAAAGAGATAAGGGTTGTCCCAAAAGAAATGCTTTACCTTAGTGAAGAATCTCTTTTTATCTTGAGGAGACCAATGGTGGGGAACTTTACCTATCACCAAGTAGTTGGCAATGTCGGCATACCATGGAGGATGTGAGATGGCAAAAAGTTGTTCATCGGGGAATGTGTCTTGGATTTGAATGTTGTCCGAAGAATCAAAAAATTCCAATCTTGAAAGATGATCCGCCACCACATTCTCTACTCCCTTCTTGTCTTTGATTGTGAGATCAAACTCTTGGAGTAGGAGTATCCATCGGAGTAATCTAGGTTTTGTATCTTGTTTGCTCAAAAGGTACTTCAAAGCTGCATGGTCAGTAAAAATAATAATTTGAGAGCCAATCAAGTAGGATCTAAATTTGTCAAGTGCAAATACTACAGCAAGAAGTTCTTTTTCAGTAGTGGAGTAGTTCATTTGGGCACTATTTAAAGTTCTACTTGCATAATGAATTATGCAAGGTTTCTTATCTTTCCTTTACCCTAAAACAGCCCCAACGGCATAATCACTTGCATCACACATAATTTCAAAAGGAAGGGTCCAATCCGGGGGCTGCATGATGGGTGCGAACACTAACATGTTCTTAAGCTTTGTGAAAGCTTCTTCACATGCATCCGACCACTCAAAAGAATGCTCTTTAGATAGAAGATTACACAATGGTCTAGATATCACACTAAAATTCTTGATAAATCTTCTATAAAAACCGGCATGCCCTAAAAAGGATGTAATATCTTTTATGGACTTTGGACTAGGCAAATTAGCAATCAATTCAATTTTTGCCTTGTCCACTTGAATTCCCTGCACAGAAACAATGTGACCAAGTACTATTCCAGTAGTAACCATAAAATGACACTTTTCCCAATTTAAAACTAAATTTTTCTCTTCACATCTCACCAAAACTTTTTCTAAGTTATCAAGACAATCATCAAAAGAATCACCAAAAATAGAAAAGTCATCCATAAAAACTGCCAAAAACCGCTCCACCATGTCACTAAAGATGCTCATCATGCACCTTTGGAATGTGGCAGGAGCATTACATAATCCAAATGGCATCCTTCGATATGCAAAGGTACTAAATGGACATGTAAATGTTGTTTTTTCTTGATCTTCAAGGGCAATCTCAATTTGATTATATCCTGAATAACCATCTAGAAAACAATAAAATTGATGACCGGCCACCCTCTCTAGGATTTGGTCCATGAATGGTAAAGGGAAGTGGTCTTTCCTAGTGACAAAATTCAATTTCCTATAATCTATGCACATCCACCAACCAGTGGTGACTCTAGTGGGAATTAACTCATCATTAGCATTCTTTACCACTGTCACTCAAGACTTTTGGGGACAACCTGGGTGGGACTCACCCATGGACTGTCAGAAATGGGGTAAATGATACCCACATCCAATAATTTTAAAACCTCTGCTCTGACCACCTCTTTCATGTTGGGGTTTAACCTCCATTGCATTTGTGTCACAGGTTTTGCATTTTCTTCCATGAAGATTCTATGTGTACAAATCAGGGAACTAATCCCCTTGATATCAGCAATGGTCCACCCAATGGCATTCTTGTGATTTCTAAGGACTTTAAGCAACCTGTGCTCTTGTTCCCTATCCAACATTGAAGAGACAACCACAGGAAATGTCTCTCCCTCACCAAGATAAACATATTTAAGTTTAGTAGGGAGGGGTTTCAAATCTAGCTTGGGTGGTTGGACACTTGAGGGGAGATGAGCGCTATTAGAAGGAGGTAACTCCTCAAAGCGGGCCTTCCACCTATCAGTATCCAATAATGGAGTTGACTCTAACAAGGAATTTACATCATTAATCATAACATCATCATCAAAGTTAAAATAAGAAAGACAGGCTTCAAGAGGGTTAGAAAATGAAGAAATAGTAGCCATGTCATCAACAAGACTTTCTAAAAGATTCACTTCATGTACATCCTCATCATCATCTCCTAGTTGCCTGCAAATATTAAAAATGTTCAATTCCAAAGTCATATTTCCAAAAGAAAGCTTCATAACACCATTTCTACAATTAATAAGAGCATTAGAAGTAGCAAGAAATTGGCGGCCTAATATGATAGGAATTTTAGTACAAGCATTCAAAACTGGTTGTGTGTCCAAAACAATAAAATCAACAAGAAAGTAAAACTTTTCTTCTTGTACTAGCACATCCTCAACAATTCCTCTTGGTGTTTTAACTGAGCAATCTACAAGTTGAAGTGTAATGCTTGTGGGCTTCAATTCACCAAGTCCCAATTGTTCATAAACAAAATAAGGTAAGAGCTTAACACTGCCCCAAGATCAAGCAAAAATTTTTCAATTCTATAATTCCCAATTATACAAGATATGGTTGGACAACTAGGATCTTTATATTTGGGTGGGGTGTTTTGTTGCAAAATGCCTTCTTTTGTACATGTAGCTTACGCTTGATTGTACAAAGGTCTTTCAAAAATTTAACATAAGATGGGATTTGTTTAATGGCATCTAAGAGAGGAATGTTAATCTTCACTTGTTTGAAAATTTCAAGAATGTCACCATTTGGCACCAATTTAGAGGAAGATTGTAATCTTGGGGGAAAAGGAGGAGGAATTGGAGCAACACAATCAGAGTTGTCAAGTTCATCACCATGTTTAGAATTCAAAGACTCCTTAGGTTCAACAACCTTCATTTGAATGTCTTTGTTAATAACTTTTCTACTTCTCAAAGTGGTGATGGACTTAGCATGCTCTTCTTGTGAACTTGAAGAATTTAAATTTTCAATTACAAATTGACCTTTAGGGTTTGGTTGAGGTTGAGAAGGAAACTTTCCTTTTTCTTGAGTGCTCAAAGCTGTGGTCAATTGAGTGATAGAAGTCTTCAAGTCATTGATGGCTTGCATTGTTTGGTTGTTGATTGTTGCTTGACTTTGCATGAATGTTTGCAATGTGTCTTCAAGAGTCTTCTTATGTAGTAGAACATAACTTGAGGAAGAAGGGGGTACCTGCACATTAGACTTATTTCTCCAACTAAAGTTAGGATGATTTCTCCAATTAGGAGTATAAGTTTCATAATAAGGAGAAGAAAAAGGCCTTTTGTAGGTATTCATAGCACTTGCTTGAGTATGTAACACTTCTTGAAAAGCAGGGATTGTTGGACAATCTTGTGTTTAGTGTCCATCACTCTCACATATACTACAAATATCATGTGCTTTTTGAGAAGCTTTAGACATGTTTTCCCTATTAATTTCCATAGCCTCAACTTTTCTAGTTAAACTTGTAATTTTTGCTTTTACATCATCCTCTTCTTTAAGAAAGTACATGCCCCCCTTAGTTGTCCCATTAGATTTGATCTTATTACTACTTTCAAATTCATTACAATCTTCCCATGATTGGGCATTTTCAGCTAACACATCAAAATAGTCTCATGCTTCCTTAGGTTCTTTATTCAAAAATTCTCCATTATACATCATTTCAATAAATTGCCTCATTTGAGAAGTCAAGTCATTATAAAAGAAACTAATTATACGTCATATTTCATATCCATGATGTGGGCACAATAACAAAAGTTCTTTAAATCTTTCCCAACATTGAAAGAAAGTCTCATTTTCTTTTTGTGAAAAATTCATGATGTTCTTTTTAAGTGTATTAGTTCTATGAGTGGGGAAAAACTTTTTCAAAAATTCTCTTTGCATTTCTTGCCACGTTCCAATGGATTTTGGCTTCAAAGAATTCAACCAATTTTTTTACTTTTTCCTTTAAAGAAAATGGAAAGAGTTTTAATCGAATAACATCATTTGAAACATTTTGATTTGGCAAAGTTGCACAAACCTCTTCAAACTCTTTTAAATGCAAATATGGTCTTTCCAAATCTAAGCCATGAAATTTGGGTAGTAATTGAATTACACCTGGCTTGAGTTCAAAACCACCCATATTAGTTGGAAAAATCATGCAAGAAGGAGAACTTGATCTAGTAGGTTGCAAATAATCACGCAAGGTTTTAACTTGAACATTTTGTCCATTATTATCCCCATTATCACTTTTTAGTTCCTCATTAGTTCTTAGATCTTCCATTGTATCAAAATAAAGATAATTTTTAAAAGATTTGTTCACTCTTTTCAATCATCTAGAATTATCACGTACTCATGTGAACATGCAACAACAAAAATTTTTATTTTTTTTAGTAACAAACGAAAGTAAAAGTGCAAAAACTAAATGACAAAATATAAAAAGTTAGAGAGTTAGAAGTTAATGGACAAAAATTAAAATTGCAAAATAAGGCCAAAGGCACTATCAAGGTACACGTTTGATCCCGAAAATTTTTTAGTAGTAACGTGGGTAGTGCCTCCGGTCTTAAAAAAAGAAAAATTGCAAAATTTAAATGCTAAAAGTAAATGACATAAAGTAAGTGACCGAATTTAAAGAGTTAGTGTGCAAAAATAAAAGTTAGAGAATTAGTAAAGTTAGAGTGAGTTTTTTTTTGTAACGGATTCTTGTCACACATTGCAATCCCCGACAACGGCGCCAATTTGTTGTTACATCCAAACCAAGACTATGAATTAGTCTAGTTTAGATTTCTTTTTTACTTGTCTACTATAGTAAACAAGGTCGATCCACAGGGAAAGCCTTGTGTGACAAAGAAAACTATTACGAAGAGAATAGAATAGAGAAGGAAGGTGAAATAGAGAATAAGAGAAAATCAAAGAGAAAGTGCTAAGGCATCGGAAATCCACTTGTAATAAATCTCTAATGTATATTTGATTCAAATGATAACTCAATTAAGATCAAATGAAAATTCATCTCAATCGGAAAATTTATCTTTTAAAAAAAACTTTGAAATAGAACAATAGTAATTGATTGTTTACTACGTAAAAGCATTAAGTATATAATCACAGGGAATTATAAGCATTCAGCGTGTCTTTCATCAATGCTGAATCAAATAATTATATAGATTATAAACTCCTTAAATATGAAACATCAATTTAAAATGATAAAGAACTTACTTGAATCAAAGTATCCATTAAACATCAAGTACAAGCTTCATTCCTAGCCTTAGCTTGAGAACTTTAGAAAGCCATTACAATAAAACTAAAAACAAAATTACAAAATGAGAGAAGAAAAAAGGAGAAGAGAACTCCAAAGAGGAGAGAGTGATCCTTCTATCACGTCCACCCCTCTATTTATAGGAGTAGAAGGGGTTGCTTCAAAGAGGAAAATGAAATCATATCTCTAGATTACATCCTGATTGATTGTCTGATTGGACCCATATATCTTCGAAATTTGGAATTTCTTCTTGAACTAACACTTGTAGCCACGGAAGTCTTCTTTCTATTGCCACTAGAATCGTATCAATCCGAATTATACATAAAAAGATATGATCGAAATACTAAGGTTGTGTCAATCTGTCCAAATCAGCTTCTTTCATAATTTAATTCTATTCATACAAGTCTCAAATCAAACGGGTCCACAAGGTTGTGTTCGACCATCAATGCATGTTTAGACCATTAGGAGCCCATTCTTGACTTTTAAATAGCTTTGGGTAGTTGGGCTTAACTTCCTCTTCCAATTGTATCCCGTTGAAGCCTGTTTAGACATGTAAACTCAATTAAGGTCCAACTAACGTATTTAAAACACAAATAGCCCAAATCAGCAATGAATTAACACAAAATAGGATTGCAATTCGAAATTTGAAAATATTTTATTGAACATTATTTCAGTGCATCATAATACTCCATGAAGGGTGAGTCCTGATTTGGAATAAGTAGGAATACTATTCCCTACAAGTCACATTAGTGCGTCGTCTTTGAAGTTGCCCTTGAATTTGTAATTCTTGCTCAAATTGCTCTATGCTATTTGGATATACTGAATTTGCCAAACAACGATGTTTACTCCCAGCATGCCAACCAGTCTCATCTCTTGGAAACAACAACGGGTATTGTAAAGGGTCATAGCATCCATAATAAGGTTGAACTTTATAAAATTTACCTTGTTTTCCATGAACAATAATTTGCCTTTCTCGCTCACCTGTTTCATCTTCTCCTTCGATCAAAATAGCAACCACCTTAGACGAAGATGGTGCATTGTAGACACGCTGATCATGAGCACAAGTTTTTTGAATACCAATTCTAAAGTCACGAACATCCCCCATATGTCTAAGTTGCCGCAGAAATTGAGCATAAGGATTGATTTCAAGAATTTTGATAATCTTTTGTACCAATGTTGGTGACAAGTTCGACATCAGACGTATGCGATTTTCTACCTCATGATCTATGTCAGAAAAATATAGTTGCAAGAAGCGTGGACCCAAATCCATTGGTTGTAGAGAGTGGAGGGAATAAAAATTTTGATCATGAATTCGATAGGTATATGTTCCAACCCTCGTATTATTGACACTCTCATCAACCTTAGCACGAATAGATGTGAAAGAAAAAAGGCTATTATAAGCTCTAACACAATCACAGAAAGCCTTACACTCATCTGAGGTTCCAAGATAAGGTTCTTCTAACTCTGGTGGAATTCCATTAAGACTAATCATAACACCCCCATTTTGACAGCAAAAGACCTTTGTCTCTGTCTTGAATTTTTTTGCTCCGCAATCAACATCTAGTTCTATACGATGAACTCTAGCTTTCTTTCTTAAAATCTTCAACATTGAGGGCAATTCAAATGATTCCGTTTCCAATTGAATGTATCCAATGTTAGTAAATTCCTCATGGGCAGTGAGAGAATCATGAGTAGCAACAATTTGACCACCCACTTGGTCTGCCAATAGGGAAGATCTAAAAACGTTATCCCAAAAGCAAGTGCGAAAAATCTAAAAGAAAGCCATCAAATGTAAGTCAATTTACCATTGTTTATATCTAAAAGTTGATCATCAAGGTTTGTTAAAGCACTGCTTCTATTGGAATCCCCAACTGAGCAATCCTATTTTTTAAATTCAAACGTTCCTTTGTAGCAATCCTATTTAAAACTCTCTTCTTACATAACCGATCTTTTTCTCCAGTAGATAGTTGAGCATACCATGCACGTTTTCTAGCATTTTTTGCTTCTCTATCTGACGTAGATGTCTTCGACACCATCCAAGACATTTGACAAAACCAAATAAAAAATTCCCTAATAACATGCGTATCACATATGTTTTAGGTAATATCATTTTAATAAAGGGTGAGAATTTTATATATGAAAGATCCAACCTATTTAATTGATGTAATAAAAAAATTTGTTTTTTTGTATACGAATAATATACGATTTGATATTCCATATGAAACAAATAAAAAGAGAAGTATACAAATATATTTATATAGAAGTGAATGCAGCCATTAATACTGAATTTTTTTTTAAAAAAAGCATGATAATCAGATAAGAAAACAAAAGAATATTTTAATAACAAGTAGGACAACTATATAGTTGAGCATATTTAAATAAAAAACCAAGCAGTTTCCCAAAGAGGAAAGCCATATTCAAATATCCATATATACTGATTATTTCACATGTAATAACGAGCAATTGCTTTTCCCATATGAACAAAAAACACAACTATAGAAGGGAGAATAACTATGTGTAAGCGAACAAAAGTATCATATATATTAATCTAAATTATATGGATTAGCGCTAAAACATATATTGTCACATATAAGAAGAAGCAAGAGCAAAACATACCTATCCAATGTAGATAAAAATAGCAACCACAAGTAAGAATTTGATTGTACAATTGCAAATTATAAGAAAATGAAGTAGAGATGAAGTCAACAAAGGGCATATGCTCTTTAATACATACAAATGTTTAGAAATTTGAGTTTAAGACATATGTTGGTAATTAGAACATTTTTTAAAACAATTATTCAATGGTTGGATGAAAAATTTATAAGTAAAAATGCAGTCACAATAAAACCGAATGATATGGTATAAAGTAGTGTTATCAATAGATGATGTAAGTACTGTTTTTTTTAAAACACAATTCTTTGGATAAAAGATAGGTACAACAATAAGGAAGCACTTGTTGTTAAAAGAGGAATATTATACCACCGAATCACACATTTATATAATAACTATGTCGATCTTGTAAGGAAAAAATTTGGAAATTTTAAGAAGTTTAAAACCTACACAATAGATTTATTTTGAGTTTGAGTGCAATACCTCTTATAAGATACCAAAAGAAGCAAAGAAACCTGATTCAACAAACATGTAGGGGTGAAATTTCTAAGTTGTGAAGACATGTACCAAATGAAGAGCACATAGGTGTGGCAACGAAGAGTTTGTAGCCTATTCAATTACCATAAATTATGCATTTATTGTATGTCATAACTTATAACATTAATTGATGAGTAATTGATTGTCATGGATCATTGTGAAACTATCCAAGTTCCGTGATTAATAGAATGTGTGGTTTAGAAACTATATTTACTATCATTTAATTTCTATTCATCACATTAAATGATACACTAATTGTACCATGACTATTCATGATAAAGTTAGGATTAAGCCATATCTGAAGTGTGCACCGACTATATCTTCAATAATAATCAATTGCAACGCATTAAATAAATATACGATTCATAACATACTATCTCAAATCAAAGGTATTAGCAACATTATGTATATAAAATAAGTTGAACAGTATACATAGGTGTTTACAAATAAAATTAATGCTAAAATGGTATCCTTTGCAAAGCTATTAAAAATTATAATTAAAACTTACTTATAGGTATTACCAAATATTGGAAACTATTAGTTAAATAGGAGGATTACTATGATGAATTGATTTGTAACCTTCCATCTATTAAATCCAATGTGTAATTATAGCATGTATTTTAGTCCCACACACACTTGGTATTTATATTATTTTCCCACCTTGAAACGTTCATAATAAAGATCATTTTTTAATTCAATATAATTTATTGCCACTCCAATTATGGTTTTATTATTTATGCAACGTTCATTGGTATTTAAATACATATAGTAGTGGGCATTTAGAAAATTTTAATCATTAGTAATAGAAATGTCTGTTCATTTCCCAAGTCGTTACCAACAATGGTTGTAGAAAGTTTTGGGAGAAATCAAGAACTACTTCATCTTTCCTATTGAAAATTGTTAAAATTTACAAGAAAATGGCACATTATACTCATGAAATGAACAATATAGACACAAAACTATTGAGATTGAATCAAATTAGAGAACACTCAAAGGGGAAAATGCACAATGCACTAATCGAGAAAGTCACTTGCATGAGAGACACTTTTTTGGGGTGCAATTTTACCTAAATGATCTTTTTATGAAATAAGATAGTATTCTAATAGTGTAATTATTGCATATATAATTTCTATTTTCCAATTAGTTTTTTTAAAATTTATTGTAGTCTTGCAGTCATATATATATATATATATATATATATATATATATATATATATGCTCTTGGATTAAATCATATTTTCTTTAATAGTGTATTGGTAATATATTATGTTGAACGCATATTGAGCATTGAAGTATGATATTCGTCATGAAAAGAACCTTTTATATATGAATCTTATTTTCCTTCAGTTCCATACCTTGAAGGTACATGTTTGTCGATTGCTATTTTGATTTTATATGGTAGTTGTGAGGTAGGGTTTTTGGCCTAAATCATTAATTAATAATACCCCATACTTTAATTAAATAACCCCAAAAACTAACCAAAATTACAAACAAAAGCATAGGAAAATGAGGGATATGAATAAAGGGCATTACATTATTATTTTTTACCCCAATTTCCCGGGATACCCCTGTAGAAAACCTATAATTTCATGAAAAATGAATTACATAAGCACATAAATACTAGCTCATTCATGGCCTAATTATTTTAATTTTTTTATGAATTTTAAAATGTAAAATATACTAAAAGAGAGAGATAAGAGAAGAGTGAGAAGAGAAGCAGAATGAGAGGAGATAGTGAGAAAGAGAAAGGAAAAGAGAGAGAGAGAGAGAGAGAGAGAGAGAAAGAGGATAGAGAGAGAACAAATTATAATAAGCTTATGCAATAAACATTTGCAATGTTTGTTCTCAGTTTGGGAAAATTGTAACTATTTATGGCATTGAATTGAAAATGTCATTAATAGTAAGCTTATTAATAGGATTTTTTTAAATGTTGCTAAACATTAATGACATCGGATTAATTTTATATAATGGATGACTGGTTCCAAAGGAACCCTTACATATATTGGAGGTTGGTCCAGTCTATTGCTCTTCGATTATGCTTATTTTGTTCTAGGTGGGTTGGTTCAGTGTGTTATTACTTGGTGGCATACATAGGGTTGGTTAGTTCATATTTGGAAGGATGCAACTTCGTGATTGCCACAGTTTCTAGTCATCTAAATTTTTAGCACATGGATAGTGTATATATAACTAATAAATATAAAAAATCACATATACAATTGTTTATTCCATAACAGAAACCATTAATTTGAAGGAATGGGAGTCTATTCTTTATCAAACTCACTATAAACTGACATTTTTTGATGGAAAAAATCAGAATAGTAAAAAAGAAAATGCAAATGATATTGTTCCATCTACTATTAGTTGAAAAAGTAGCACATGCATACATGGTCTACAATAGGAAGACAAAATAATAATTTCCTATATCAAATGGGTAACAACTCTCATAATTAGATACATAAGTAACAAAAATAATAAAAGAGAAAGTATCATATACTATACTAGTCTTTTTTAGAACAAAATAAATGTAAAGTACTTGCCTAGTATTCGACATACATGGAAAAAGAAACATATGTTGTGCAATGAAACTAAATACTCATAACAAACAATAAAAAAACTCGGGCCATCACACAAATTTCAAATCCGCTCATCGTCTTGCAGACGAACAAGGACTCGATTTTCAACAATCCACTTGCCATTGTAGCTTGTCGGATCTTCACCCCTATGAGGAATTGGATGGACGTCGTAATCACTCATGAAAAGCATAATACCAGGCTCACGGAAAGAATACTCTAGTTTAACAGTTCTAATGCTTCTATTAATTACATCACAAAAGAAGGCCTCATTTTTTGTAAGCAAAACGAATACATCAAATGAGTGGCATAGAATACCATTTATTTCAGCATTCTTGGGGACTAAATTTGATATAGGAAAACTCAAAACTTCGGCCCAAACCGATTTTTCCCGACAATCCAATGTATAAACATTCATGACCCCTCCAATAAGAGAGACAAGGTCAAGACGTCCCTCACGGCTAGCTAAAACCAAAATCTGATTCCCAACAATTCTTATGACATTGGTAGGTAGTTCAATATAAGCACAATCACAGGTGTCCATGTCAAAAACAAAAGCCTTCGTTTCATCTATAAGCAAGTGCACATACTTACCAACACATATGGGTGGTTCTGATCTAACTGAAGAGAAATTCTCTATGTTTGATTCACCAATATGTTTCCACCCTCAATTGTCAGAACTAAACACTTCGATAAGATAATTGTCATGCTTGTTAGATAAACATAATATGAATATCTTATAACGGTGGTCATTTATATGATTTTCCATAATGGAAGGTAACTTCGAAACACCTGCATATGGGTTAATCATTGAAGGAAATAACCGTATGTTTGATGATTAGTAGAACACCACTCAACAATAAAATTGGAAGTGCTCATAGCACATTTCCAACCTTTGCAAACCATCTTACAATGCTTCAAATTAAACCCTGCTATTCTCAATAAAATCTGAAGAGTAAGTGTTTCTAACAAAGATCAGGTGGGAAAGTAATTTCCACATTCAGCTTGATGCAAATACAATAAGACTTGGTCCATTGTAACCAAAGAGGAGGGAATGATGCCTCTATCACGTCCACCCCTCTATTTATAAGAGTAGAAGGGGTTGCTTTAATAAGGAAAGTCCAATCATATCTCTAGATTGCATCCTGATTGATTGTCTGATTGGTTGCTTCTTTGGTAATGATTAGATTCTCAATCAATCAAATAAATCATTAGAATATTCCTTTAGTTATCCAATCAGTCTTATTATCTTTCCTTATGTGTATCAATCACAGCCAATGAAAATATTTTTCATGTGCTGGCCTCGGGTGAGTTTACTAGTTGTTTGATTGCATGACAGATTCGACCTATATATCTTCGGAATTTTAAATTTCTTCCTAACATAACACTTCTATCCACAGAAGGCTTCTTTCCAATGCCACTAGAATCGTATCAATCAAAATTATATATAGAAAGATATGGTTGAAATACTAAGGTTGTATCAATCTGTCCGAATCAGCTTCTTTCCTAATTTAGTTCTCTTCATGCAAATCTCAAATCCAACGGGACCAAAAGGTTATGTTCGACCATTCCATGCATTTTTAGACCATCAGGATCCCATTCTTGACTTTTAAATAGCTTTGGGTAGCTGGGTTTCACTTCTTCTTCTACTTGGATCTTGTTGAAGCCTGTTTACACATGTAAACTCAATTAAGGTCCAACGAACCTATTCAAAATATAAATAGCCCAAATAAGCAATGAATTAACACAAAATATGATTACAATTCAAAGTGTGAGAACATTTAATTGAACATTATTTTAGTGTATCAAATACCCCCAAACCTACTTTTTGCTAGTTCTCATTCAAAATAAAAATTAAAACAGTTGAAAACAAAACTAACTACTCCACTTCCGCAGGAAATCTCGATTACATTTAGCATATGCAACAAGCCTTTAAACCCCTAGCTTACACTAATGGTTGAGTTATAGTCTCGTGAGGGTTTGCAATGAATATACCCACAAAATTTAGAATTTAAATGATAGAAGAAAATTAAAATTAAAACCATGTCAACTTTACAAATCAACTCCTCCTAAACATATGGCTTCATTTAGTAAAATCAATCATGCATAATAGAACTTGTTTTCAGAAACAATAATTCATTCTCACAACTTCATATTGGTGGCAAGAGTACTTATACATACATACTAGTTTAAAGAAAATAGACATTGCTAAGTAATTTTACAATCCAAATCTTATGAATCGAACAACTCAATGTGTCTCATGTCCACTTAGTAATTTCAATTTTAACACTCAAAAATAGACATTGACATCCATTTATCTTCAAGAGATCATAATAAAGAATCATACAAAACCTTCCTTGAAAGTAAAACACCCTAGATCACCTGATAACTCAATCAAGATATAATTACATAATGTCCTATTAGAATTTTATGCTCATCTCACATGACATGTGTAAGGCTTAGCCGTATTAAGATTTCTATAAGATCCATGTAACAAGTGTTAGGCCAGTGACTCCCAATCCAGTTGGCTCAGGGCACTACGTATTAAAACACCCCTCAGGCTTATAACTTGAACCAAATAGGCTTCAAGGTTATGCATGTCATAAATTAGTCAACTCTACCTTTTGACTCGAACACCCTAAGCTTAGTGAGACACGTCGAGTCCCGATCTACTCAATAGAGTGACTTTAATTCATTACAATTTTTCATTATTTTTTTCTCTTTCTTTTCTTGAGCACATTATACAATTAACTTGAATTGTGTTAACCAAAAGTCCTCGATTGTTCTACAAACTAAGAATAGTGAAGCCCAAAACTCTATCATGATAACATGAATACTACTAGATCATGCCAAAGTTTTACCCTCATAAGAATATAATTACTTAGATTCAATGATATCCACCAAGATGTAAGACCATAATCAAGGGCTCGAATTCTCACTTAGGCAAATGTCTTTCTTTCTTTTTTTTCAAAATAGGAGCACAAGAAACCAATATGAAGTAATCAGAACTCAAAATTATTAAATATGTCAAGTCATATTCTGAAGAGTCTGATGTCATTAAATAAAGTCACATGTCTAGAATAAGAATCAATGTAAATAAGCAAAAACGTAAAATAAAATAAATCTAATTAATTTTTTCATTTTTTTATTTTTTAAGTAAAACAAAAAAAAACATGAAAGAAAAATATCTTTCTACACCCCCAAACCTAAACTAAACATTGTCCTCAATGTATAAAAGAAAGCAAATGCAATGCTTAATATAAGAAAAGAGGAAAGAAGAGATAATATATCAGTTGATGTGCTCATGTACATAGCTATCAAAGGAAAAATAGTTAATAAAGCAAAAGCATAATCACATTAAGGTAAATCAATAATGAATCATATAAGCACACCCTAATAATGATTAGAGCAATTGACAAAGCTAATAAACTAAAAATTAACTAAAAAATCTAACTATTAAACAAAAATAACTATCAAAACCAAAAGTGGGTTGCCTCCCAGGAACGCTAAGTTTACTATCTTCAGCCAGACACACTTCCATCTAAACTCATCCAGGGTCCTTAAAAGCAATTATCTTCTCTTTATCAATTCTAATCAAATTAGAGTGAGTTAAGCAAATATTTAATAGATCATCAAAATAAATAAAAGAAAAAGCATCCTCCACTAGACTCTCAACCATGTCAACCTCAAAAGTATCATCGAAGTCTGATGGTTGTCTACTGACATCAAATACATTTAACTCACATGTCAAGTTCCCAAAAGAAAGCCTCATCACTCCATTTCGACAATTTATTAGAGTATTAGAAGTAGCAAGGAATGGGCGACCCAAAATCAGAGGGATTTGAGAAGATGCATTTGGAACCGGTTGTGTGTCTAAAACAATGAAGTCCACTGGAAAATAGAATTTGAATTTGTCTACTTGAACAAGGACATCTTCCACTATTCCTCTTGGCCTTTTGATTGAGCAGTCAGAAAATTGAAGTGTTATGTTGGTGGGTTTCAAATCTGCTAGACCTAATTGCTCATAAACAAAAAAAGGTAAAAGATTTACACTCGCCCCTAAATCAAGCAAAGCTTTTTAAATTCTAAAGTTCCCAATTACACAGGATATGGTTGAGGTTGAGAAGGAAACTTTCCTTTTTCTTAAATGATCAAAGTTGTGGTCAATTGAGTGATAGAAGCCTTCAAGTCATTGATGGCTTGTATTGTTTGGTTGTTGATTGCTACTTGACTTTGCATTAATTCTTACAATGTGTCTTCAAGAGTCTTCTTATGTGGTAGAACATAATTTGAAGAAGAAGGTACTTGCACATTTGACTCATTTCTCTAACTAAAGTTATGATGATTTCTCCAATTAGGAGTATAAGTTAGAATAAGGAGAAAAAAAAGGCATTTTTGTAAGTATTCATAGTATTTGCTCGAGTATGCAACACCTCTTGAAAAGCAGGGATTGTTGGACAATCCTATGTTTGGTGTCCATTACTCTCACATATACTACAAATATCTTATATTTTTTTAGAAGCTTTAGACATGTTTTCCCTATTAATTTTCATAGCCTCAACTTTTCTAGTTAAACTTGTAATTTTTGCTTTTACATCATCCTCTTCTTTAAGAAGGTACATGCCCCCCTTAGTTGTCTCATTAGATTTGGCCTTATTACTACTTTCAAAATCATTAAAATCTTCCCATGATTGAGCATTTTTAGCCAATACATCAAAATAGTCTCACACTTCCTCTGGTTCTTTACTCAAAAATTCTCCATTACACATCATTTCAACAAATTGCCTCATTTGAGAAGTTAATCCATTATAAAAGAAACTAATTGTACTCCATGTTTCATATCTATGATGTGGGCACAACAACAAAAGTTCTTTAAATCTTTCCCAACATTGAAAGAAAGTCTCATTTTCTTTTTGTGAAAAATTAATGATGCTCTTTCTAAGTGTATTAGTTCTATAGGTGGGGAAAATCTTTTTCAAAAATTCTCTTTACATTTCTTGCCATGTTCTAAGTGTATTAGTTCTATAGGTGGGGAAAATCTTTTTCAAAAATTCTCTTTACATTTCTTGTCATGTTCCAATGGATCTCGACTTTAAATAATTAAACCAATTTTTTTCTTTTTCCTTTAAAAAAAATGGAAAGAGTTTTAATCTAATAACATCATTTAAAACATTTTGGTTTGGCAAATATGGGCTTTCCAAATCTAAGCCATGAAATTTGGGTAGTAATTGAATTACACCCGGCTTAAGTTCAAAAGTACCCACATTAGTTGGAAAAATCATGCAAGAAGGAGAACTTGATCTAGTTGGTTGCAAATAATCACGCAAGGTTTTAACTTGAACATTTTGTGTATTATTATCCTCATTATCACTTCGTAGTTCCTCATTATTTCTTAAAACCACCATTGAATCAAAATAAAGAGAATTTTCAAAAGATTTGTTCACTCTTCTTAATCGTCGAGAATTATCATGCACCCATGTAAACATGCAACAACAAATTTTTTTTTTTTGGGTAACAAACGAAAGTAAATGTGCAGAAATTAAATGACAAAATAGAAAAAGTTAGAGAGTTAGAAGATAATAGACAAAATTTAAATTACAAAATAAGGCCAAAGGCACTATCAAGGTACACGTTTGATCCTGAAAAATTTCCGGTAGTAACGTGGGTAATGCCTCCGGTCTTAAAAAAGAAAAATTGCAAAATTTAAATACTAAAAGTAATTAACATAAAGTAAATGATTGAATTTAAAGAGTTAGTATGCAAAAATAAAAGTTAGAGAATTAGTAAAGTTAGAGTGAGTTTTTTTTCGTAACAGATTCTTGTCACACGTTGCAATCCCCAGCAACAGTGCCAATTTTTTGTTACGTCCAAACCAAGACTATTAAGTAGTGTAGTTCAGAATTCTTTACTTGCCAATTCTAGTAGACAAGGTCGATCCATAGGGAAAACCTTGTGCAACAAAGAAAATAGTTACAAAAAAATAGATGAAAGAAATTTTAAGAAAGAAAGAGTAGAAGAGTATTCAGGCAATAAAGAGTCAAGAAATCAATATGAGAAAACACTAAGGCATTAAGGATCATTGTAACATCTAATGATATTCTTCATGTATCATGTTATCTCAGTCAGAATCGAATAAAAATTCTATCTACCCGGAAGATATGAACATTAAAATTAAAAATAAAGATAGAAAATTATTTCGATAGATGAAGGATAAAAACAGTTGTTTCTTCAAGAGTTCTATGTATCCAAATCACAAAAGATCAAGAAGGAAAGCCTTCAAGCATCTTATGTATCCAAATCACAAAGAAACAAGAAGAAGAACAATATTAAATAAATATCACTTCGAATAACCAATACTTACTTAGAACCATTAATGAAACATGAATAGAACTCCATTAGGTTGTTACAAACCACATATAGCCTTAGTTTAAAAGCTTAGAAAGCCATTATAATAAACTTAAGAACAAAAATACAAAAGAAGAGAGGAAAAATATGAGAAGAGAGCTCCAAAGAGGAGGGAATGATGCCTCTATCATGTCCACCCTTCTATTTATAAGAGTAGAAAGAGTTGCACTTCAATGAGGAAAGTCCAATCATATCTCTAGATTGCATCCTGATTGATTGCCTGATTGGTTGCTTCTTTGGCAATAATTAGATTCTGAATCAATCAAATAAATCAATGATTTATTTAGCAAATAAGCATATTTTAATCTTCCTTTAGTTATCTAATCAGCCTTATTGTATTTCCTTATGTGTATCAATCACAACCAATGAAAATATTTTTCATGTGCTGGCCTCGGGTTAGTTTACTAGCTGTCTGATTGCATGCCAGATTTGACCTATATATCTTCGGAATTTGGAATTTCTTCCAAATACAACACTTGTATCCACGGAAGGCTTCTTTCCAATGCCACCAGAATCGTATCAATCTGAATTATACATAGAAAGATATGGTTGAAATACTAAGGCTATATCAATTTGTCTGAATCAGCTTCTTTCCTAATTTAGTTCTCTTGATGCAAATTTCAAATTCAATGGGTCCAAAAGGTTATGTTCGACCATTCCATGCATGTTTAGACCATTAGGAGCTCATTCTAAACTTTTAAATAGCTTTGAGTAGTTGGGCTTCACTTCTTCTTCTACTTGGATCCTGTTGAAGCCTGTTTAGACATGTAAACTCAATTAAGGTCCAACAAACCTATTCAAAATATAAATAGCCCAAATAAGCAATGAATTAACACAAAATATGATTGCAATTCAAAGTGTGAGAACATTTAATTGAACATTATTTTAGTGTATCACTGCCTCAAGTTGAAGATCGGCTTGTGCAACCAGTGGAAGAGAAGCCAAAAGTTCCACTTCAAATGGTTCCTACAAATGGTAAGAGTGATCAAACAATCAATAGAGCAGCTCCAAGTGAAGTAACAAGACAGCCAAGAATGAAAACCTTGCTGTTAGTGCACAACATCAAGAAAGATCTTAGGGAGACAAAAACTATATTTGTGTTAGTCAACAAAAGTCAGGAATTAGCTCCTTTAGTCCACCAGCAACTCCAAACTGAAGTGCAGAAATTGCTGGATAGATATAAATCTTTGGTGGATAATGAGCTCTCACTTCAATGGCCTCCCATGCATGAGATACAACACCAAATTGATCTCGTACCAGGGACATCTCTGCCTCATTTATCCCATTATGGCATGAGTCCCTTAGAACATGGTGAGTTGAAATGGCAAGTTGAAGATTTAATGGAGCGAGGACTGATACGAGACAGCCTCAACCCTTGTGCAGTGTTGGCTTAATGGGTTCCAAAGAAGGATGGGACTTGGCGCATGTGTGTTGATAGCTGGGCAATCAACAAGATAACCGTTAAGTACCGGTTTCCAATTCCAAGACTTGATGACATGCTGGATGTTCTAGCTGGATCAAGGGTCTTTTCCAAGATAGATCTGCTGAGTGGGTACCATCAAATCAGGATACGTCCGGGGGATGAATGGAAGATGGCTTTTAAAAATAAAGAGGGATTGTATGAGTAGTTGGTTATGCCCTTCAGACTAACCAACACCCCTAGTACATTTATGAGATTAATGTACATTTATGAGATTAATGACCTAGGTTCTAAAGCCATTTCTGGGATGGTTTATCGTCATATATTTTAACGATATTTTGGTCTATAGTTCTAATGTAAAGCAACATTTGCAACATTTGACTGAGGTATTTGAGACCTTGCAACAACATTCATTGCTTGTTAACCTCAAGAAATGTAGCTTTGCCATTGATCAATTAGTGTTCTTGGGATATGTCGTCAGCTCTCGAGGAATTTAGGTGAATCAAAGCAAAATTAAAGCTATCCAAGATTGGCCAACCCCGAAATCAGCAAGCGAGGTACGAAGCTTTCATGGACTTGCAACTTTTTACAGGAGATTTGTCCATAATTTCTATTCTATAGCTAGTCCCTTGACTGAATGTTTAAAGAAAGATAAATTTGTGTGGACTAAAGATACTAAAATTAGTTTTCAGCTACTTAAAAGCAAATTGATTGCCGCCCCTATTTTGGCTTTACTAGACTTCAACAAAGTCTTTGAGATTGAATGTGACGCATAACGGGTGGGAATAGGGGCTGTGTTATCTCAAGAAGGATGATCTATAGCCTACTTCAGTGAGAAACTATCAGAAGCTAGAAGAAAGTGGTCAGCCTACAAGTCGGAACTTTTTGCTTTGGTGCAGTCCCTAAAGCATTGGAGACACTATCTAGTTTTTAAACAGTTCATTTTATACACTGATCATGATTCTCTTAAGTATCTAAATAGCCAAAACAAGTTGGATAGGCTGCATGCCCGATGGGTCACTCAACTCCAAGAGTATACATTTTTAATTCGACATAAGTCGAGCAAGCTAAACCTAGTAGCTGATGCATTGAGTCGAAGGGCGACACTCTTGACAACTCTGAAGAATGAAGTCTTTGGGTTTGACTGCCTACAAGACTTATATGATGAAGATAAGGATTTTCAAGATAAATGGAGAGTCTGCCTTGACAGTTCTATCCCATAGCAAGAATTTCATGTGATTGATGGATATTTATACAAAGGAAATCAACTTTGTATCCCTGAGAGTTCACTGTGTCAACAGTTTATTGGGGAACTACACCATGGTGGACTATTTGGCCATTTCGACAGGGACAAAACCGAAACACTTGTGAAGTAATGGTATTACTGGCCATTTATCAAAAGTGATGTTGGAAAAGTTATCAAGCATTGTTATGTCTATCAGCAAGCCAAAGGTCATGTATAGAACACTAGTTTGTATTCCCCTTTACCTGCTCCCAATCAGCCTTGGGATGACATCTCCATGGACTTTGTCCTAGGATTTCCAAAGACAAAGAGGAGCATTGACTCAATCTTTGTAGTTGTGGACCGATTCTCCAAAATGGTGCACTTTTTTCCTTGCAAGAAAACTACATATGTGACACATGTAGCCATGATCTTTTTCAAAGACATTGTCAAATTACATGGACTGCCAAGAACTATTACTTCTGACAGAGACTCCAGATTCTTAAGCCACTTTTGGTTGACTCTATGGAAACGATTAGGAACTGCTCTTCAATTTAGTAGCACATGTCACCCACAAATAGATGGACAGACAGAAGTTGTGAATAGGTCACTTGGTAATTTACTGTAGTGTATCTCAGGCTCAGCTCCAAAACAATGGGATTTAGCAGTACCTCAAGCAGAATTGGCTTATAACTCCTCAGTTAATAGATCAACAGGTCGGTCCCCCTTTCAAATTGTGTATGGTTTCAACCCTAGACACACACTCGATTTGATGGTGCATCCTAAACAAGCACGAGAACATGCTACTGCAGTACATACAGTGAACAAATTTTATGCTATCCATGAAGAAGTTTGCCACCAACTAGAAGACTCCAATAGCTATGACAAAGCTACGACAAATCGAAAATGAAGAGAGATGATATTTGAAGAAGGGGATCTTACGAAAGGAATGGCTCCCTTCAGGTCAATACACCAAGTCAACTCAGAAGAAAGTGGGTCCATATCCTATCCAGCAGAAGATTAACAACAACGTGTATATTGTTGATCTTCCCCCGCATTTGGCTATATCTAAGACTTTCAATGTGTTAGACTTATATACATATATTGGGGAAGAGGAACTGACCATTGCAAGACTAGCTACCCCTTGAGCTCAAGGTCAAGCCTCAACAAGAGAGAGGAATATGATGCGGGCAGAATAAACAAGAGAACATAGGTCTCTTTTGCATTTCATCAAACGCTGGTTTGTGGGGAGCGTAAACTTGTCTTTTCTCTTCTAGCAAACATTTATTTTAGTTAGTTTGAATTAGAAGAGCTTGATATCACTAGAAGCAGGGAAGAAGCTGAAATAGAGCCTCGCTGTCATTAGATGGTTCAGCATGTAGGGTAGAATGGGTTGATGAGATAAATAGTTACAAAATACTATTTTACGAGGAGACTGGAAAAACCAACTAATGGAGGAGTTCTCTAATATTCTGGGTGGTTTGAGCTCATGGATTCGAGTTGTTTATTTTTTATTCAGTTTCTTACTTGATAGATGTAATGTTCTGCATGATTCATTGAAGGCCTTGTGGATTCAGGTTGATGTAATGGAAATTGTAGGATTGAACTTCTACATAAGCATACTTTGTTCTATTTCTCCCCTGTCTCAGTTTTAAATGATCTGTTTGCAGTTAGAGTTCTAAGGGGTGCATCACCATGGCCTATTCCGGCTCACCCGAACAGCAAATATCGTGGACCAAAATGGGCCCGAGCCCATACCCTGGTCCAACATCCCCCACTATTGGTGAAGGGCTCATACGGTCCAACAACGACTTTCGCTAGTATTGTCTGTAATGTCCCTGAATTTTCTACGATTTTTTATGATTTTCCTGCTATTTTTCTGGACATTTTTGGTGGGAAAATATGACGCTTCGGCGTATTTGTATACATACCCCATATTTTTACCCATAGAGTCGGGTGTAGGGATTAGTCGTAGGCCGTAGGCTTCACCACGTGCTTACGGCGCAAGTTTTGGAGGTATAACGTGTAACAGGGAGGTGAACGCGTGTTAGGGACATAGAGGTAAAAATTAAAAAGAAATGATATAAGTATATGGAATCCGATCGGATTCCAGTAACATTTCGACGCCCAGAAACTTTTTCACGTCGAGTAACATTGTTAGAAAACCCGAGGGCATATCCGGTCACTCCGTTCTCCCTCCTCCGTGGTCGGATTTCGCCGATTCTTGTCAGGATCCTCTTTGCCTCACCGCCACGAGTCCGTAGGTACTGGCTATGACCACCGCCATGGCCTTTTCGCTCCTCCATGAGGTACCGAACCTTTTTCGGGTTTTTTTCTCCTTCGAATCCCGTTTTTGAGCTGTGGGGGTGTGATTTTGATGTCGTTTGCGGCCGCTCTCAACTAGAATTATATTTGTTTGGCCGCTAGGAACCCATAGGCACTGGCTAGAGCCGCCGCCATGCTTTCTTCACTCCACTGTGAGCTACCGATCTTTTGGTCAGGTTTTTGTTACTATTTGCATCTCACTGTTCGTGGGATTTCTTGGATGCCGGTGTTTTTCCGGTCGTCGTCCGGCCACCAGATGGATTCCATCTAGCCTATCTCGACCCAGTGTCAATAGGGGGTTGCCGTTTTTGACCCCGCCCCACCCTATTGCCTTGCTCCGCCAGATTAGACGCTTTGGGTGCGTCTCGGGTCATTAGCATCGGTGAGTTGTGGGCCATTTGGCTATTGTGGGCTCTGCCCCGGCTCGGCGACAGTGAGGGCCAGCCCCACTTGGCCAATTACACCTCCGCTCGAAATGGGCCGCTTGCCTTGCCCTATACTGCTCGAGATGCACAGCCGCCTGCACTACATGTGTTAGCTTTGTTGCCCCTTTGTGGGCCTTGGGCGACCACTGTCCGACCCATCTCCCCCTAGAGTGGCACTTTTTGGCCGCGTGTGCATGTGGCCACGTGTGCGTTTCTAGGTTTAGGCACCATATTTGTGCTGCCTAACTAGCAGATGGCTCCGTCACCATTTGAGTTGACCACTAGAGCCTCCTCCACCTCTCCTCTGTCCTTGAGCGTCACCCCATGCCCTCCGCCCTTATGTGGGCCCTTGTGATGCAAAATCGCCACTGTAGGGTGCTGTCCACAACCGATTTCACCGGCTTGCAGCCGGCCAAGTACTTCTCAGCCGCCAACCAACCTTCAGTGAGTAACCATCGACTTCTGGTTGCACCGCCACTTATGTTGGCATGACATTTCTCTCGGCCGCCCTTAGTGTGCTGCCGTGGATTGCGGATTTTGCCGCTTTGACTTCTGACACCCCATTTGGCCGTGAGCAGTTCCGGCACTTCCTAAATCCTCGGGACGGCAACTCTCTCAGCTAGGCAATGCCTTTGGCCGCTAACTCCACCGCCGACGTTGCCACCGTCGTGTGTTCGCCATCAAACGTCATGATTATGAGGTAGGGGAGCTTTGAACTCGTAATTTCATGATAGCATGCTTTGAATGAATAGCAGCATGCTATGACTATATGATTGAATGCTATGGATGTTGAATTAGATCCGTTTGCATGATGTAAAAGGATAATTTATGCCATGCTAAAATGCTATGACGTGCATATGGGCTGTAAGCATATTTGAAGTATGTAAGGAATGTGTATGTGCTAGTGATGGCTAGTGTGTATGTTTGAAGTATGCAGGTATGTGCTAGTGATGGCTAGCGTGTTTGTTGGTAAGCTTCGTATGTTGATTAAGTATGTGCTAGTGATGGCTAGCGTATTCGTTGGTAAGCTTCATATGTGGTTTGAGTATGTGCTAGTGATGGCTAGCGTGTTTGTTGGTAAGCTTCGTATGTTGATTGAGTATGTGTAAGCTTCGTATGTTGATTGAGTATGTGTAAGCTTCGTATGTTGATTGAGTATGTGCTAGTGATGGCTAGCGTGTTTGTTGGTAAGCTTCGTATGTTGATTGAGTATGTGTAAGCTTCGTATGTTGATTGAGTATGTGTAAGCTTCGTATGTTGATTGAGTATGTGCTAGTGATGGCTAGCGTGTTTGTTGGTAAGCTTCGTATGTTGATTGAGTATGTGCTAGTGATGGCTAGCGTGTTCGTTGGTAAGCTTCGTATGTGGTTTGAGTACGTGCTAGTGATGGCTAGCGTGTTTGTTGGTAAGTTTCATATGTGTATGTATACGCTAGTGATGGCTAGCGAGCATGTTTGTAAGTTATAGTACGTGTATGTTATACGTATGTATAATGGCTATTTGCCTATGCTATGGTTATGTGTAAGTATATGTGGGCAGACATATGGGCAATGGACAGTAAGAGGTGACAGAGGTTTTGTATGGATTTGGATATAGATGTGGATGCGTAAGCATATGATGGATGATAGAGGATATGAGTATGATGGGCGAGGATTGGAGCAATTTGTTTGGATTAGAGTGTATGTTGGGGAATGGTCAGACAGTAAGAGTGTGCATAATTGTATAAGCATAACGTACAAATTATGAAGTGAAAAGTAAGCTCAATAAGTAAGGTATTAGTAAGAGGGTGATAACTGGGTTTGGCTCTGAGGAGCTTCATTTGATGATGTCATTGTAAGATGATTTGGCCATAAGGTGGATGGCAAAGTACATAAGACTGTAAGATTTTGTTGTACGATGAGTTTTGTTGAGATATGGACGGGTTAAGGAAGTCTGCTGCCCTGACGAACTAGGGTTTCGGATTGGGCTCAGCTTCGGTTTGATCAGTGGAGCACGATATGTTTGAGTGCTTGTGTGGCATAATTGTACCGCATAATTTACTTAATTCAAACTTGAATTATAAGCACAACTAATGATAGTGTTGTGAGTTTGAGACTTGAGGGTTCGACGAATTAAGTTCCGTGTTTGAGCTAGCTGATAATGAGTTGGCTGAGCATTTATCATGTCTTGTCATGGTATTTATCCTATGGGATGTTGTCCGTGTGCTGTATAGAGCACCAGACGTCTGATGCTCTGTTGAGGGCGATATATGCTTTCGATTTGGTCTGTATGCTATATTAAGCCCAGACATCTGATGCTCTGTTGAGAGCGATGTATGCTTTCGATTTGGTCTGTGTGTTGTATTAAGCCCAGATGTTTGATGCTCTATTGAGAGTGCTGTATGATTTCCGCCCAAGAGTGGCACTATTTGTTTCTGCCCAAGAGTGGCATTGGCACTATAAGACCCATTATGGTGGGCAATTCTATGGCACTATAAGACCCATTATGGTGAGCAACTATATGACCCCTTATGTGTGGGTATTTATGTTTGCGCACTCAGGTAAGTAGTATCATGGACCTGCTCATACCTATTTGATCACGTGCCCCATGAGCACTAGTGTGCCTTACCTTCGGAAAAGTCCATGGTGTCTAGTCACTCCCCGGAGGTTAAGGTGATGCCCCTGTGGCATTCTTTTCCATCTCGACGCTAGAGCTTATAAGTTGTAATGAGCTTCAGCGGTCGATAGTATGTGTACATCTGTAAGAGTATGAGTATGAGCATGACTGTAAGAGTATGAGTATGATTGTAAGAGTAAGACTATGAGCACGACTGTAAGATTATGATTCTGAGCAAGACTGTAAGCATAAGTTTCTGAGTAAGACAGTAAGTGTAAGATGTACGAGTAAGGTCGTACAAGTAAGTGTAAGATGTACGAGTAAGGTCGTACAAGTAAGTGTAAGATGTACGAGTTAGGTCGTACAAGTAAGGTCATACAAGTATGTGTAAGTTGTATGAGTATGCGTACGATTGTGCATTTGGTATGATTTTGGCACAATGGTGCATTTGGCATTGATTGTATGCATATGAGCATTGTTATGATATGCCTGTTTGCTTCATGTTTGAATTGCATGAATGCATCTATGTATGGATTTACTGAGTTCACTGTTTAGAACTCCCCTAGTGGGTATTTTCCTACTAAGTATGAAAATACTCATTACCCTACTTTTTAGCCCCGTTGTTTGGGAGGCTTTTGTAGGTTTGTGAAGGAGAGCTTCTGGAGATGGATGCTCATTTCAACGGTGGATTGATTCCCATTGACTCAAGTATATGCTTGACTTACTATGAGTAGTATTTATGCCACGATCTGATGTATTGGGTGAGACGAGCATTAAGATGTTTGTGTATTCTGGACTTTAGTTTGGATTAGATTGTCGACTGTTACGGGACTTGCACTCAGGGATGCCTGGGAGGGATTTGTATTTAAAGTCTATGATCATAGCAATTTATTTGTACGTTTGTTTTCGAGTAGCGCCTGAGGATATTTGCTTTGGCCATACGATGGTTAATCGAATGAGTAAAACTTTGGATGAGAAAAACTGATGTGTTATGTTTTAAATTATAAAACTGTTTTATTAGGTTTCGTATTCGTCATTTTCTCCTATTATAGCAGTTATGTTGCAAAAAATTTCTGTGAATTTTGAGGAAAATGTATGAAAAATCTCGGGTGTTACACTGTCGAAGACCTATACTTTGAGCATGCTTAGAAAATAGATCCGTCGTTAAGGCCTTAGTGAACGGATCTGCCAACATCTCAGCAGTAGGAATATGACTCACAATCACTTTTTCTCTTTGTATCATGTCGAAAATGTAATAGTAATGCACCTCAATGTGCTTACCTCTGGCATTGATCTCCTCATTCTTAAGTGTCGACACTCATGCATTGAAATAATGTCCAATTAAATATTTTCACATTTCGAATTGCAATCCTATTTTGTGTTAATTCATTGCTTATTTGGGCTATTTATGTTTTGAATATGTTAGTTGGACCTTAGTTGAGTTTGCATGTCTAAACAGGCTTCAATAAGATCCAAATAGAAGAGAAAGTGAAGCTCAACCTAAACCCAAAGCTATTTAAAAGTCAAGAATTGGCTCCTAATGGTATAAACATACATGGAATGGTCTAGCACAACCTTTTGGACCCGTTGGATTTCAGATTTACATTAAGAGAACTAAATTCAGGAAGAAGCTGATTTGGACAGATTGATACAACCTTAGTAATTCAGCCATATATTGCTATGTATAATTCAGATTGATATGATTTGAATTCCATTAGAAAGGAGATTTCCGTGGCTACAATCACTATTTCAAGAAGAAATTTATAATTTCGAAGATATTTAAGTCAAATCTGACATGCAAAGGGATAACTAGTTAACTAACCCGAGGCCAACACCTGGAGAATCTCTTCATTGTTTGTGATTGATACACATAAGGAAAGACAATGAGGCTGATTAAATAACTAAAGGAAGACTCAAATATACTTATTTTCTAAATAAATTATTTATTTATTTGATTAATTTAGAATCTAATCATTACCAAATAAGCAATCAATCAGGATGTAATCAAGGGATATGATTGGACATTCCCCTTTGAAGCAACCCCTTCTACTCCTATAAATAGAGGGGTGGACGTGGTAAAGGCATCATCCCCTCCTCTTTGGATCTCCCTTCTCCTATTTTTCTTCTCTTATTTTGTAGCTTTTGTTTTTAGTTTTGTGTAATGGGTTTCTAAGCTCTTAGTTAAGGCTAAGGATGATGTTTAATGGCTATTTTGATTCAAGTTCTTTATCATTTTAAATTGATGTTTCATATTTAAGGAGTTTATAATCTATATAATTATTTGATTCAGCATTGACAAAAGGCACACTGAATGCTGAAAATTCCCTGTGATTATATACTTAACGCTTTCACGTAGTAAACAATCAATTACTATTGTTCTATTTCAAAGTTCTTTAAGAGTTAAATTTTCTGATTAAGATGAATTTTCATTCGATCTTAATTGAGTTATTGTTTGAATCAAATATACATTAGAGATTTATTACAAGTGGATTTTCGATGTCTTAGCACTTTCTCTTTGATTGTCTTTTATTCTCTATTTTACCTTCCTTTTCTATTCTATTTTCTTCGTAATCATTTTCTTTGTCACACAAGGCTTTCCCTGTGGATCAACCTTGTTTACTATAGTTGACAAGTAAAAAAAATAAATCCAAATTAGACTACTTCATAGTCTTGGTTTGGACATAACAACAGACACAGATGCCAGTTTATCACAATAAATCTAGACAGGAGCATCAGTCCAATTTCCTAGCCACAATCTTGCTAGATATTCCTTTATCCATATTGCCTAGGAAGCTGCAATACTACATGTATAAAACTCATCTTCCATCATAGACTGAGAAAAACTCTTCTGTTTCTTGCTTGCCCACGATATAGCCCCGCATCCAAACATGAAGACAAATCCAATAATGGATTTCTTGTTATCTGGATCCCCTGCATAGTCTGAATAACTATATCCAGTCAATGACAAACTCTCTGCCTAATAAGTGAGTTTGAAATTCTTAGACCCTAAAAGGTACTGAAATACCCTCTTCACTGCTTGCCAGTGTTGAAGGCCAAGGTCTACTTGGTAACAGATCAGCAAGTCTACCACAAAACCCAAATCAGGCCTTGTACAGGTCATAGCATACATCAAGCTGCCAATAGGTTGTGCATATGACAATGACTCTATCCGGAGTCTATTTTCCTTAGTCCGAGGAGCCATATTCTTAGACAACAGTGTACCCTTGTAAATAGGGGACTCAATGGTTTTCCAACCAATTACATTAAAGCATTTGAGAATGCTCTCTATGCATGATTCTTTAGATATACTAAGTTTTTTAGCCTTTCTATCTCTGTTAATTTTCATCCTAAGGATGTAGGATGCCTCACCCATGTCCTTCATTTCAAACTGAGTTTTGAGTCATTTCTTTAGACTGACAATCATACATAAGTCATTCCCCATCAAGAGTATGTCATCTACATATATTGACAACATCATATACCTAGTCTCATTCCGGAAGGTATAGACACAATAATCGTGCTTATTTACTATGAACTCATACTCATTAATCACCTTTTGAATAGTGAAATAACATTGCCTTAGAGATTGCTTTAGGCCATACAATAATTTTATCAGCTTGCACAGCTTGTGTTCCTCTCCAAGAACTACAAAACCCTCAGGTTGTTCTATGTAAATCACCTCCTCTAAATCTCCATTTAGAAAGGCAGTCTTTACATCCATTTGGTGCAGCTCTAAATCAAAGTAAGAAACACATGTCAAGAGACATCTGATTCAGTCAAATCATGACACAAGAGAGTATGTCTCTTTAAAGTCCATCCCATACACCTGGGTGAACCCTTTGCCTAATAATCTTACTTTTTACTTGTCTATTGACCCATCTGCCTTAAGCTTCTTTTTGAAGATCAATTTACACCCAATGGGCTTCCGCCCTTCAGGTGGACCCACTATCTCCCAGACCTTATTTTTTAGGATAAAATCCATCTCCTTCTAAATGGTATTCTACCATTCTTGAGCATTTGAAAGACTAAAAGCTTACTCAAGGGTAATTGGGTCATCTAGAACAAGTTCATCAAATGTGACATTGTCTTCCCCTAATATTGTATAAAAGTCTCTCAACTGTGTTGAAGGTCTTGTTTACCTCAATGCTTTGGGTTCCTATTCGGTTTGGTTTTAACCAGATCCAATTACTTCCTCAAGGGAAGTGCCAAGACCAACCTCTTTTATAATCTTGAACAAATATACTCCTTTATTAGGTATTCTGGGTTTAATTCCTCCTCCAAGAAATAAGCTTCTTTAGACTCAATTACCCATACTGTCCTATCCGTGTGCTGAACCAAAAATGTGTACCCCTTAGAATGATCACAGTAACCAATAAAGTTACACTTTATGGCTTTTGGGTCCAACTTTGACCTATGATGGTCGGGCACCTTTACGTGTGCCCTAGACCCCCACACTCTAAGCTGCCCTAAGTTTGGACGTCAACTTGTCCATGACTCATAAGGTGTCCGTTGGACTACCTTCATGGGTACAAGATTAAGGATGTACACGGCGGTGTCTAAAGCCTTACCCCAAAAGTTGGTACCTAATTTAGAGTGATTTAACATGGACCTTACCATATCCATAAGCGTCATATTACGTCTTTAGCCACTCCCTTTTGTTGTGAAGTGTAGGGTGGGGTGTACTTGATCGGTATAGTAATCTTTAAATAGGTAAGAGGTATACTCACCACCCCTGTCAGTCCTTAGGATTTTTACTTTCTTACCAAATTGGGTCTCTACCTCAGCTTTAAATTCTTTGAAGAAATAGGTCATCCCTCTGTTAATCTGAACATTTAGGGGCTGATCGTTTATAATTAAACCCTTTGTAAGTGTACAAGGTAATTGTACTAGGATGAGTATTTAAGGGTTGTCGAACCTCAGGGACGGATAAATTATTACTAAATCTATAAAGGAATTTGCTGATTGAAAACTAAAACAACTTAAACTTTAATTAAGTAAAAGAAAAGAAATCAACTAGTTTAAAGGTAAGAGATTAATATGAGATTTTACTTAGGAAATCGAATCCACTATAAAACCATAACAATTCCTTAACTTTTAATCTAAATCTAGTGTGAATATGAACAAGTATTCTCAGCTACAAGCTAGAATTACTTCAGAACGAATCATTAATTAATTTCCATGGCATGAACTATCTTCGTCAATAGCACGAATCATCTACACTAAATAGCTATAGGCATGACCCGTCTAATCTTAGTATAACTCATCCAAGTCCTTAATTATCTGAACATTAAAACTATTGTATGACCATCTCATCTAAATCACAGAAATTAGAATTGATGCAAATATCAAAACCACATCAATCTATCATCTACAAGACAATAAATCAACATACAATTGAATAAACATGAAAAGCTCTTCCATTAAAAAGGAAATCCTTATCATATAATTGTCATAATTAACAACTGAGATCTAAATTAAAAAGAAAAGTAACTGAAACTTATCTATAGCTTCATCAACTCTTAAGTAAAAGAAAAGTTTAGCCTTCCATGGTAGAAGAAAGCACTTGAATCTCCATTAAAAGCTTTGAGTTCTTCTCCATCTTTTTCTTCCTTCTTCTCTTTAGAAAATCTACTTGTTCACCTCCAATTTCGTGCCAAATATGTCTTTATATAAGCATAAGATCCGTAAGAAGGAGTACAATATGAAAAAGACTCAAAATTGACTAAAATAAGGAAACTGCGCGTTATCCCGTTCGAACGCCCTGCATTCCCGTTCGAACTCCTATACTGCATTTTTCATCAAAATCACATTATTCCGTTCGAACACCCTACATGCCCGTTCGAACGGCTACACTGTTTCTGCAATCTGGATAATTTTTCTGGACAGTCCATTTTCTGTTCATTAAACTATTTCTTTCATGTCCATATTAATTTCCAACATGTCTATAACTCTGAAAAGTTGTCCAAATCACTTTAAAACATGTTAAGACTATTTTAAATTATTTCAAACATCGTCCAAGTACTTCGATAAGCGCATTTTACCTACAAAGCATTAAAACATCACATTTTAGACATGTAGAATATAATTAAGATTCCAACTTGATTCAAATACATTCTAAAACTACTAATAACTCTCAAAATTATCAACAAATAAACTAAAATACTAATTTCTATCTTAATCTAAATAAACTATAAATAACTCTAAATTAACCTAATCTATACTAGCAAATAAGGTAAAAAGGCATATAAAATAGATATATATTTCATACTTATCAAATACCCACAGATGTCAAAATGAACTACCCCCAATGGTTCATTTTCCCTTTGTCCCTTTTGGAAGGATTACCTACTCCTCTTTCCCAATAAGCAATCCTCACACACTTGTAGGGTTTTAGATATTTTGGGAAACAACTCCGTGTTTAACAACCTATATAATTTGTCTACATTCACATAACACAAACGCATATTCCATAGCAGGGCATCATCCATAGGCAATACAATATAAACGGAAGCGCTTATTTTCTTATCATTAAGTTGTCACACCACGGCACCCGCCCGACCTAAGCCGGACACGATCCAAGGGACGATCGAAGCACACGGGGGCGACATCGGATTGATTTATGATACACTGTCATAATGTTCAATTAAATGTTTTCAAATTTCAAATTATAATCCTATTTTGTGTTAATTTATTGCTTATTTAGGCTATTTATGTTTTGAATAAGTTAGTTCGACCTTAGTTGTGTTTACATGTTTAAATGGGCTTTAAAAGCATCCAAGTAGAAGGAGTGAAGCCCAACTACCCAAAGCAATTTAAAAGTCAAGAATGAGCTCCTAATGGTCTAAACATGAAGGGAATTGTCGAACACAACCTTTTGGACCCGTTGAATTTGAGATTTGCATCACAAGAACTAAATTTGGGAAGAAGCTGATTTGGACAGATTGATACAGATCTTGTATTTTGACCATATATTTCTATGTATAATTCAGATTGAAACGATTCTGGTGGCACTGGAAAGAAGACTTTCGTGGCGACAATTGTTATTTCAGGAGGAAATTCAAAATTACAAAGATTTATATGTCGAATTCGATATGCAAAGGGACAGCTATTTAACTAACCTGAGGTCAGCACATGGAAAATATTTTCATAAGTTGTGATTGATACACATAAGGAAAGACAATGAGACTAATTAGATAACTAAAGGAAAATTCAAAGATACTTATTTTCTAAATAAATAATTGATTTATTTGGTTAATTTAGAATCTAATCATTGCTAAAGAAGTAACCAATCAGGCAATCAATCAGGATGCAATCTAGAGATATGATTAGACTTTCCCCTATAAAGCAACCCCTTCTACTCCTATAAATAGAGGGGTAGATGTGATAGAGGCATCATTCCCTCCTCTTTGGAGCTTCCTTCTCTTATTTTTCTTCTATTCTTTTATATTTTTGTTTTTAGTTTTATTGTAGTGGCTTTCTAAACTCTAAAGATAAGGCTAGAGGTGATTTGTAGCAATCTAATGTAGTTTTATTCATGTTTCAATAATGGTTTCAAGTAAGTATTGGTTTTTTGAAGTGATGTTCATTTAATATTATTCTTCTTGTTGTTTCTTTGTGATTGGGATACATAAGATGCTTAAAGGTTTTCCTTCTTGATCTTTTGTGATTTTTCATATATATAAATCTTGAAGAGACAATTGTTTTTATCCTTCATCTATCCAAAGCATCTTCTCTTTATTTTTTCTTTTAATGTTCGTATCTTTCGATTAGATAGAATTTTCATTCAATTCTAACTGAGATAACATGACACATGAAGAACATCATTAAATGTTACAATGACCCTTAATGCCTTAGTGTTTTTTCTTCTTGATTTCTTAACTCTTTATTGCCTCAATACTCTTCTACTCTTTCTTTCTTACTTTTTCATTCCTCTATTTTTTTTCGTAATCATTTTCTTTGTTACACAAGGCTTTCCCTGTGGATCGACCTTGTCTACTACAATTGGCAAGTAAAATAAATCTGAATTTGACTTCTTCATAGTCTTGTTCCAGACATAACAACAAATTGGCATCGTTGCCGGGGATTGCAACGTGTGACAAGAATCCGTTACGAAAAAAAAACTCACCCTCACTCCAACTTTACTAATTCTCTAACTTTTATTTTTGCACATTAACTCTTTAAATTTAGTCATTTACTTTATGTTATTTACTCACGTTACCACCGGAAATTTTTCGGGATCAAATGTGTACCTTGATAGTGCCTTTGGCCTTATTTTGCAATTTAAAATTTGTCTATTAACTTCTAACTCTCTAATTTTTGATATTTTTTCATTTAATTTATGCACTTTTACTTTCATTTGTTACCTAAAAAAAATATTGTTGTTGCATGTTTACATGGGTGCGTAATAATTCTAGACGATTAAGAAGAGTGAACAAATCTTTTGAAAATTCTCTTTATTTTGATACAATGGAGGATTTAAGAATTAATGAGGAACAAAGAAGTAATAATGTGGATAATAATGCACAAAATGTTCGATTTAAAACCTTATGTGATTATTTGCAACCAACTAGATCAAGTTCTGCTTCTTGCATAATTTTTCTAACTAACTTGGTTGGTTTTGAACTCAAGATGGGTGTAATTCAATTACTACCCAAATTTCATCGCTTAGATTTGGAAAGCCCATATTTGCATTTAAAAGAGTTTGAAAAGGTTTGTGTAACTTTTCCAAACCAAAATTTTTCAAATGATATTATTAGATTAAAATTCTTTTCATTTTCTTTAAAGGAAAAGGCAAAAAATTGGTTGAATTCTTTAAAACCAAGATCCATTGGAACATGGGAAGAATTGTAAAGAGAATTTTTGAAAATATTTTTCCCCACCCATAAAATTAATACACTTAGAAAGAATATCATGAATTTTTCACAAAAAGAAAACGAGACTTTCTTTAAATGTTAGGAAAGATTTAAAGAACTTTTGTTGTTGTGCCCACATAATGGATATAAAACATGGCGTACAATTAGTTTCATTTATAATGGCTTGACTTCTCAAATGAAGCAATTTGTTGAAATGATGTGTAATGGAGAATTTTTGAGTAATGAACCTTAAGAAGCATGGGACTATTTTGATGTGTTGGCTGAAAATGCTTAATCATGGGAAGATTTTAATAAATTTGAAAGTAGTTATAAGACCAAATCTAATGGGACAACTAAGGGGGGCATGTACCTTCTTAAAGAAGAGGATGATGTAAAAACAAAAATTACAAGTTTAACTAGAAAAGTTGAGGATATGGAAATTAATAGGGAAAAAATGTTTAAAGCTTCTCAAAAAACACAAGATATTTGTAGTATATGTGAAAGTGATGTACACCAAACACAAGATTGTCCAACAATCCCTACTTTTCAAGAGGCGTTGCATATTCAAACAAATGCTATGATTATACTCCTAATTGGAGAAATCATCCTAACTTTAGTTAGAAAAATGAGTCAATGTGCAGGTACCTTCTTCTTCAAATTATGTTCCACCACATAAGAAGAATTTTGAAGTCACATTTTAAACATTCATGCAAAGTCAAGCAATAATCAACAACCAAACAATGCAAGCCATCAATAACTTGAAGACTTCTATCACTCAATTGACCATAGCTTTGAGCACTAAAGAAAAAAGGAAGTTTCCTTCTCAACCTCAACCAAATCGTAAAAGTCAATTTGTAATTGAAATTTTAAATTCTTCAAGTTCACAAGAAGAGCGTGTCAAGTCCATCACCACTTTGAGAAGTTGAAAATTCATTAACAAAGACATTCCAATAAAGGTTGTTGAACCTAAGGAGTCTTCAAATTCTAAACAAGGTGATAAACTTGACAACTCCGATTGTGTTTCTCCTATTCCTCCTCCTTTTCCTCAAAGATTACAATCTTCTTCTAAATTGGTGCAAATTGATGACATTCTTAAAATTTTCAAACAAGTAAAAATTAATATCCCTCTCTTGGATGCCATTAAACAAATTCTATCTTATGCAAAAAATTTGAAAGACCTTTGTACAATCAAGCGTAAGTTAAATGTACAAAAGAATGTATTTTTGACAGAATAAGTAAGTGCAATTTTGCAACAAAACACCCCACCCAAATATAAAGATCCTAGTTGTCCAACCATATCTTGTATAATTGGGAATTATAGAATTGAAAAAGTTTTGCTTGATCATGGGGCAAGTGTTAATCTCTTACCTTATGCTGTTTATGAGCAATTAGTCTAGCGGATTTGAAACCCACCAACATAACACTTAAACTTATTAACCGCTCAATCAAAAGGTCAAGAGGAATAGTGGAAGATATCCTTGTTCCAGTGGACAAATTTTACTTTCCAGTGAACTTCATTGTATTAGACACACAACCAGTTTCAAATGCATCTTCTCAAATCCCCGTGATTTTGGATCGTCCATTCCTTACTACATCTAATGCTCTAATAAATTGTCGGAATGGAGTGATGAGGCTTTCTTTTGGGAACTTGACATGTGAGTTAAATGTGTTTGATGCTAGTAGACAACCATCAGACTTCAATGATACTTTTGAGATTGACATGGTTAAGAGTCTAGTGAAGGATGTTTTTCCTTTTATTTATTCTGATGATCCACTAAATATTTGCTTAACTCACTCTAATTTGATAAGTATAATTAATAAAGAGAAGATAATTGCTTTAAAGGACCCTAGATGAGTTTAGATGGAGGTGTGTCTAGCTGAAGACAGTAAACTTAGCGCTTCTGGGAGGCAACCCACTTTTGGTTTTGATAGTTATTTTTCTTTAATAGTTAGTTTTTTTGTATCTTCTTTAGTTAATTTTAAGTTTATTATCCTTGTTGATTGCTCTAATCATTATTTAGGCGTGCTTATATGATTCATTATTTATTTACCCTAATGTGCTTATGTTTGTGCTTTATTGACTTTTTTTCTTTTCATAGCTATATACATGAGCATGTCAACCTATATATTATCTCTTCTTTCCTCTTTTCTTATATTAAGCATTCCATTTGCTTTCTTTTATACATTAAGGACAATCTTTAGTTTAGGTTTGGGGGTGTAGAAAAAGATTTTTCTTTTATATTTTTTTAGTTCTACTTAAAAATTGAAAAAAAATAATTAGATTAATTTTATTGTATGATTAATTAGTTCTTTTACATGATCATGATGAGTAGATCAACTTTGTCAACATGAACAAATCCAATTTTTACCCCAAACCCACGATTTTGAAAAACACCCCAATTTGGTGAAAATTTTTGAAACCGCATGAAGTTTTTGGTGAAATTTTGAGTTTTAACTGATCAGAACGCGTGAAAATTTAATCAAAACTATATCATCCTATTGCTAAAAATCCTACCAATTCAAATCACATGAAAAACCATTTGAAATCACCTAAAAAATTAAACTTTGGTATGGAGCATACCTTTAGCTGAAGTGACACTTGTGAAATTTTCATGCAAATCTGGCATGGAAGAAAACAAAAACCACCTTAATTCATCATCTTTATAATTCTTATACCCTCTAGAAGTGTTTAGATAAAAATGGTGATGAAATGAGTTGTGGCCAATTTTTAAAACTGAGCTTCAATGCAAAAAACCCCAAACAGAAATTGATCATTTTGACCAATCAATCAATCGTTTGGGGAAAATCTGATTTTTAAATTTTTTCAAATAATAAAAATGTCAATAATTCAAAAAAATTGAAAAAATTCCAATGAACTCCTAAAATTATTTCAAGGCATTTTCCATCAAAATAAAATTTCTCTGACATCTAGAACACAAATTAAAAATTAAACACCCAAAATTAGCAAAGTTAAGCTCTATTTGACAATTTTTAATTAATTCTGCTTTAATCTAAGTGCATCCACAAATTATATTCATTAATACCTTGCCTTCTCTTATTTAAGGTATATTTGATAATTAATCATGTTTCTTTTCAGCTTGAATGAAAATTAATCTCAAAATATCTTAAAATGTGAACTTTATCAAAAACAAAAACAAAGCCAATTGCAAAACAAGCAAAAGGTACACTAATTTTTTGGTGTTTTTTATCATATTCTATGTTTTTGCAATTCAAAATGTATGTATTAAAATCATGTAAAAACAAAGTAAAAATGAGATAAAACTAAAAACCATGAATGTCCTTAAGATAGAAAGAATTAAATTATTGATACAAATCAAAATCTCTTCCTTAGCGATATAAGATTCCTTAGCCTTGACTAGCCAACCAATCCTAAGGCAACCTAAGGTAAACTTCCTTCTAATTGATTCTTCAAGGCTTGAAGATCAACTTTCTTCACCCACACTCTCTTCATCTTCTTCTCATACACTTGGCGGGGCAACTTAGGGGTAGAGGAGGTAATGTGCTTCTTTTCATTCTTCTTTGACCTAAGTTTGAAAGGATAATTTTTTAGACATTCTCTTCAAACATGGGTCTCACTATGGCAAATATCACACGATCCCACAATGCTAGAACCTAAAATTCCTCCCTTAACTCTAGACCTAGGCGGGTTGGGCACTATCTTGGGCACTTCACACTCTCTTTTGCCTTCACAAAGATAGTCAGTTTTACTAAGGGGGTAAACAAGCAATTCCTAAAACATAAACCCATCTTGTTTGTTTGACCAATGCTAAGCATAGTCTCCAACTTATTTTCCTAGTCTTGAACTTAATTAATTTGTCTTTAGAGGATATGATTTCTCTATTGAGAACACTATATTTTTCTTTCTCACTCTCTAGGTCTTGCTTAAGGTCAGTTCACCTCTCTTTCTAGTTTTTTTATTCAACTCCACTAACCTATTAGCCTTTTGAGAAAATATAATTAGTTTATCTTATTTCTTCTTCAACTCTCTCTAGAGGCTTTTGGTTCTCTTAGTCAAAACTAAGAATTGCTAGAGGAATCCTTTATGCTCATCAAAATCAACCTCAAACTCAGAGTTCTCTTCAAGAGAATCTTCATCTAAATAGTTCTCCTTCTTTAGAAGAGCTCTCATCAGAGTAAATTATTTGAAGCACCTTTCCATTTTTCTTATAATCAAGCCTCTTTTGCTTCTTGGGCTTCTCATGAGAAGAATTGTAAGAATTTAACTTAGGACAATCAGCAACAAAGTGACCTAACTTACCACATTCAAAGCATATCAAATTCTTCTTATTTGGTTTAGTTGGCCTCTCATCTCTCTTTTTCCCTTGTTTTTTCCTACAACTTTGCCCCTTATTCCCAAATCTAAAGTTCTGGGTTTTCACGAATTTCTTGAGTTTCTTAGCTAATAAAAGCATTAGTTCTTCATCACTTTTAGATTCTTCAAATTCATCTAAGGTATTTAACAATTTATTTTTCTTAGAAGTTCTTCTAGATGCTTTTAGGGCATTCTGTTTCCCTTTAGACTTTCAATCATCTGCTTTTTGTTCTCATAGGACCCTTCTTTCATCTCAAATGTTCTAACGTTCCCAACTAACTCCTCTATGGCTAACGTGTCAATTTTCATTGAATCATTGTTTGTAACGATTGATTTTTCTGCATGTATTTTTACCTTATTGCCATTTTTAACCTAAATCATTCTGAAACTTTTGAAATCATTTCTAAAACTTTTTCAAATAATTTTTGTATGCCAATGTGATCTAAATAAGCTTCAAAAACCCTTCACATTCTTCCGTCTTCCACCCTGATCAATAAGAACATGTCTGTTCCTTTTTTAAGTTTGTCATTCCAAATCTGACTCAACCACAACAACCTCAAATCAGATTTTAAGACTCATTACATGCATATGGTTTTTGACATAATTTTGAAAGAGAAATTAGCCAATAAACTAGACATATAACTTATATGTTCTCACAAACCTAAAACATAATATATAGGATCTTAAAACAATGCATGTATACAACAACATAAGTTTGATTGCATAAGTCACTTCTTCTTTTTCATCATTATTATTTCTTTCCCCATCCTTTCATAAAAGGAAGCATATCAAGCACATATGAAAAAAGTACATTACATATATAGGTAAGACATTCACAAATTTATGTATGTTCTGATATGAAGGCTAATGCATCAATAAGAATAAAATTGTTTAGTACCACATGTCTTTTAAACACAATATTGACCATAGTTTTTGTCAAGTTTTATTTACGACAACAACTAACATTCAATAAATTGGACTACTCATTGTCAATAACAAGTCTTAAAAAGTACCCATCTATTAGAGAATAAATGACATAAAAAAGTAGTTATATAAAACATATTTTGTTGAATTATGACATTTTAAAATGAAGATCCATACAAGATGTAGTTATGATCTTAAAATGTTCACCAATAATTTAAGTGCTAAATAAAAAATATTTTACAATATGACAAATCATGTACACCACATGATAAGCTTAACTACATAAGATAAATATTTTTTTATTTAAACATTACTATTTTCAACATCTTATAAAAAACCAAAGGACACCTTATTGATGAAAAGTATATGTCAATGAGTAAAAGAAAATCGTTCCCAAATTAAGTTGTAGCCAATGCAAAAGAGTAGAATATAAATAGCAATACATCTACAAATGCAAGAAGTCTTTAATACATAATGGTAAAAGAAAATTATCTTGATACACCATGCAAACAACACAGGCATATTAATCATATAAATTGTTCACAACCCCAATAATTTGAACATAACATGCAGTTTGTTCCAATGTAGGAAAGGAGAAGCGGAACACCATGAGCTACAATGTACAAGTATGCAAGCAAACAATAGTCAATTAGATGCAACAAAGAAAATAGGATTAATTTTTCATCAAAAGCAATGCCTCATTCCTATTCAGGTGCACCTTAAAAAAATTTAAAAAATGAATGAATAGTAGTAGGAACTAGCAACGTTAAATAAGATTTTTTAATAATAAATTATTGTCACACACAAGTTCCCTTTTCAACAGTGGAAACCGACACGTGTAGGGGACCTTAGACTTTCATCTACAAAGATCCACTTTGAGGACAAACATAAAGGATTTCCAAATAAGTTCATTTATAATTGCTTTGAATCCATGCTCATTGGATGCCTTCATGCATTAAGGAAATAATAGGTTACTTGTTTAAATTCATTTCTTTAATATAAAATTTAGAGCAATATGGTGGTAACACCAATTTATGTAAAACTTACCTTTAAACTATGCATTACACCCGCTGAGTACCCAAACATCTTCTCTCCCCACGTGTTATAAATACTATCAACAATATTTATTCCGAAATAAAACCTATGTTTTAAAAAAAAGAATATTCTTACATGATCATACAAAGAAAATAGCCATACAGAGAAATTTAGGAAAAAATACATGCGGACCTTGACAATTGGAGAAACATGACATTTTGCGCGTTGGCATTCTCAGGATTGACAATCTTTTTGTTGCATTTTGTTCAAATGATGTACCAAATGTCTTGATACAAACTTATCTTTAAAACCACGCATCAACAACAACAAACTCGGGCTAAACAAGTAAATGGACAATAATTTAAATTTTACATACACAGATTTAATGTAAACATCCAAAGAAGGCTACTCATTATAGAAATAACAATCAATATGACCTTGACCATTGTTCCTTAATATTGATGACATCCTCATTTGTTTAATAGGTGCCCTTAATCCATCTCGACGTGACACCTTTGAGTCCAACATATTTGCAAATTCTTGCATGTTATCTGTTGTTACGTCCAAACCAAGACTATGAAAGAGTCTAGTTCAGATTTCTTTTTTTTACTTGTCAACTATAGTAAACAAGGTCGATCTACAGGGAAAGCCTTGTGCAACAAAGAAAATGATTATGAAAAAATAGAGTAGAGAAAAATTAAGAAAGAGTGAGAAGAAGAGTATTGAGGCAATAAAAAGTCAAAAAATCAAGATGAGAAAATACTAAGGCATTAAGGATCATTGTAACATCTAATGATGTTCTTCATGTATCATGTTATATTAGTTAGAATCGAATGAAAATTCTATCTAACTAGAAGATATGAACATTAAGATTGGAAATAAAGATAGAAATGTTTTGGATAGATGAAGGATAAAAACCATTGTCTCTTAAAGATTTCTATGTATCCAAATCACAAAAGATAAAAAAGGAGAGCCTTTAAGCATCTTATGTATCCAAATTACAAAGAAACAAGAAGAAGAACAATATTAAATAAACATCACTTCAAATAAACAATACTTACTTGAAACCATTGATGAAATATGAATTGAACTCCATTAAATTGTTACAAATCACCTCCAGCCTTAGCTTGAGAGCTTAGAAAGCCATTACAATAAAACTAAAAATAAAAATATAAAAGTAGAGAAGAAAATAGGAGAAGAGAGCTCCAAAGAGGAGAGAGTAATCCATCTATCACGTCCACCCCTCTATTTATACGAGTAGAGGGGGTTGCTTCAATGAGGAAAATGAAATCATATCTCTAGATTACATCCTGATTGATTGTCTGATTGGACCCATATATCTTCAGAATTTGGAATTTCTTCCTGAAATAACACTTGTAGCCACAAAAGTCTTCTTTCCATTGCCACTAGAATCATATCAATCTGAATTATACATAAAAAGATATGATCGAAATACTAAGGCTGTGTCAATCTGTCTAAATCAGCTTCTTTCATAATTTAGTTCTATTCATACAAATCTCAAATCAAACGGGTCCACAAGGTTGTGTTCGACCATTCCATGCATGTTTAGACCATTAGGAGCCCATTCTTGACTTTTAAATAGCTTTGGGTAGTTGGGTTTAACTTCCTCTTCTAATTGGATCCTGTTAAAGCCTATTTAGATATATAAATTCAATTAAGATCCAACTAACTTATTCAAAACATAAATAGCCCAAATCAGCAATGAATTAACACAAAATAGGATTGCAATTCGAAATTGGAAAACATTTTATTCAACATTATTTCAGTGCATCATTCTCCACATGCCTAAGATATTATATAAGAATTTAGATAAAAATTCAATAGGAAGAGTAAAATTGATTCTAAACAAATGATTGTCTAGTTTGTTTATTGATGAAAGGAAAAAAAATATTTTACCATTTTCTAAGTTCCACTACAAATTCAAATTGGGGTTAATAGTATTTTTTTTCCGGTAGTTGATGACATGATAAGTCTATCTGCACATAGACAATACAATAGACATAATGTATAAGTTGCGACCATGTAGTGATTCACACCATTTGATTAAAAAACAAAGTAGATAAGAATGCAAAAAGTAGGATTATACCTCAAAATTCTTTGACACATGTAGCCATTGAAAATATAATGGGATAATCATTGTGGCACTCCTCAAGAATGGCTACATCATTCTCCACAAGAAGACACCATAAGGTCACATTAATCAGCATAATGGACCTAACGAAAAATGTAAAACAAAAAAAGATTCCACAAGATACACAATAAGATATTTAATTTTCTTTTTATGAGTCAACTCAATCGATCATAGATTCACTTCAATTCCATTCTGCCTACGTACCACTATCCAATTAAAGATGCTAATAACAATTCCAAGTACATCTACAATGTATGTATGTATATATATATATATATATATATATATATATATATATATATATATATATATATATATATATATATATATATATATATATATATATATATATATATATATATATATATTATAAATGAATGTATACATACACATGGACTATTTTTTCCCTAAGAAGGCTTTTGTACTCGCTTATTGTTTCATTTATGTTTTTTGGCACCTGAAGTGCAGCTAGAAGAATTAATGTAGAACAATTATCCCTTGAAATACCCAAAGCATCCTGTACAACAACAAATGTAATGCACTTTTGGACGATGATCTCACAGTCCATCATACCCCATCCTTATCTTGTAGCCGAATGCTTCATCAATCCATTTGCTATAAAGTATGTCTTACCTTCCACGACACTACTTTTGAAAGTTTCCACAAAGTCGTTACACACCAACAAATGAATACTAGAATGCTATAAGACAAAATGAACACACAAGATCTATCAAGATAGATCTAGAGATGTATGTAACAACTCAATGCATTATATAACACCATGAAAACAAATCAATGCAAGCACAATCAAGTAGCGCATTTTTCCAACAATTTGGGGTTGGCAATATCGATCTTACGCTTCCATTCTATCCTATTCTGTGCCAACTTTTTTGTAAGAGATACCATAATCATATCTTTCCTTATTAATTCCATCCAAGTTCTCTTATGTCTCCCTCTCCCACTTTTAGCATCATTTACGTAAAAAGCTTCAAACCTTCTTACCAGGGCATCCATTGGTCTTCTTTGTACATACACATACCAACGCAACCTACACTCTCTGAGCTTCCTCCTAATGGTGCTACTCCTAAGTTTTCATGTATATACTCATTTCTAATCCTATGTTACCTGGTTATTCCACATATCTACCTTAGAATCCTCATTTCAGCTACAATCAAGACTTTTCTTTGGTGTCCAACATTCTACTCCATAGAGTATTTCGGGCCTAATAGTTGTCCTATAGAACTTACCTTTAAGCATATATGGGACTCACCTGTCACACAAAACTCATCACAACGCCTCCATTTTACCCACCCTGCATTAATTCTATGTACCACATCACTAGTAATATCTCCCTCTTTGTGGATAATGGAGTCCAAATATCAAAATTACTCACATCTTGGAACTTCTTGCACATCTATTTCGACTAAAGTTTTACCTATAGTTCTACTATCCTAAAACTTAAATTCCATGTACTCTGTCTTCGTCCTACTTATTTTAAAACCTTTTTATTCTAGAGCTTCCCTCCATAGTTTTCTTGTTGGATATTTAACCCTACTATAATCTAGTCAACTAAAACGACTTCATCTACAAAAAGTAGGCACCAAGGTGTCCTATCTTGTATATGTACAGTTAGTTCATCCATAACTAGAGAAAAAAGATAAGGGCTTAAGGTTGACCCTTGATGTTGACCTATTGTGACTCGGAACTCCTTTGTTTCTCCACCAATTATTAGTACACTGGTCACTACCCCATTGTGCATATCTAATAATATCGTTATAACCTCTTATAACTCCCTTCTTCTTCAAGACGCTCCAGATTAGCTCTCGATCCACTCTATCTTAAGCTTTTTTCCGAATCAACAAAGGTCATATAGAGGTTTTATCTCCAATCCTTACACTTATCATCTAATTGTCATAACAAGAAGATAGCCTCGATAGTTGACCTCTCCGGCATGAAACCAAACTGGTTCTCAGTTACTTTAATTGCTTTTCACAAGTAACCTTCAACAACTCTCTCCCGTAACTTCATAGTATGACTCGTATGTTTTATACTCTCTAGTTTGTATAGCTTTGGATGTCCCCTTTATTTTTATATAGAGGCACAAGGTTGTTTCTCCTCCACTCCTTTGGTATCCTTTTTGACTTCCAAATATTATTAAACAACTTAGTCAACCAAGTTAAGCCAACACCCCCAAGGCACTTCCATACTTCAATAGGAATTTCACCAGGTCCTAATGTTTTTATCTTTCGTCATCTTCTTTAATGCAATTCCTACCTCCTCTATTTAAATCTCCTAAAATAAGTTATATCCTTAACAGGACTAAAGTCAATATCAAGACCACCACCATAATCTTCATTCAATAGCTGTGAAAAATACCCTCTCCATCTCTTCTTAATTTCTCCATCCTTTACTAAAACCCTTTGATTGTCACTTTTAATGCACCTAACTTGATTGTCCATCTCCCACTCCTTCGATCCTAATCTATTATACAATTCATCAAACGCTTTAAATCTAGCTTCACTCACTACTTTTTTGGCCTCTCTTCTAACCTTAATATAAATCTCCCAACTCTCCCTACTTCTACATTTTTTCCACTTCATAAATAGCAAACCTCTCTATAAACAACACTATGTTCATCATGATTCCAAACCCCCTTCCATTGTCAAACACCTTACTTTGGCTTACTCCAAGATTAAACATTAGATTTCCCATATATCCATGCCCGGTGGGAATTGAGATTTTGGGACACAAATCATAGACATTGTAAACATGTATAAGAAAATAGTAGCACAACTATAATCATTTAGTACAAAAAATGTTTAATGTCAAAGAAAAAAGGTTAAGAAAACATCAACCATTACAAAATTCACAAATTATGGAGTAATGACTTTCTAAAACAACATTTCTTGTGCTTCCATGTGGCATTGTTTTATCCAACAAAATCCAAATCTATGTTTCTAACTTAGATACACCGCAGACAAAGCAACATATAGTGGGCCAAGTCAAAAAATGGATTCTGGTAAATACAACCCTACATTCTACATGGTCTGACCTTGTGCTTTGTTGATGATCATTGCAAATGCTAATAGATTGGAAATTATATATGTAATGCCCCTGATTTTTCTACTATTTTCTATAATTTTTCTTCTATCCTTTTTATCATTTTCGGCGAGAAAATGTGACGCTTTAGCGTATTTGGCCTCGGTATTTGTACCCGTAGTTGAGTGTGGGGCCCAGTTGTAGGCTGCAGGACTGGACACACGCTTACGGTGCAAACAATTGAGAGAGAATGAAACATCAGAGGATAAGGGAGAGCAAAGAAAAAAAATTGAAAACGTCGGGCTCAGGCGAGTCAATTCTGGAATCGTCCAGAGCTGCCCAAAGCCCCTCTCTCATTCTGGTTGAGACAGAGAGGCACCACTAGCTGGACACCGACAGGCCTCGGCCTAGCCATGTCTAGGCAACGGCAAGGCTGCCTTCCCGGCGCTGCCCCAACCCGATTCGACCCCCTGTGAGCTTCTCCCCAGTTTTCTCTCTCCCCTCTCTGTTTTGATTGTGTCACCGCCACCATGGGCCGGCAAGGGATGGTGATGGCAGGAGACATTCCTCCCGGCCCCACTCGGCCTCCTCCGCCGCCCCACTCCTTTTCCACCCTCTGCTCTGTTATCCTGCAGGTGCACTATTTTGATTAAACAATGGCCGCTGGCAGGCAGCCATGGCTGACCGGACCTCCCTCCAACCCCGCCTTTGTCTGACGAAGGTAGTGCACCACCTCACCCAGCCCGGTTCCTCTTCCTCCCCCTCTGTCCCTCCTCTGCTCAGTCTGGACGTCCCCTATTTTTGGTCTTTGTCCATTTTGGACGTTGTGACTGCCGTTGCCAGCTTGACGCCGAACCTGGCCACGCAGACCTTCGTCCAGCTCCACCCCGGCATGGTGACACTAGTGGGCCACCCCTCTGGGCCTTGTTCAGCCTCCGTCCCCTCCATTTTGTTGGAACTAGATCTACATCTCTCGCTCAGCTATTTGGTTCAGTCTAAAAAATTGGGTCTTTGCTCCTGACTGTGTTGTGTGTCCAGTGTGTCGCCACTGTCACTAGCCGTCACCTCTGGCTAGAGATGGCTCCTCCTGGTCGCTAGGGACGAAACCTAGCCAAAGCTGCCAGTAACCCCTGCACCTCCCTATGTTCCTTACAGTTTTCCCTGTTTTGGGCCACCATAGCGTCATTGGACGCCGAACACCTCTGGACCACCTTAATTCAGTGGGTCTCAGCATGGAGATGGTTGGCCACCCTAGCATGGTACCACCTCTCTTCTTTTGACATGAGCCAGGCTCCACCTCTGCCAATTATGTGTCTGGCTGCATGATGCACTAAAATAATGTTCAATTAAATGTTTTCAAATTTTGAATTGTAATCCTATTTTGTGTTAATTCAATGCTTATTTGGGCTATTTATGTTTTGAATAGGTTAGTTGGACCTCAATTAAGTTTACATGTTTAAACAGGCTTCAACAGGATCCAAGCAAAAGAAGGAGTGAAGCCCAACTACCCAAAGCTATTTAAAAGTCAAGAATGGGCTCCTAATGGTCTAAACATGCATGGAATGGTCGAACACAACCTTTTGCACCTGTTGGATTTGAGATTTGCATCAAGAGAACTAAATTAGGAAAGAAGCTGATTCGGATAGATTGACACAACCTTAGTATTTCGACCATATCTTTCTATGTATAATTCGGATTGATAAGATTTTAGTGGCATTGGAAAGAAGACTTCCGTGGATACAATTGTTATTTCTGGAATAAATTCACAACTCCGAAGATTTATGGGTCAAATGCGGCATGCAAAAAGACAGCTAGTTAACTATCCCGAGGCTAGCACATGGAGAATATTTTCATTGATTGTGATTGATACACATAAGGAAAGACAATGACGTTGATTGGAAAGCTAAAGGAAGATTCAAATATACTTATTTGCTAAATAAATTATTGATTTATTTGATTAATTTAGAATCTAATCCTGGCCAAAGAAGCAAATAATCAGGCAATCAATCAGGATGCAATCTTGAGATATGATTGGACTTTCCCCTTTGAAGCAACCCCTTCTACTCATATAAATAGAGGGGTGGACGTGATAGAGGCATCATCCCCTCCTATTTGGAGCTCTCTTCTCCTTTTTTTCTTCTCTACTTTTGTATTTTTATTTTTAGTTTTATTATAATGGCTTTCTAAGCTCTCAAGCTAAGGCTAGAGGTGATTTGTAACAATCTAATGGAGTTCTATTCATGTTTCATCAATGGTTTCAAGTAAGTATTGTTTATTTGAAGTGATGTTTATTTACTATTGTTCTTCTTCTTGTTTCTTTGTGATTTGGATACATAAGATGCTTGAAGGCTCTCTTTCTTGATCTTTTTGTGATTTGGATACATAGAACTCTTTAAGAAAATTGTTTTTGTCCTTCATCTATCCAAAGCATTTTCTATCTTTGTTTTTGCTTTTAATGTTCATATCTTCCAGTTAGATAGAATCTTCATTCGATTTTAACTGAGATAACATGATACATGAATAACATCATTAGATGTTATAATGATCCTTAATGCCTTAGTGTTTTCTCATGGTTTTTTTGGCCTCATTGCCTATTATCTTCGTTTTATTTCACAGTATGGGATTATTATCGTCCCTCTCATAGCCCTACTAAAAAAGGGCTCCTTTCAGTGGTCTACTGATGCTCAAGCCACTTTTGACACTCTTAAAGTGGCCATGTTGACTACCCCCGTCCTTGCATTACCATATTTTAACCAGCCTTTTGTTGTTGAGACAGATGCTTCCAAGTCCGGGTTGGGGGCCATGCTCTTACAGTCTGGGAGTCCCATTGCCTTCTTCAACAAAGCACTATCAGGGCGTTCCATTTTATTATCAGCTTATGAGCGGGAGATGTTGGTCGTTGTTCATGTAGTTACTATGTGGCGCCCTTATCTACTGAGTCGGCATTTTATTATCCGCACTGATCATCAGCCGCTAAAGTATCTATTGGAGCAATGCATCTCTACTCCGGCTCAGCAGCGATGGATTTCTAAACTCTTGGGGTATGATTATGAGTTGGCTAATAAGAAGGGGTCTGAAAATGTTGTCGTTGATGCTCTCTCCATGCAATTTGCCATGGCTCAGGATATGACTTTATTTGGACCGGTCTTTCCCTTTATGGACCAACTCCGTCAGGCATTTTCTCAGGACTCAGAGGCCGTGTCCTTACTAGACCGCTTGCGAGCTTACCCTTCCTGTGTGCCCTCTTTTGTTTTGCAGGGTGACTTGATATATTGGAAGTATCGTCTATGGGTTCTGAATGACTCTTAGCTCCACACTGCCATACTCTCTCATTTCCATGACTCTCCATTTGTGGGACATGAAGGGTCATTTCGTACCTACAAACAGGTGACTCAGAGCTTTTGTGGCATGGTATACGCGGTGTGGTACATGATTATGTTGCAGCTTATGATGTTTGCCAACACGCCAAGGCCTCTATTATGGCCGTCACGGGGTTACTCCAACCTCTACCTATTCCTAAGCGCATCTGGGAAGACATTTCTATGGATTTCATTAAAGCCTTACCATTGGTTCAAGGGAAATATGTTATTACGGTCATGGTGGATCGGTTATCTAAATATGCTCATTTCAGCCCTCTAGGCCATCCATTCACAGCTAAGGATGTGGCAACGATCTATGTTCGTGATGTGGCAAAACTTCATGGTATGCCGCGCACCATTGTCTCTGACCATGACCGTATTTTGTTTCCCACTTTTGGTAGGAATTCTTTGCTCTCCAGGTTACCTCCTTGCATATGAGTATAGCATATCACCCTCAAATGGAGGCCAAACCAAGGTGGTCAGCAGGTGCCTAGAGCAATATCTTCATTGTTTTGTTGGAGACAACCCCCACAAGTGGCTTCACTTCTTGCCTTGGGCTGAATATTCTTATAATACAGCTTTTCATATAGCTGCAGGACTTACCCCCTTTCGGGTGGTGTACGATCGAGATCCTCCTACTATCCTAGCTTATGTTCTCCACCGTGCTATCGTGGGTGAGGTTGACCATCTTCTTCAGACTCATCATGAATTATTGCATCAGCTTAAGCATTATTTGCAGGCTGCCCAAAACCGTATGAAGCAAGTGTATGATGGCCATCGTACAGATCGGGAGTTTCAAATTGGAGACTTGGTTTATGTTAGTTTTATGTCCCACCTTCAATCCTCCGTATTTCAGCCTATGAGTGCCAAGTTAGCTCATTGGTTTCATGGTCCCTACTCTATTGTTGAGCGTGTGGGTGATGTCGCCTAGAGTCTCCAACTTCTAGCCGACTCTCAAGTTCATCATGTCTTCCATGTTTTGCACCTCGGCCGCTTTGTGGGTGATCCTTCACGAGTTTCTCAGAGTCCACCGACCCTGCTTCTACTTCCGGAAGCTTCGTTGTCTGTTCCCTTTTCCATTATTGACACTCGACGCATTCGCCACTCTGGACATTTAGTATCTGAGTTTCTAGTTGCTTGGCATGGTCGTTCACTGGATGAGGCTTCATGGATGTTGGAGGATGACTTCTTTGCCCGTTTCCTAGATTTTGCGCCTTGAGGTCAAGGTGGTAGCGGAGCATGGTGGATTGTTATGAACCGTCTAGTAACCTTAGTTTATTAGTAGTTTCCTTTATTTCTCTTTGTAAGCCCATAAGGCTATTAAGTCTTTTGTTTAATTCTTGTTATAAGCCCATAAGGCTAGTTAGGAAAATAAATAGGCACATTACGGGCTGAGATATGTAATAGGCTTAGTGCCTTGATTGAGATTAAGAAATCAGTTAGCCCTAATCTATTTTCTCTCTCCCCGACATCCCTTCCCCTTTGCCTTCGTCCCTTCATTAGTTCGACTTGAACCAGTGGAACACCCTCTCCCTCTTCGTCTCTCATTCTCCAAGTTTAAGAACCCTGAATTGCAGGGTTTATAACATTAGTTAGGCAAGGGCTTCAGTGAGTCCAATGTCGATAGAGAGTTATGCAAATTGGAGATGAAGTGATCTCCAGTTTCAGTTGCAAAGCATTTAAGTTGGATCCTTTGAAGGACAAGGTATGTTGTGGATGACAAAGGTCATTCTAGTGGCGAAGATCTTATGGCAAAAATCATGCTCCCAAGATCACGACTTGGGATGTTCAGGCGGATATGAGAGAGATACCCCGAGGTATATGTTGTTTCAGTTGTACATTATAAATTGATCTTGAAATTTTGGAGACAAAATTTTTCCGAGGGAAGAATGTAATGTTGCTGATTTTTCTACAATTCTTCAGTGATTTTTTCCTGATATTTTTTAAAATTATTTTTGGGAAGAAAATGTGATGCTTTCGCATATTTGTCTTTGCATATTTACCTCAGTATTTATACCCATAGAGGGGTGTGGGGCTTAGTCACAGCCGTTGGGCTTCGACGCGTCACAAATGTTTTTGGCACTAAATTTGGATATACTATGCGTAAATAGGAGTTTGACGAGTGATGAGGACATAAAAGGAAACAAAAGTATATAAATCTGGAATCAGTCCACGCAATATTCCAAAAAGTTCAAAACATCCAAAAGTTCCTAGTAAGAAACCCAAGCAACTTTCAGTCCCTCCATCAGGCCTCCTTCGTTGTAAGATAGTGCCACTTCTTGTGGAATCCATTTCGCCTTGCCACCACGAGTCTAGTGGTACTGGCTAGGACCGCTACCACCCTCTCTTCCCTCCTCCACCAAATACTAGTCTTTTCCTCGATTTTCTCACCATCTAAATTCATTTTTTGGGGTTGCCGGAGGGCTATTTTGTTACTGTTTGCTACTGCCCTTCATTGGACATAGCTTCATCCGGCCGCAAGGGCCCCATAGGCTCCGGCTAGGGCCCCCTCCATGCTCTCCTTGGTTCTCCTCGAGCTGCCAGTACCTTTCCTCATTTTTTTCTTCTCACTGTCCAGTTCGTTTTTGGAGCTGCCAGAGTGCTTCTGACTAACATCTGGCCTCCAAACCAGCTCCACTTTGTCCGTCTTGTGCTAACGGCAATGGTGGGCCACCCATCCTGGCCTGCATCAACCTCATATGCCCCATCCACTCCTCTCCTGCACCCGGTTCCACCTCCACCTCACTGCTCCTCTATTTTTTAGCCCATACGCTTTGGGTGCATCTTGGGTCGTTGCCATGGGCTTTGCCCCGACTTGGCAACAACAAGGGCCAGCCCCACTTGGCCCAATTACACCTCCGCCTAGAATGGGTCACTTTCCCCTTGCCCTATACCGTGCTAGATGCACAACCATCCTGGCCTGCATCTTTTGATACATGTTGTTACGTCTGAAACAAGACTATGAAGAAGTCAAATTTAGATTTGTTTTACTTGCTAATTGTAGTAGACAAGGTCTATCCACAGGGAAAACCTTGTGCAACAAAGAAAATAGTTATGAAGAAATAGAGGAACAAAAATTTAATAAAGAAAGAATAGAAGAGTATTGAGGTAATAAAGAGTCAAGAAATCAAGATGAGAAAATACTAAGGCATTAATGATCATTGTAACATCTAATGATGTTCTTCATGTATCATGTTATCTCAGTTAGATTCGAATGAAAATTTTATCTAACCGGAAGATATGAACATTAAAATTGAAAATAAAGATAGAAATGTTTTGGATAGATGAAGGATAAAAACAATTGTCTCTTAAAGATTTTTATGTATCCAAATCACAAAAGATCAAGAAAAAAAGCCTTCAAGTATCTTATATATCCAAATCACAAAGAAACAAAAAGAAGAAAAATATTAAATAAACATCACTTCAAATAAACAATACTTACTTGAAACATTGATGAAACATGAATTAAACTCCATTAGATTATTACAAATCACCTCTAGCCTTAGCTTGAGAGCTTAGGAAGCCATTACAATAAAACTAAAAACAAAATTACAAAATGAGAGAAGAAAATAGGGGAAGAGAGCTCCAAAGAGGAGGGGATTATCCATCTATCACGTCCACCCCTCTATTTATAGAAATAGAAGGGGTTGCTTCAAAGAGGAAAGTGAAATCATACTCTAGATTGCATCTTGATTGATTGTATGATTGGTTGCTTCTTTAGCAATATTGGATTCTAAATCAATCACATAAATCAATAATTGATTTAGCAAATAAGTATCTTTGAATCTTCCTTTAGATATCCAATCAGCCTCATTGTCTTTCCTTATGTGTATCAATCACAATCAATGAAATGATTCTCCATGTGCTAGCCTCGGGTTAGTTAACTAGCTATCTGATTGCATGCTGGATTCAACCCATATATCTTCAGAATTTGGAATTTCTTCCTGAAATAACACTTGTAGCCACGGAAGCCTTCTTTCCAATGCCACCCTAATCGTATCAATCCAAATTATACATAAAAAGATATAATTGAAATACTAAGTCTGTGTCAATCTGTCTGAAATAGCTTCTTTCCTAATTTGGTTCTCTTCATACAAATCTCAAATCAAACGGGTCCACAAGGTTGTGTTCGACCATTTCATGTATGTTTAGACCATTAAGAGCCCATTCTTGACTTTCAAATAGCTTTGGATAGATGGACTTTACTTCCTCTTCTACTTGGATCCTGTTAAAGCCTGTTTAGACATGTAAACTCAATTTAGGTCCAACTAACTTTTTCAAAACATAAATAACCCAAATCAGCAATGTTTTAACACAACATAGGATTGTAATTTGAAATATGAGAACATTTAATTGAACATTATTTCAGTGCATCAATACGAACCCGTATCAGTCACGATAGATATGGCACAGCAGTTGATACGGTAGGCATAGAAAATATCGATACAGAGGCTGCGTTTTGACCGTATCGATTCGATCTGCCTTGATCCACTGTGAACCCAATGCCAAAACAGGGGAGAGTGCATATGCAGAGGGCAATCTTCAAAGGGAGAGGCCGGAGAGCACGATCTACAGAGGGAGAGTCCGATTTGGAGAGGGAGAGCCCGATCTGCTGTCCTGCTACAACAACTCTCAGCCTCAGTGCCTCATGCTTCCAATCTTCCTTCCCCTTCTCCAATCTATCTTCGCGCATACAATGAAGATGCCTGTGCCTGTACGATGAAGAAGCCATTTGCTTTCTAGTCACAGGACCTGCTGTTGAAGCGCCGTCAGCCCCTTTTCATTACTTCACTTTGGAAAATACAGGACTCTACTGCTAGTGGCTGGCATTTTGATCTCCTTCATGTCGTGTCATGTGGCACATGATTCGTGATGATAAAAGCTCGACCAGCCTTCCAGCTTCCACCAAGGCACCAATTACATTCCCCACGGTACATTTATGTTTTTCCCATCCAAGTTTCCAGGTCTTTGCAGTCAAATGGCTCCCTCCCTTTTTAAGCAAAGTTAGTTTTTTTTATTGCTGGGTTGTTATTGGATGCTGATTGCATGAATTTGTTTTTTGGCATCAACATTTATAGAGTGAAATATGTTGGATGTCATTTTGCCCCTCTTTGACTCTAGAGTTCCTCACAGAGGTATAAAACCCATTTGATCTCCTATGTACCTTTATTGTTTCTAACAATGTGCTAAGACATTTTGTTCTATGTTGAGCAGCTTCAGCCATTGCTGAGAAGAATCAAAGAAATTGGTTATAACTATAGAAAAACTCCCACACATGTATGCCTCTGGTATATACTATCGTCCAATAAATATTACTACTGAATTGTATGGATTCATTAGAAAATGCCGAGGATATTCTATAGGAAAGGCCAACAAGCACCCTATTATAAAATGACCATAAATATCTGAGAAAGCTTTGCTTGTTCATGAGTGCCGGTTGGTCAATTCATAGGGCTAATTCTATATTTAGCTAATTCCCATCACAATATCCTCACATGAAGTTTTTGAAAGAAAATATTCCTATGGCTGGGACAGCTGTTAAATTAAGTTAATGATTGCACACCTATAGTTGTTCTAAGTAGTGCATGGGAGGTTTGCTTACAAGCAAGCTTTTCTTCAACAGGTTGTTCTGAATTAGCTCATAGCACAAGAAAATGTAATCCCCATTCCAGGAGCCAAAAATGCAGAACAGGCTATAGAATTTGCGGTGCACTTGGATGGAGACCGAGTAGTGAGTAGATTACTGAACTGGGATCACTTGCTTCTAAAATAAAACTAGGAATTGGATTCCCCATTGAAAAATTATGACATGTTTACTAAAGCAAACAATGAGATGTAGAGAGAGAGAGAGAGAGAGAAAGAAAGAAAATGTAGCAGCATTGTAGGATATCATAATCTATGTAGCTTCAAAATTCCTTTGATCCGCTTGAAGTAATCAATCATTTTGTCAAGACATTGTCTGGTTTTGTTAACCTACAGATTTATGACAAATTAGAAAATTTATGTCCTTCATGATTTGAAAAATATTAAAACTAATGCATATGTAATTAGAGAATTTATGTCCTTTATGACTTAGAAAATATCATAACTAAAGCATATGTAGATTCAAGCAAACTTTTTACTAGAGCCCAACGAATTTTTAAGGTAAACTTCTTGTATGGACTATTGGCTTCCATTTTTAGACTTTTCTGGTCTCTTTATGTCTTTGATGCACGATAAGTATGATAACAATACAAAATATTGCATGTTTTTTCTATCATGTAAATCTAGGTGCTTGATTGAATATTAATTGGCTTTTTTGACTTGAAGGGTTGATCGTATTTAGGGTTTTCAAGATGGCACCAAAGGAGAAAGAGCTTGCCATTGGGTGGAATCATGGTATCAGGGTTGGTGGAAGTAGGCATAAGATGCAATGTAATTGGTGTGAGCATATCATGGCCAGGGGAGGTGTCACACGATTAAAGCTTCATTTGGCGGGTTTAGGTGGTAATGCCCAAGCGTGTCCAACATGCCCAAAGGAAGTGAAAATGAAAATACTATGGTCTATGGATTCAACCTTTTAAGTGTTTTAATATTTGTAGTTGTTGTGTTGACTTTATAGTATTTTTAATTGATAAGACATTGATGATATAATATTATATTATGTTCTACTATTATGCATATTATACTTTGAATTGATTTATATTTTCTTATGGTGTTATTACTCATTGATTGTGGCTCTATATTCAATCATATATTTTAGTGTCTTACTATACTCTAAACGAAGTATTATAATGATATATTATTTGTTATAATATTTTTTTATGTGTATCAAAGGGTTTACGACTGTTTTGGCATGTACCAAGCATATCATCGGCGCATACCCATATCCATAGTCATCGATATTGTCATCTGTATCGATACTGCCTTCCATGCTTCCCGCACTTCCTAAACCCTCGGGACAACAATTCTCTCAGCTTGGCAATGCTTTTGGCCACCAACTCTTCCACCAATGCCTCCACCATCATGTGCACACCTTCAAACATCATGGATTACGAGGTAGGGGAGTTTTGAACTTGTAATTTTATGATAGCATGTTTTGAATGTGTAGCAGCATGGTAGGATTGTATGATTCAATGTTTTGGATGCTAAATAACGATCCAATTGCATGATGTGCATCTAAGCATGATTATATGGTATATTTGAAATGCATAGGATTAAGCATGTAAGCTAAAAGTATGCTTGATGTATGTCGATTATGTGTTTGCTAGTGATGGCTAGCAAGTATGTTGGTAAGCTATGTGTGTGGAATATGTATGTGCTAGTGATGGCTAGTATGTACGGTTCTGAGTAAGGTTGTACAAGTAAGAGTATATGAGTAAGGTCGTACAAGTAAAATTGTACGAGTAAGGTCATAAGAGTAAGGTTGTACGAGTAAGATTGTACAAGTAAGGTCGGACAAGTAAGACTGTATGAGTAAGGTCGTATGAGTAAGATTGTATGAGTAAGGTCGTATGAGTAAATTGTTCGAGTAAGGTTGTACAAGTATGTGTAAGTTGGTAAGACTCTAATTAAGAGTGTAAGTAGAAGATTGGTTTGATGATATGTGTTTGGCATGATTGTATGCATATGCGCATGATTATTATATGCTTGTCTACTTCATATTTGAGATGTATGAATTCATCTATATATGGACTCACTGAGTTTCACTGTTAAGAACTCCCCTACTAGGTATTTTCCTACTGAGTATGAAAATACTCATTTACCTTTTTTTTAGCACTGATTGTCGAGAGACTTTTCCAGGTTTGTGACAAAAAGCTCCTGAAGATGGACACTTGTTCCCTTGAGTAGATTAATTCTCTTTGACTTAGGAATATCGCTAACTCACTACAAGTATTATTTTTGCCACAATCTGATGTATTCAGTGAGATGATAGTTAAAATGTTTATACTTTCTTGACTTATAATTTGGATTAGAATGTGGATTGTTTATGGGACTTGCACTCAGGGATGCCTAGGGTAGATTTGTATTTAAAACCCGTGATCATGGTAATTTATTCGTAAGTTTGTTTTCGAGTAGCATCTGAGGTTGTTTGGTTTGTCCGTATGACATTTAGTCGAATGAGCAAAAATTTGGATGGGAAAATTTGATATGTGATTTTTAAAATTAAAAACTACTTTCACATTTTTGTATTTCGTCATTTTCCTAATTTTTAGTCGTTAGGTTGCAATAATTTTCCTTGAAATTTAAGAAAATGTGATGAAAAATCTTAGGCATTACAGTTATAAATGAACAAGTGTGAAAAAAAATTACCAAAGCCATGCAATGTATAAGGCATTTACCATTATCTGCATCTATAACTTGGCCATCATGGTACAATGACACACCATTCGCATTTGAACCTCCAACTTGTGTTGATGAACCCATGTCATGTACATCTAGATGATTGCTTGCGACATGTGCAACACACTATCTATTCGATGGGATGGTAAACCTAGCTAATACACACCTTGCCCAGCTAGGTTTGTGTACCTGCCTAATTGGTTCAAAATTAAATTCTAAAAAGTCACAAAATTTTACAAAGAAATTGAGTGTAATATCCCTAAACTTGAACCGGCTGATTTTACTCTATTTAATTAACTATGTGTGGTTTAATGCTAATTATGATCGGTTTTGACTATTTTCGAAATTAAAGTGGTTAACAAAGGTTTTGACCAAAATTTTATTCATATTTATGGTTTTTAAGTTAATTTATGTCATTTCAAATTTTTCAGAATTTTTACAATTTTCCAACAAGTTAGGGGCGGGACTCACATGGGCCCCACGTGCAAAATTGGGTTTATTAGCCCTAAATGACCCTAACATCATCCTAAGACATAATATAATTATTTCAAAATTTTTAGACTTTACTTTGGTTTAAAATAAACAAGTTTTTCCATTTTTAGTAGTAAATCCTATTTGTACCCTACTAATTCATTAAGTTTACCCCACCCTTTACTATAAAAGGAATAGCCCAGCCACTTTCCCAATTGGGAAAGAGCTGAGACCAGGAGCTTAGGAGCCTAATCCCCATTTCTCCAAAGAGAGAAAGCAGATTAAGGTATGGATTTGCTTAATATTTCATTAATCTCTTAGGGTTTTCTTAAATCTTCCAAATCTCTTCTTTTGCTATGGTTTAATCTCGATTTCTACTCAAAAAGCTACTTATTTGAACTTCTATTTCAAACCCTAATGATGAGAATTTCATTTTTGAGCTTCTTGAACCCTAGACCTACTAGTTTTTGAAGGATTTAGATGTTTTAAATTGGATTTATGAAGGTATTAATAAAAACCATATGTTGGATAGGTTTTGAAGGTGTTAGAGGAGCTATTTCGAGTAAAGAAGCTTGTTCAAGGTAAGTGTTTTCATCCCAAATGTGACTGTGATCTTGGATTTGAGTTTTGATAGAGTTTGAAGTGGGTTCCATGGTTATGAGCTTTAATGGCGATTTGAGAAAGGTCTAATCTTTGATGAGATTTCTTGGGGTTTTGTTTAGTAATGGCTAGATTTGATGTTCTATAAGCATGGATTTGATTATCACAAAGTTTGGGGATGAGATTTGATGATTTATGAAGTGTATGTGAAGTTTTGGTTTTGATTTCGAAGTAGGGAAGATGAACCAGAGATTGCAGTTATGGCGATCGAACGGCCAGGCGTTCAAACGGCCCTACAGGGAATTTGAACACCAAAACAAGGCCGTTTGAATGCCAAAACAATAGATTCGGCTATTCTTGCTATTTTGTCCATTTTTTAGTTTTTACTCTTAAATACAATTTCTTGTGTTCATGCTGAGTAATTTATACTGGAATGAGCTGCTAGAAAGGCATGATATTGATGTTGGAAATTATGAAGAATATTTAAGTATTATATGAAATTGCATGTTGTTGGCTAAACATGTTAAGATTGCTTATCTTGAAAAACATGATTGAATGATTCATTATGCTTTAAACATGATTCCAGCAAGATTATAGCACGAGAATGGACTTGTATGTCTGCATATATTGTGATTAAATTATAGGTGAAGGATGGTGTCATGTCTAGCTTCAAGTGTGGTGTGAATATGCTTACATAGGTTTAGCACAAGGTTACACTTGACTTGATTGATATTTTTCCAATGACTTTCACTCATGATTTCAGTTAGGAGCCATGATTAGATGTTAAAGAGCATGTGTGTAGGATGATAATAGGTTATCTATAATGCATGTTCATATGCTTAGAGATGAATGTTTCTACCTAGAACACACGCATGTGGGGGTAATCATGGTAATGGTTGTTATTTATGATTGGATATGATGCATGTGGGGCTGATGGGAGCATGTTCCATGAATTTAGATTCATGTAGAGATTACTCACATATGTACCATGTTGCATGCATCATGAAGCGGATTTATGAATGAGGCTTTCTCAAGATTATTCGTGGTTGATCAATTGGATGCAATGATGTGAGATTGTGTGCCGAATTAATCGATTGTTGGCTTAATCGGAAATTGGTTAGTCCGAAAATACACGATTTCAGTTTGAGTTCCTTATTGGAACATGGATCCTCCCCGGGTTGAGTTGAGTTGAGTTCTATAACCATGGCCAAGATCAAATCCTTGACCCTGACTGTGGCACAGATCCAAGTAGCATAGTCAGCGCTCATAGCGCCCCTTCTCGCTAGACCCTAACAGGCGCGGGGCTGGCTTCCAGGCAATGGCGGACAGGGAGGCACATCAAACCCAAGCCCCTCTGCACTTTGGCATGGTCTATTAGGCTGCAAAAGGGAGGTGCCAGACTTGGGCACCGCAAGGCCCTCTAGGTGTTCGGGAAAATACCCCTATGGTACCGCCCCCCAAGGACTTGTTTCAGGAGATGGACAACGACTGGGAGGAGTACCCGGGCCCTCGCGATGGTCCATGGGGAGGAGCTGAACCCCGCTTGGCCTGCCTACAATTCCCACACTACAATGGGGACGACGACCCAGTGGAGTGGTTGTATAAGGCTGAAAAGTTCTTTGCTTGTTAGGGCACGTAGTCTGAGGCTAAATGACTACGCATCACCGCATTCCACCTGGATGGCGATGCTTCTGTTTGGTTTTAGAGCTTCAAGAAGGAGATCCGCTACGCCACCTGGGCCGCCTTCTCCGACGAGTTATGCATTCAGTTTGGCCCAAATGAGTTCCAAGACTTCAACGAGATGCTTTCCACGCTGCGCCAGACCACCACCGTCCGGGCCTACTACACGGAGTTTATGAAGGTGGCCAACCACCTCCCTAACTGGCCAATGGCCGCCTTGGTGGGCACTTTCAAGAGAGGTCTCAAACCTGAAATTTTTGAGGAGATGCGCCACTTCCCCTGCTCCAGCATGCGGGATGTCATGCGCCACGCACGCATTGAGGAAGAGAAGCTGGCTAGATAGCGGCGAGGAGGTCGGCTTGGGCCTTTTCCCTGATCTGCTGTGAGCGCTACTCCCCTTGCCACCCCATGGCAGACCGTCTGGTCCAGCAACCAACTCAGACCAGGCAGATTGTTCAATGTCTCACTCCGGAGCAAATGGAGGAACGTCAGTCGAAGGGGCTATGTTTTCGTTGCAATGAGAAGTTCATTCCGGGGCACCGTTGCTCTGTCAAGGGCAGCCTTCTTGTGGAGGAGATCAATGAGGAAGGGTATGGGGCAGACGGGGCTGACTCATTCCCCCATGATGACATGCTGCCAGAAATTTCTATCCATGCCTTCTCAGGGGCATTCACTCCATGCACGATGCAAGTCCAGGGCTATCTCAAGCGGCAGCAAGTGGCCATCTTGATCGACAACGGGTCTACCCACAATTTCATTAATGACAAGGTGGCCCAACAGCTAGGCTGTTGTGTGTCAAATTCGAAGCCTTTTGACGTGCTGATTGGCGATGGGAAGCACCTCAGAAGCTCTGGGGTATGTGCTCAGGTTACACTCTTTGTCCAAGTCCACACATTTGTTATCGGCCTCTTCTTACTGCCTATGAAGGGGGTGGACATGGTGTTAGGGGTGCAGTGGCTCCAAGATCTTGGGGACATGGTTTGGAACTTCAGATATATGGTGATGGACTTCGAGCTTCAGGGGCCGCGGGTTCGGATTGAAGGATCCTGGCCGGGCACCCTCCTCTCAGCCCAGTCATCGAGCTCCTTCTTCAGGTTCACACCCCAAGGGTTCCTCTTGTAGCAGCGAGTCACCGTCGAGGTGTCTTAGGAAGAGTTACCTTCGGATCTTCTTGAGTTATTGGCAGCGCATCAGGACGTGTTTGCTGAACCGCAGGGTCTTCCTCCATTACGGCCTCTCGACCACCATATCCCTATCATCCCAAGAGCAGCACCGGCCAATGTCCGCCTGTACCATTATCCCCACATTCAGAAGTCTGAGATAGAGTGTCTTATGGCTTACATGCTTCAGTCAGGCATCATCCGTCCTAGCACAAGTTCATACTCCTCCCCAGTGTTGCTAGTTAGTAAGAAGGATGGTACGTGGCAGTTTTGTGTGGACTACCGTGCCTTAAATGCTATCACTGTCAAGGACAAATACCCCATACCCGTGATCGAGGAGCTCCTGGATGAATTGGCTGGTGCAATGGTTTTCAGAAAACTCAACCTCCGTTTGGGTTACCATTAGATTCGGGTGCAGCCCGCTAATGTGCACAAGACCTCCTTCCAAACTCATGACGGCCATTTCGAGTTTCTCGTCATGCCGTTTAGGCTGAGCAACGTTCCCTAGACCTTCTAGAGTCTCATGAACGACCTCTTCAAGCCTTTCCTCTGCCGATATATCTTGGTCTTCTTTTACGACATTCTTGTCTACAACTAGTCATGGGTGGACCACTTGGAGCACCTCAGGTCGGTCTTTTCTGTTATGCAAGCTAACTCTTTATTTTTGAAGCATTCGAAGTGTTCCTTTGGCAGCCCGTAGGTGGATTATTTGGGCCATATTATCTCACAGGACGGGGTTGCCACTGACCCATCAAAAGTGGCCGCCATGCTCTCTTGGCCGCCACCCACTTGTGTCCGGGCACTCCGTGGTTTCTTGGGCCTAACGGGCTACTAGGCGATTCATCGGAAGATATGGTGAGCATGATCGACCCCTTACAGAGCTGCTTAAAAAGGGGTCCTTCTGTTGGTCTGAGGTTGCACAAGCGGCGTTTGATGAGCTGAAGCGGGCTATTGCATCTGCCCCTATTCTGATTTTACCTGATTTTGCCAACACTTCGTGGTTGAAACCGATGCTTTAGAGACAGGTCTAGGGGCAGTTTTGCTACAGGATGAGCCACCCATTGCCTACTTTAGCAAGGCTTTGGCTGGCCACTCTTTGTCACTGTCCATATATGAAAAGGAGATGCTAGCTATTGTAACGACTCGTTTTTTGGTTACGTCTAACCCGAGGGGTTAGAGGTAATTAGATAACTTTTGAGATCATTTTTAGAAGATTTTAAAGGTTAAAACCTCTGTATATGGGTAGAGCTCGAAGAAACGAGAGTAACTATTTTAAGAATGCGCAAAACGGAGGTCAGTACCAGAAGTTATGACCTCAGGAAACGTGTAATTTAGGTGGGACCCACTTAGAAAGGGCACGATAAGCTTCTTTAAGTAGGTTGGTATCGAAGGGCTCGTCGATACGAGTCCAATGGTACTTGGAACGCGTGAATCCGAGTACGGGGCTGGAAGTTATGCGCGTTTGAATATTAGTATTTAAATTAAAAAAAAGAGAAAGAAAAAGAAGTAGGCGGTATGCGCAACTGCATCACGCGTATCGCATGGCTGCAACACACTGTCACTGTGCACGTTACGCATGGGCGATGCGCCGCGCGTTACGTACGGGCGATGCGCCGCGTGTTACGCGCGGGTGACGCGCTGCGCACGCCGCACGGGAAACGGCAGGCACCGCCATTTCTGGCGGTGCTGCATTTTGGTGTGGCTCGGCGCCACAGTTTCACAGTGCCGCGGTTTCATTTTGGTGGCTCAGGGGCTTATAAATAGCCCATTCTGCTTCATTTTTCAAGCAGAACTTCTTCTGCCCCGTTTCTAACCGTTCTGAGGCCGATTAAGGCCGTTTAAGACCCGTTTCCTACTAAATCGAGCATGCTCTACGCAATGGAGGGGTCTTTTCTTTGAGTTGGAGTCTGTATAAGGAGGAAATGCCCTAAAACAAGGAGAGGTTCTGCCCGTTGTCCTCAAGCACCAACAAACTTCCTTTTCTCCGTTCTTAAGCATCCTAACTTCGATTTAGTCCATCCAAGAGGCGTTCTTGACTAAATCAAGTATGTTCTACGCGATGGAGATGTCTGTTCTTTGAGTCAGCAAGCATATAAGAAGGAAATGCCCCCATACAAGGAGAGGCTCCGCCCATTATCCTCGAGCACCGAACAAGAAAAATGGGCCCGGAGCAAGACGTGGTTCTATCCGACGTTGCCGAGCTACATCCAGAAAAGTAATCCATACTAGGGGAGGTTCTGTCTGTCACTCACAGGCACAAAAAATGAGAAGAATCTCCGGCAAGGAGAACATTTATACGTAGTCTTTTGGTACAAGACGAGGAACGTATGGAGGCTAGAGGAAGCTCCATCTACTATCTTCGGATCTGAAGGGGAGGATGCTCATATGAGCAACTCTGAATACCGCTACCTTACGAGACATGAGGGCAGTAAGCTTTTCTTATCTCCTGTTTTAATTATAGAATGATGTGTGCTATGCCATGATGTGTGCTTATATGCCATGAGGTATGCTTTTATGCCATGATGTGTGTTTATATGCCATGAGGTGTGCTTTTATGTCATGATGTGTGTGTGGTCTCGCTTTAGGGTAGAGCGAGACGTGTGATGTGTGTGTGTCCGGTCTCGGCTCAGTGATAGAGCGAGCTGGTTGATGTGCTTAGTCTCGATTCAATATTGGAGCGAGATATGTGTATGTGATTTTAATCCCGCTCTGTGGTAGAGCGAGATGTACGATTTCGTTAATTTATTAACTTCCGCTTGACTCCAATATATGATGAGTTTTTGTATACTTCCGATTAAATATTCGGAGATACATATTTTATACGTATGATTTTGTTATGCTTGTTGTATGTAGTAGCCATTAGGCAGAACTACATTTGGATCCGATCGTATTGAAATAATATCCAATACGTACATAGGCAACCAACGGCAAGGCAACGTTGGCCCGATCCAAATCATTATAATAATATGTTTTATTCTGTTTTATATGCAACGAACTATGAAGCTTCGTTGTGTGTATGTGTTTCGTTACAACCTAAGTCTATGTACGGGGAAGCCGTATAGCTCCATAGTGCGTAGATGAATGTTGTACCTCTTGCACACAGACGATGATTCCTGGCTTAAGGAAAAGAAAATTTTCAATTGGTGATTTTTTGGGCCTCGCTCGGGTCTGGTCGTTACAGCTATTGTTCTTGCCGTCGACAAGTGGCGACCTTATTTGCTTGGCCGCCGGTTCTTGATCTATACTGACCATCAAACCCTAAAGCACTTCCTCGAGCAGAGGGTGTCCACTCTAGCCCAGCAGTGGTGGGTCAGCAAGTTGTTTGGTTATGACTATGAGGTCATGTACAAGAAAGGGTCAGAAAACACCGTGGTTGACGCCCTTTCTCACAGCCCTACCCCAGGTTCGTGTTTAGCCCTTTCCATTCCTGCATGCCCCTTCCTTAATGAGTTGAAACGAGCATACAGGGATGATCCTTCAACCCAGACTCTGATTACCTCCCTTCAAACCAACCCAGCTACTTGCCCCTTCTTCTTGTGGCGGGATGACCTTCTCTTTTGGTAGGACTGCCTTTGGGTACCCGACATAGCTGATCTTCACCGCCGCATACTCTCCCACTTCCATAACTCTCCAGTGGCCGGTCATGAAGGGGCATTTCGCACCTATAAGCGGGTTAGACAGAGCTTTATGTGGCAGGGTATTCGCCAAGTAGTACAGGAGTATGTGGCCACTTGAAATGTCTGTTAGAGAGCTAAGGCCACCACGACTTCTCCCACAGGGTTGTTGCAGCCCTTGCCTATTCCCGACAAGGTGTGGGAGGGTGTTTCGATGGACTTCATGGAGGCCTTTCCCTTGGTGCAAGGCAAGTCAGTGATTATGGTAGTGGTGGACTAGCTATCCAAGCTCTAGGACATCCCTTCACCGCCAAGAGAGTGGCAGATCTTTATGTTCGGGAGGTGGCCAAACTACACGGTATGCCTCGCACTATTGTATTTGATCATGACCGGATATTCATCTCTCAGTTTTGGCAGGAATTCTTCACTTTATAGGGTACTTCTCTCCATATGAGCACTGCTTATCACCCTCAGACGAATGGCCAGACCGTGGTGGTTAACCAATGTTTAGAGCAGTATCTTCACTGCTTCACTATGTCGCAGCCCCGCAGATGGCTTCAGATTCTTCCCTGCGCGGATTGGTCTTATAACACCGCCTATCACACTCCTGCTAGTTTCACTCCTTTTGAGTCATCCACCTCCGACCGTGTTATCTTATGTCCCTCATCACTCTTCTGTGGCTGAGGTGGATTATATGCTACAAACACGGGATGAAGTCCTTCGGCAACTCAAGGAGAATTTGTCCTCAGCTCAGAACCAAATGAAGCAGATTTATGATGGTCGTCACACTGACAGGGAGTTTGTGGTGGGTGACTTGGTTTATGTTTCAGTTCTTCCTCAGCGCCAGACGTCCTTATTTCAGCCCGAGCACTCCAAGCTCGCCCCTCGTTTCCATGATCCCTATGTTGTGGAGGATTGTATTGGTCCAGTGGCTTACTACCTTGCTCTACCGCTTGACTCCTTAGTCCACCCCGTCTTTCATGTCTCCCGACTACACCGTTGCATGGGTGACACGTCTTTGGCCACTGATGCTCCACCACCCCACTTGATGGGCCCAGTTCTGCCTTCCGACCCTGTTCCAGCCTCGATGCTTGATAAGCATCGGGTCTGTCATTTAGGTCGCATCATTACGAAGGTTCTTATTTCTTGGCAGGGCCAGTCACTTGAGGATTCAATGTGGATGCCCGAGGAGGAGTTTATGGCTCGCTACCCGACTTGGTCACCTTGAGGACAAGGCAAATAGCGGAAGTGTGGTGGAGTGTTGTGCACGATCACCAGACTTTACTTTATTTCCTTTATTTCTTTGCATTAGACTATTTCTTTATGTATTAGTTTAGTATTTTCTTGTGTAATGGACCGTTAGATTGTTTTTGGTCCAGATAGTGGCCCCGGAATAGCCTGGCCCACCAGCTGGTGCGTTTCCCTAGGAGAATGGACCATTCCTTGCATGACTCCCTAGGGGACTAGTCATTTCCCTATATGGGTCGACCTCCTTCTCTGTTTTGAGGATGCAATTGGAATTACTCAGTTCATCTCCCCTTTCTTCCTTACTTCTCCCCTTTCCCTGCGTGAATCTCCTAGGTACCAATTGTCCCTACACCGGGCACATCAGTAAGCCACCGAGCCGATACACTCCTCCACAGCATAGGGCCCATGGAAATGGGGGGCGAGCTTGGAATGCTCAAGCTAAAATAAGGATGTTTGGCATTGAGGAAGAACAGAAACATAAACCAAGTCACCCACCGCGAACTCCCTGTCAGTGTGATGACCATCATAAAGTTGCTTCATCTGATTCTGAGTCGAGGACAAGTTCGCATTGAGTTGCCGAAGAACCTCATCCCATGTCTGAAGCATATAATCCACCTCAGCCACAGAGGATCGATGAGGGACATAAGATAACATGGTTGGGGGTGGGAGGCCATATAGCACCTCAAAAGGACTGAAACCAGCATGAGTGTGATAGGTGGTGTTATATGACCACTCCGCCCAAGGAAGAAGCTGAAGCCATCTGCGGGGCTGAGACATAGTGAAACAGCAGAGGTACTACTCTAACCATCGGTTGACCACCTCTGTCTAGCCATCCGTCTGGGGGTGATAAGCGGTGCTCATGTGGAGAGAAGTGCCCTATAATGTGAAGAACTCCCGCCAAAACTGAGATATGAAGATCTAGTCGCGATTAGAGACAATAGTGTGAGGCATGCCATGTAGTTTGGCCACCTCCCGCACATAGAGCTCTGCCACTATCTTGGCTGTGAATGGGTGTCCCAGAGCACAAAAGTGAGCGTACTTGGATAGCCGGTCCACCACCACCATAATCACCGACTTACCTTGCACCAAGGGCAAGGCCTCCACGAAGTCCATCGAAACATCCTCCCAAACCTTATCGGGAATAGGCAAGGGCTGCAGTAAACCTGCAGGAGAGGTCGTGGCGGCCTTAGCTCTCTGACAGACATCACAAGCGGGCACATACTCCTGGACTGCCCATCGAATACCCTGTCACATAAATCTCTGGCTGACCCACTTATAAGTACGGAATGCTCCCTCATGACCGGCCACTGGAGTGTCATGGAAGTGGGAGATAATACGTCGACGAAGATCATCAACATCGGGTACCGAAAGGTAGTCCTTCCAAAAGAGAAGGGCATCCTTCCATGCAAAGAACAGATGAGCAGTTGGGTCGGCCTGGAGAGCTGTAATAAGGGCATGCATCTAAGAATCATCAATGTATGTTTGCATCAACTCATCAATGAAGGGGCAGGATGGAGTAGAAAGGGCCAAGCACGATCCCGGAGTAGAACTGAGAGAAAGGGCATCGGCCACAGTGTTTTGTACACGACCTCATAATCATAGCTAAGTAACTTACTAACCCACTGCTGCTGAGACAGAGTGGACACTTGCTGCTCGAGGAAGTACTTCAGGGGCTGGTGGTCAGTACGGATCAAGAACCTGCGGCCAAGTAAGTAAGGCCGCCACTTATTGATGGCGAGGACAATAGCCAACATCTCCCTCTTGTAAATGGGCAGGGACAGAGAGCGGCCAGCCAAAGCCTTGCTGAAGTAGGCAATGGGGTGCTCGTCCTGTAGCAGAACCGCCCCGAGACCCGTGTCCAAAGCATGTGTTTCCACCATGAAGGGGTAGCTAAAATCGGACAAAATCAGAACAGGGATCAATGCCATAGCCTACTTCAGTTCCTCAAATGCTGCTTGGGCAACCTCATTCCAACGGAAAGGCCCCTTTCTTGAGAAGCTCTATAAGGGGCCGAGCAATCTCCCCATACCGGCTGATGAATCACCTCTAATAGCCAGTGAGGCCCAAAAAACCCTGCAACACACGGACACAAGTAGGCGGTGGCCAAGAGAGCATGGCGGCCACCTTTGACGGGTGAGTGGCAACGCCGTCCCTCGAGATAATATGTCCCAAGTAATCAACCTGTGGGCTGCCAAAGGAACACTTCGAACGCTTAAGGAATAAAGAGTTATCTAGCAGAATAGAGAAGACTAACATGAGATGCTCCAAGTGCTCCGCCCATGATTGGCTGTAAACAAGGATGTTGTCAAAGAAGACCAAGATGTAGCGGCGAAGGAAAGGCCTGAAGAGATCATTCATGAGACTCTGGAAGGTGGAGGGGGCGTTGGTCAGTCCGAACGGTATGACGAGAAACTTGAAATGGCTGTCATGAGTCCGGAAAGCGGTCTTGTGCACATCGGCCGGCCACGGGTATGGGGTATTTGTCCTTGACGGTGATGGCATTCAAGGCTCAGTAGTCCACACAAAACCGCCAAGTACCATCCTTTTTATGAACCAACAACACCGGAGAAGAGTAGGACCTTGCGCTAGGGCGGATGATACCGGACTGAAGCATGTCAGCCACGAGATGCTCTATCTCCGACTTCTGGATGTGCGGATAACGGTATTGGCGAACATTGGCCGGTGATGCCCCCAGAATGATCGGAATATGGTGGTCGTGAGGCCGCACTGGAGGAAGACACGTCGGTTCGGCAAACACATCCCGACGCTCCGCCAATAACTCCAGAAGATCCGGAGGCGGTTCATCCTGAGGCACCTCGACTGTTGCCTGCTGCTACAAGAGAAACCCTTGGGGTGAGAACCGGAAGAAGGAACTCGACGGCTGGGCTGAGAGGAGGGTGCCCTGTCGGTATCCTTCAATCTGAACCCGCTACCCCTGAATCTCAAAGTTCATCACCATGTCTCTAAAGTTCCAGACCATGTCCCCAAGCTCTTGGAGCCACTTCACCCCTAACACCACGTCTACCCCCTTCATAGGCAGCAAGAAGAGGTTGGTAACAAATGTATGGCCTTGGATGGAGAGTGTGACCTGAGCACATACCCCGGAGTTTCTGAGGTGCTTCCCGTCATCAATCAACATATCAAAGGGCTTCAAATCCGACATGAAGCAACCCAGTTATTGGGCCACCTTGTCATTAATGAAGTTGTGGGTGGAACCATTGTCTATCAAGATGGCCACTTGCTGCCACTTGAGGTGGCCTTGGACGCACATTGTTCGTGGAGGGAATGCCTCAAAGAAGGCATGGACAGAGATCTCGGGCAGCACGTCGTCATGGTGGGACAAGTCAGCCCCGTCTGACACCTCCCCCTCGTCGTCCATCTCCTCCACGAGGAGGCTGCCCTTGACAGAGCAATGGTGCCCGGGAACAAACTTCTTATCGCAGCGGAAGCAGAGCCCCTTAGACTGGCATTTCTCCATTTGTGCTGGTGTGAGACGGTGAACAATTTGGTCGGCCTGAGCTAGCTGCTGGCCAGGGCGGCCTGCCACTGGGCTATTGGCCGGGGTGGCAAGGGGGTTAGCTCCCACAATAGACCGGGGAAAAGGCCCAAGCCGCCCTCCTCGCCATTGCCTAGCTAACTTCTCCTCCTCAATTTGTGCATGGCGCATGGCGTCCCCCATGCTAGAGTAGGGAAAGTGGCGCATCTCCTTAGAAATTTTGGGTTTGAGAACTCACTTAAACGTGCCCACCAAGGCTGCCACCGACCAATCAGGGAGGCGGTTGGCAACCTTCATGAACCCTGTATAGTAGGCTCGGACGGTGGTGGTTTGGCATAGTATGGAGAGCATCTCATTGAAGTCCTGAAACTCGTTTGGGCCAAACTAGATGCATAATTCGTCAGAGAAGGCTGCCCAGGTGGGGAAGCGGATCTCCTTCTCAAAGCTCTTAAACCAGACAGAAGCATCTTCGTCCAGGTGGAATGCGGCGATGCATAGTCATTCAGCCTCAGACTGCGTGCCCTAATAAGCGAAGGACTTTTCAGCCTTGTACAACCACTCCACTGGGTCGTCGTCCCCTTTGTAGGGTGAGAATTATAGGCGGGCCAAACGGGGCTCAGCTCCTCCCCGTGGACCACCGCGAGGCCGCGGGTACTTCTCCCAGTTGTCCTCCAACTCCTGAAACAAGTTTCTATTAGGCAGTACCATTGGGGCATTCTCCCAAACACCTGGTAGGCCTCGCATCTCCTAGGCCTAGCGCCTCCCTTCTGCAGCCTGATCAACAATGACGAAGCACAGAGGGGCCCCAGGGAATACGTATCTCCCTATCTGCCGTTGCCTAATGGCCAGGGCTGCGCCCTTCAGGGGCCTGTGAGGTTTCCCCATTTTCCATGTGGGTAGTCTGGGGTGTGGCGAGAAGGGGCGCTGAGTGTGTTGCTTGTATCTGTGCAACGGCCAGAGTCAAAGATTCGATCTTGGCCATGATTTGCGCCAAGGTGGGAGCGGCTACAGTCTCCGAGATGATACAGGGGCTGTCCGCTGAGGCTTCAGCCTCCTTTGTTGGCTAAACTTCAGGGGCAACAACGACCTGCTTGCCTCGCACCATGCCTGGGGATCGAGAAAGCTCTAATACTAATGATGTGCCCGTTGTATGCACAATCGGTACCTTGGAGTTTCATGTAGGGAAAGGGTAGGAAGAAGGAAGAAAGGGGAGAGAACTGAATATCCAATTTACATAACCGAAACAAAGAAGAAGGGTCGACCCATATAGGAAGATGACCACTCCCCTAGGGAGTCGCACCAGTGACGGCCCACTTTCCTAGGGAGTCGCACAACTAGTGGGCAAGGCTATCCCGGGGCCACTAGCTGGTCTAATGACAATTTATCATACTATTATATAAGAAATTACTAAGATATTAGATATGAAAATAGCCTAATGCACTAAAATAACAAGGAAATAAAGGAAATAAAGTAGAGTCTGGTGAACATGCACAACAGGCATGACATTGAGGGTGTTATAGGATAGGGCTACATGATAACTCTTCCAAAAGTGTTTGCAGTTGCTATTGAAGAACATAGAATCTAAGGTCACATAAATGGTAATCCCCCGTCAAGGGCTACCGGTCTTCTTCAAAAGACCAAAATGCTCACTTAATCTTGTAATCACATGCATCATGGAAGACTTGGCAATGTTACGACACCACTAACCATGTTCATAGTTGTTGTCATGCCCCTTCATATGTGTCTGTAAGTGAGTAGTTGCAGCTAAAGTTGGGTTGCAGGACTCCTGAAGGAGTTGGGGTTCTAAATATGACTTAAGGGATTGGAGCATCTTTGGGAATTGATTAAGTCAAGTTGGATTGTAAACTCTAGAACATGAGTTTATTTTTTAGCTAGGTTGGGTTGTGGGACTCTTGAACTATGAGTTTTGCCGTTGTAAACAACCATGAGGTGTTGTAGGACTTAAGAAATGGGTTCAAATATGTGAAAAACACTACAGATGTAAATATAGTAAAGAAATGTAATTCCGAAATGAGAAAGCATGTTGTTTAAAGGGATTGGGTGATGTAAAAACTAAGTGAAAAGGATTTAAGATGAATTAATGCATAATGAAGAACTAGGTATGTAAACTAGTAACTGATGTTCCATTTATAGTTAGTGCTCCTATTGGGTATATGTAGATATAATTAGACATCATGGTGATGTAAGTATTGGTTAGAAGGGCCAAACGGAATGAAATAAGGATCATGGTTCGCAAAGAGTGAGAATGACTCTTCAATTAAGGTTGTAATTTATATTCTTAGACACGTGTAGTGCTAGTTTATACTTTATTATGTTATGTTATATCAGATAATCATGTGGCTTTTACATAGATAATTGTTGACTATTCAAACTGCCTTCACCGAATTTACTGTGATTATGCATGATCGCGGATGTTGTATGTTAGAAAAACATTGATCACAACCTGAGATTATTTTAATCCAAGTTTTTATTTTGGTTTTTGTTTTATATAAAATATAGACACCCAAATGCTATTTTTGGTACCATTTTGATCATGTTTTCATAATAATTCTAGGCTGATTAGATTTATTTATAATTGGGCAGATCTTACTGTCTTTATCTATAATTAAGGGTTGTATTTTGATCTTCAATGTCAAGTTCTGTTCTAAATTGACACAGGCAAGACTCGTTGAGATGATATTGCTGAAAGAGGAAGCAAGCAAGAACAACTCAAAATAAAAAATACAGACACTGGGACATGTGATGGGGGTGTTAAGCCATACATTCTTGCCAATTTTTCCACAGAAACCTTTATGTGGGCAGTAATGTTGGGCCCCACTTTCTTCCTGTGATAGTAATAGAGAAAAGAACTAGTTTTTCCCTGTTAAGTATATCTTGATTGGTTGGACTAAGAAATAAGGGAAGCAGCCAAATTAAAGAAATAAATCTAAGAAAGGTAGATAATAGTCGCTGGAGACCTTGGGTTGGAATCAATAAAAGGAAAGTGGTATGAACATGGGGCGCACTAGACCTGTCTACTACTATTAGAATCTGAAAAAAGGGGTCCGAGCTGAAGATCTTCTCTCTGGAATAATTTTTGGGTAGCTGTCGGTGAACTAGAAGGATTTGCACACTAAAAGAATGAAATGAAGGTTATAAATTTTCATTGGCAGTTTCATTGCTTTTAATGCTATGCCCTCGAGAGAAGGTAGTTTTGTCAAGTAGATGAGATCGAACCGACGAATATTTATGTCTGAGAGGAAGACATGGTCTCTACATGCATTTTTGAGTGAAATTATATTTTTTTATTTAAAAACTACGCTCGAGATAGATGTATTTTATTAATTGCCCTTAGTTGTATCAGTCACATAAATTCAAGAGGAATATGTACAAAGTTTTAACTTGTGTGTCCAAGATGAACATAAGATATATATCAATTAAGGTTTAATGAATTCAAGTAGAGGTATAAGTTGGTTAGGGTATTCAATGTCTTAGTGCTCTCATTCATTGAATTTTCTTCATGAATTTCGTTGCTTTGGCTAAATAAAATTAATCATTTTGTCTGGGTTAGTTAAATAAGATTTTAGATTTGCATAAATTAATCAATCCTTGCAGGATTGACCTTATTTTAGCTGCTGATCTACTCTTGATTTGTGCACTTGCAAGTAGTTATTTAAAATTTACATTAATTTATAAGAAAAATTATTTATATTTTTGTAAAGGTATTTACAATTATAAGTTGTCTTCACGATAATATTGTTAAAGGGATAGTGATATTCTCACGATAAAAACACCTAAAAAATTCATATATGTTTTAATTAGATTAGATAAGTGGGGCCTCACACAAAGTTCACTTGGGCTATGTATTTAATCCAATCAAGACATATATGTGAGTTTTTTATTTTATATTTTTGATATAAAAATATCATTTTACTTGTGAAAAGGGTAAAGTGAGGGCAATGAAGTAGATGTCTTTAGCATGATTAGCTACTACTCATATTAATGTCATGTTTACGTCACTCAATTCCTCCGCTCATAAGATAATAAGAGAACATATAAAAAACTTCTGACATCAAGAGGGCAACAAGCAAAGTCGACATTGAGTGAGAGCGAGCAAGAGCAAGGGTGACGAAAGTGATAGTACATCAACAGGCAGGGTTTTAAAGCTACAAATGTATTGAGCATGAGAGGATCTCTTTATGCCCTATGCAAGTAAACCTACTTTTTATGTCCTTGCTTTAAGACTCATATCTAATTTATCAAATCCTCTATTCCAATAGAATAGGTCCAAAATTATACGAACTCTATCCAAAAAATATTAGCTGCTTTTTAAAACCCACTTGTCAACTCTCATGGTGGGACCCGATCCTGCGTGTGATATGCGGAGTAGGAGTCTTCTTCTTCTCAGGCAACGTGGCTACCTTATCTCCTTTGCATCGCTTTCAACGCTCGATCTGAAAAATTCGATTTTTGTCCTTTTTCAATGTGTGCCGATTGCCGACACCGCTGCTTGCCCATCAAATCCACATGATACAACTAGTTGACAATGGCCGACGTAGTGATGTGGCAGAAACCGCACACTGTCGGTAGTGGGAGATCTCCCAGAGTCTGAATCCGACTACCCGACGCCGACCCAAGTCAAGCTCCGTTTATGTTTAGGTGCGTGAATGTGCTGCTGACTAATCGAACAGTACAGGTTGACTGTACTCAAAGTGCATGTGCACTGGAGGCCCATTAAAATAAAGGCTGTGCAAGCATTGGAGTAGCCAGTACTTTTTCCAGAATGTGCCTCTGCAATTGTTCTTCTTCATTTTATTTTGGTATTTTTGTAGTTTTTTCAGGTTAATAAATAAACAATGGATAATCACTAAAAATATCTAATTGCTCCATTATAAGCTGTATGCTTACAAGCTCTCTTTTATGCATTTTTTTATGTACTAATACTTCTGTTACCACTTCATTCTAGATAACTAAAATAGGGAGAGATGTAGTTTTATATGTTGAATCCCCAATTGCATCTATTATGGGTGGGTTGGAGGATCTAATTAATATCCTGGATTCTGCGCTACATAAATCCTATATTGCCAACCTACTTGATCATGGCTCAAATTAATATAAGGGGTAATAATTAAAAATTTATTAAATCTTTTATTCTAAAAATATGGTTTATGAGCTAAAATTGACGGAATCACCTCACGATGTAGTTCAATGATTTTGGTTGATTTTCAATTGGAAATGACATAGAATCAACTTTCGAATAAAATTTTTAATTTCTCCAACCTTCTGCACCTAGCCACGATTCCGGTTATTCCCAATGAAATTGGGGCTGAATCGCTATAATCTTACATAGATTCAAGACCCAAACAACCTCTAATATATTACACTTTGTATTTCACCTTAATAATTCTATTTAATTTTTAAAATATATTAATTAATTTAAGACAGGGGGAAAATAGTGTTTCCATTTTATAAAGAGTGCGTGAATTTAAAAATATGTGTCCTATAAAGAGACTTTATGCAATGAAATGTTCTTTAATTGGTAAATTTTAAGAAGAAAATATTTTAATTTTTTCCATGTTTTAGTCATGAGCCCCACTCTCTCTTTGATTTTACTTATTTAACAATCTACACATTTTTATAGAATAAAGCAAGTACTAAGCTTCAACATGGCAGCTGTCAAGGGGACAAATTTGTAGAGGTAAGACACAAGGAACATTATTGTCCCAATTCCTTACTACAGAACAAGGGCTCATTTTCTTCAAGGATTAGGCCCACGAAAATTACTGAAGATTCATAAACATATCTAGTAAAACAACTAGCTATTCAATCTTGCTTCATGTCTGTGAGTGTTCTGCAACCAAAGGCCCAATTGTTTTGCGCATTGGCAGCCTCGTCACCTAGATTGGACTTTTTTTTACTAATTTCATATTGTTTGGAATTTTTCCCTATTAATATCGATTTGTTATATTTTTTGGAATTGATGCTATTCTAGATTCACAATTCTAGTACTTTATTTTTCAGGATTTTTCCTGAGTTCATTTCATACTAGATTGCTCCCAAATATCGTGTGGTAATATTCAATGAGTGTTATGTCTAACATAAAAATCCATGTGATTTGGAAACATTTACATTGTTTTGTGTTTTTGGATTCAATTGTGCTAGAATTATAGTACTTCACTGTGATTTTAAGAATTCAAAATAAAATACTTTTTGGTGTCATTTCGTAAAGCCAATTTAATTTATAGTCTCTGATTGGTCAATTGACTGTGTTCCAAATTTTGTTTAAACCTTACATTTCTAAGTATATTTCCCAAAATAGGAGTAAGTCATTGTACCAAAATCAGGGTTTTAAACTTTTGTGCATAGTTGGGTACTTTTGCTCACATAAAATTGTTTTCATATATTTCTAGCATGTTTTCTGCTAGTTGTCATACCATGGGTGGGATTGGGGTATATACATGTTCGGGTATCAAGATAGTAAACTACAATTATTTATGTGCCCATTGAACACTATAAAATTATTAAAATAATGCAAATGGGCTCTTGAAGGTGTAGACAATGCCTTTAGAACTAGTGTTAGTTGTAGACAAGTAGTCCAGGATGCAGCCCCTTTAGTGAAGGGTGTCCGGATAAAGTAGAAGATGATTATTTATTTATGTAAATCAAACTCATTTAGTTTACTTAGATAGTGTTTAAGGTGAAATGCTTCACATTTACTTTATGTTGGTTTATATTCTTGATTATGTATTATTTTCAAAGCATGAGTTTACGGTTTAGTGTGTGTGAGTTATCTTATGGGAGTTTTTTTTGGCATGAATCTCTCCATTGCGTGTACTTGTACACTGACGCTTCCAAGTTTGCCAATGCTTCACAAGGAGCTTTTGAGAGCACGTGGAATAATAATTAGCATGTGTGACAAGTATAGAAGCTTTAGAAATTTTCTAGATGATGAGATTTTACTTAGTTGCTCTTTTAATTTGGATAATTGTAATAACACTACCATGTGATGGGTCACATGGTTAAACTTATTTTTACATGGATTTTGGGTTATTTAATTAGTAGTAATTAATTGCCTTCAAGTAGGCCACACTACATTTGTATGTATTCCCTTGACGTGGCCTTAGGCTCTTAGAGTCAGGATCGTGGCACCAATGGTGACTCTCCCCATTGAAAATGAGAAGACATCACAATGACTTTGTAGTAGGACTACCCAAAATGCATAAGAAACATGATGCAATTTGGGTAATAGTAGACAGATTTACAAAATATGCGATGGACTCAACCACCTAAAAGTTTGGCAAGGTTGCATTCAAGAAATTGTAAGATTACATGGTGCACCGCTAACAATTGTGTATGATAAAGATCCTCTATTTACATCTAGGTATTGGCATAGTATTCAGAGAACCTTGGGTACAAAGATGTAGTTCAACACAACTTTTCATCATCTAAAGGAGAAATGAGATTAAGAAAGAAAGGTAAATTGAGTGCATGTTATGTGGGACCCTTTGAAGTATTGGAAATGATTGGCCCAATAGCCTACAAAATAGCTTTGCCTCCTACCTTAGCAAAAGTACATGACATTTTTCATGTATATAAGTTAAGGAAGTATTTTCATGATACTACCCTTGTTATTGATGTAGCAAGTGTAGAACTTCAACCCGACTTAACTTACAAGGGGGAGACAAAACATATTATGGATAGAAAAGTTAGAACTTTGAGGAACAAGCTCATTCCTATGGTGAAAGTTCATTGAAAAAGTTAGGCCTTGGAAGAAATGACCTAAGAAGCTGAAGATGAATTGAAGAAGCCATATCCCCATCTTTTCATTGAAGAGTCTACTTAAATTTTGGGGACAAAATTTTCTTTAACAAGGGAAGGGAATTTATGAGTTATTTTATGTGTTTAAAATGGTGGTGTCACACCCAACCCTACACCCTTGACCTAACCCCAATCTAAGAAGATGCCACAAGATGTGATGAAGCATAAAAGTTAACACAAATTGTTAGGTTAAAGTACACAACACATGCCCTTTGCGCAAAAGCAATTAAGAGAATATAAAGAAATTAATTAAAGTTTTTTTAGTCTAATACATTACCTACATAAGCTCATAACTATAATAGTCACAAGCTTAAAAGGCTACATCATATATGTCATAACAAAGCTATCCAAAAACATGAAAAGTAAAGAAGTCCTAACATATGTTATAACATGAATCTATATCATACCAATATAACTAGCCCCCTCTCAGCCTGCATCTACTCGTCTCCATGCTTGTGAAACAATTTATCTTGAACACCTACATGACACAAACCCCAAAACAAAACAACAAAACAAGGGGTGAACTTAACTCAATAAGGGTTTTAATAGAAAAATAAGTTTATGCTAACACTAAATGCATTCAAACTAAGAGAGTCATCTCATTCATTCATCACACATCCTTAAACAATACCTACACATCATGGGCTCAATCATATTGCATAATTATATACACACAACCTGTGGATATGCGTTAAGCAGCTATTAAGCAGTATTCCAATGTTGGAGTCCTATGTATGTGGATTTGTTCGAGAGTTGAGTTATCTCTGAGTGAACACATATTTATATTATGTTGAACCTAGAATTTAGTTAAAACAATGAAAGGTGATTAGTGTTGTATGTTATTTTAGTTGACATATCATACGTCTGTCAGTCCAAGAGATTGGACATAGGTATTAATTATTTAATAAGGGTTGTGAGATAATTAATGATATTGTTTGCTATTGATTATTTAATTATCATAAGTAGAATAATTAAATGACTTACATAAAATATAAGTTGATTGAAAATACTTAAACATTGTATATTTGATACTATGTTTCTTGAAATACTGTAGTGTCTATGCAGAATTACGTCTAGATTCAATCTTGTTAGAAATATTAGAGATGTTGTTTGATGAGTACATTTGGATCCAAAAATATTAATAAAACCTTTTGTTATTTTGAAAACTCTTCTCCCGAGGGTGGGGAGGTTGCATTGTGTTGTTGTTTGGTTTTTTGGCTTGATTGGTTGTAGGATCTTTAGGTAAGGACAAGGAAGACCAGGATAGGCGAGCATAGGATGCAGTTCCTTATTTCTGCAATTCTTGTAAGTTTATCTTCGACATAAGAGTCAATTTAGTTATTTATTTTCAAACGAATGAGAGACTTGTACTTAGATAGATAGACTATTTTTTTTATATATGAATAATATAATATAATTTGATATTCGTAGTTGTGAACCTCAGTTATCATTACCTAAATATTTAATCGAATGATTTATTTTGTACTTTAAGATTTTTTTTTCTCGTAACTTATCATTCATGCTTTTTAGAAAGATTTATAAAAATTTGAATCGTAACAATACATATGTGCCCAACTTATTTAAATGAGACTTTATTATTAATTAAAAATAGTTAAAAACTGCCCCGGGCGCTTCTAGAGGCTGCTTCTCAACCAGCTAATGACAATATGCTTTTTTACTAATTGAGGAGGGTATATGCTTTTTTACTAATTGAGGAGGGTATATGCCTTTTTGCCGCACTACCTTGTCCACGAAATCAAGATCACGGGGTGGATATGCACAGAGCAAATATACTCCCAATGCTTAAAGGGACTCTATTAATTAACTCTTTGGGTACACAACCGCATTCGGGCTAACTAGCCCAGTCCCGGATCGTGCCACTCCGATTGGCGCGGCCCGAATAGCATTCCCGGTGGTCGACTTGCTACTTTCTCCCCATGACGGCAGCCTGGACAGCCTTCTTAATTTCCACCGAGTTAATTGCACTGCCAAATCCAGCTAACCCACGTGGGCCCCGACACAGATGGGATTCAATTTTCCAGCTGAAATCTTTTGATTTGACTTTCTTTCAGTTATCTTTTTGAAAGGCTTTCTTTCTTCGTACTTCCATTTCGAGCCAAATCTTCTTTCGGGTTCTCTGCGAGAAAAATGCAGACTCCGCTCATCTCCGAAGCCAGCGGGAGCGGCGGAAGCCGGTTAAGCCAGCGCCGCCCGGCGGGATTCTTTTGGAATCGGTCCAGCGCCATTGCGTACGGCAGCGACTACCAGAAGGCCGCCGCCCTCGTTGATCTGGTCACATCTCCGACTCTCCTATTTTTCGTTGTAGACGAATGAACACGTGATTTTCACTCTCATGTTTTGAATCAAGTTCTTCGCTGAATGGATCATGTTTGGAGAGGATTTGTCGATGCACTTTCCAAAATATATCTTGCATGTGGTGTATAGTTTAGTTAATTGAACACTGATTACTGTAACTAGGCCGAAGATGGGATTGGCCTGCCGGAGGAAGTTCTGGAGGAGACGAGATTCGAGCGGTCGTCAAAGCTCTACTTTATATTCATTCGTTTTGATTGGCTCTGGACCCTCAATCTTTTTGCTTTAGTCATCCTCAACTTCTTTGAGGTCAGATTTTTGTTTCTGTTGCTTTTGTTGGTTCCAATGTCTCGTCTTTTTCCGACTATTTAACTTCATTGTTTGATAGGACTAGAATTTAGCTTAAACTGCCAAGAAGCTCAGGTTGACTGAACGGTCATTCCTCTTTGGAGATTTTATTTTAGTGTATTTATTTATTATTTTTGTGGGATGTGTGTGCAGAAGCCTTTATGGTGTGGCAAGTACTCTTCTAATTCTTGCCAGGAAAGAGAATACTTTTACCTTGGGCAGCTTCCTTACTTGAATGCTTGGGAGTCAATTGTATATGAGGTTCGTATTGCTTTATAGACATTGTAAATCTTAAAACCCTAGATCCAATATGTGAATTTGCCAATGCTGTAAATGGAAATAAAACAAACCTCAATGGATGCTTTATGCTCTTCCAAAATATCTTTTGACCCTCATCACAACACTATATTTATGCAACATCAAGGAAAGATATAAGAATCAGACAACATTATCCATGATTTTAGGAAGTGCATTCCACTATGTTACTCCACTTACCTCTCTTCGCTAGATTTGTCAAAATTATCAATTATTGATAGAGAAAGTGGAGGAGCCGATCCTGTTTATAAATGAAGCCATTCCCACAAAAAGATATTCATCTTACACAACTTATAACTTGTTACGAAAGGGAGACGAAGAGAGGCTGGAAAGCTGTTGTAGATCTCAACTACAACTAGGTTGTACGTAGGAGAAAGGGGAGGGAGAGAGGGAGCTAGGAAGAGAGAAGGAATAACTAAGTTTACTTCTTAATCATTGACTTTGTTCAGTATGGGATACATAATTTATAGGCTTGAGCCTTCTCTAATTAAGAAGTAAATCTAAATTAGGAATCTACTTATAAGTAATTCTAAAGAAGAAAAATAATAGAAAATAAGAATCCTACCTTAAGTAAGACATCATTAATAGAATTCTACCTAGACTGGGAACACTATAAAAGGGAAACCTAATTAACAATGGTTCATAACAATCCACACTGCCTTCGCTTGGCATTGTCCTCAAGACCGCTGAATGATGTGCAACTTTTCTAGTGGTTGGGTTTGTCACGGGCAAGTTGGAAAGTAAGTTGCATTTGATCAAAGCCCCCTTCTACTTTGTGAAGGGTATGGAGCCAATCAATCCTGAGAACAACATCTATACCTTTTGAAGGAAGAATGTAGAAGTTTGCAGTAATAGAGATACCCTGGGCAAATAAGGTAGCACCACTACAAATACCAAAACAACAGAGCTTGGTACCATCACCAACCATGACATCAAATGGAGAATAATCAGAAATAGTCGACCCCAATGTGTGGGCAATGCTTGGGCTTTGATTGCCTAAAAGAGCTCTATCCTGATGACAAGGAGCTGAGAGCTATTTGGGAGTTGTGTTCTCAAAACAACCAACCGGTCCAAAATTACCATCTTGTGGAAGGATACTTATACAAAGGTAACCAGCTGTGCATTCCCTCTTCCTCTATCCGCCAACAACTTATTAAAAAAAATTCAAAGTGGGGGACTAGCTGGACACTTTGGCAAAGACAAAACTATGATACTTCTAAAAAAAAAGGTATCATTGGCCTACTCTTTTAAGAGATGCTCAACAGTTTATTCAGAAATGTTACACTTGTCAACAAGCCAAAAGAACTTCCCAAAATATCAGCCTTTACATTCCTTTACCAATTCCCCGTAGACCTTGGGATGATATCTATATGGATTTTGTCCTAGGGTTGCGTAAAACTCAAAGGAGGGTGGATTCCATATTTGTGGTGGTGGATAGATTCTCAAAGATGACTCACTTTATGCCATGTAAAAAGGCATCTTATGCTTCAAAGAAATAGTGAGAATTCATGGGTTATCAAAGTCGATTACATCGGATGGGGACATCAAGTTCTTAAGTCATTTTTGGAGGTCTATATAGAAGAGATGAGGTACTTCTCTATAATGTAGCAGTATTTGCCACCCCCAAAGTGATGGCCAAATTGAAGTGGTTAATCAAACCTTGGGAAATCTGTTGAGAAGCCTCGCAGGAGATGCTCTTAAGCAATGAGGTTTGGTTCTTAATTGAATTTGCCTATAACTCTATCCCAAACAGGTCCACCGGCAAAGCACCATTTGAGATCCTATATGGGTTCCTACCACACCATACATTGGACTTGATCCAGTTGCCTAAACAAGTGGGAGAGTCAAGCACAACCTACATGACTGTTTAAGACCTAATATCAATCCACCAAACAGTCCGGCAGCATATGATGGATGCCACTGCCCAATACAAGGCCACAACTGATAAAAAGAGAAGACCAAAATTGTTTCAAGTGGGGGATTAAGTTATGGTTTTCTTACGAAAGGAAAGATTCCCAGCTGGCCGTCACAACAAGCTCACACCTTGGAAGATAGGACCATTTCAGATTTTACAATGCATTAATGACAATGCATATGTAGTGGATCTCCCTGCTCACTTCAACATCTCCAACACATTCAATGTCTTATATTTTTCCACTTATTATGGTCCAATCCCTTTGGAAACTGCTAACACACAAGCTTTCTTGCTCGAGGACGAGCCTCTTTTGGGAGGGAGGGACTGATGCAGAGGGTATTTTAGTCCTTTCAACGTCTCTTAGTCTAATCTCAGATTAGTGCAATCAACTCTGTTTCACAGCATACCAGTTGGCTCCATGCAATAAAGAAACAAGGGTATATATGTCCAAACTTGTATAGGCTGTTTAGACAGGAACAGATGGGAGGGGCAGTCTTGTCTTTTGTCGAGAATTTGTTATAATAGAATGTCAGAGTCCATTGTGCTAGAGGGAATAAGAAGGAAGAAAGAAGAGAAGGCATTCGAACTTGAAGAAATTGGCTGATTCCAGAAATTTTCCTATTTCCTTTGTTTGCTCATGGATTTGAGCTAGGTTGTGGATTCAACCTGTGTATTTTCCTTCGTTTTGTAGAAATCAGCTTGTAGATTCTAGCCTTGTTTCATGTATTCCAGAAAATCTGAATAGGAAGTCTACCATTCCTCCTCCATTTCTTGTGTTTTTCCTTGTGATTTTATGTTATCGATAGCTTGCTCTGTGTGATTTCTGTTGTGCCTTGCTGCCTCCTGTTATTCTGCTGCATCAGAATTAGATTTAGGAATTAATCTTGCTTTATTAATCCAGAATTACAAAAGCCATTATTGACCCTAACAACCATGGGGTGGTCCATAGTGGACCCCACAACTACTTAATCGGAAATTACAATAAACCTAATCAGAAATGACAATAAACCTAAGTTAATCAAATAAGTGAGTAGGCTAAGTGCTAGCGGTTGGGATACGATATCCCACCATACTTTGAATACGACTTGTCCTCAAGGTGTTCAATTAGGAAATTGAGTAGCCAAATCACCATCGAGGACTCGAAAAGCATCTTCCAGAGGTTGATTTTTTGATGCAACAAGTATCTCTGTGACAGTGCGACTATTACTACGAACGCGGAGTGTCACAGATCAATGTTGGAAACAAGGATGGTGCAGCATCGGAAGGCTGTGATTGAGGCGGTACAAAGGAGAAGACTAAAGCTGGATCACCCACGATCTTCCAATGCGTGAGACTTGGAAGACGGGGTGGATGTGGGACTCTTTTAGCAGTTGGAGTTCGTAGGCCATGGGTCCGATGCGCTCCGCAATCAAATATGGCCCATGGAAGTGGTATATGAGTTTCTGATTATTGGCCAGGCAAACTGAAAGCTATTTGTAAGGTTGGACACGAAGATACACCCAATTGCCGACTTGGAATTCCTTGTGCCAGTCATAAACTTGTTTCATTCAGTTTTGGGCTGATTTGAGGTTGAACTTGAGGGCACGAAGCGTGTCATAACGTTCTTGCAAGGAATAATCGACAAAGCTGATGGTGGATCGGTGAGGAACATATGAGAGAATGGTAGATGGTAGACACCATAGACAACCTGGAATGGGGTGAGACCAATAGCCGTATGGTAGGCTGTATTTTAAGACCACTCAGCCCATGGAAGAAGTGAAAGCCAGTGATGGAGTTGGTCACCTCCAAAACAACACAAGTACGGCTTAAGGTAGCGGTCAAGGACCTCCGTTGGACCATTCGTTTGTGGATGATAAGCCATGCTCATTTAAAGTTTGGTGTCTTGCAACTTAAAGAAACTTTGCCATAATTGGGGGTTTGAGATAATGGACTGTGACATGCCATGAAGGTTAGCCACATCACAAAAAAAAAACTTTGGCAGCAAGCTTGCCTGAGTAGGGGTGGTGAAGGGGAGAAAAATGTGCATATATGGATAGCCTATTGACGACCACCAAATGACATTTTCCTTGGATCCTTTGTAAGCCATAAATAAAATCTATCGAGATGTCTTCCCAGACTTTGTTGGTGATGGGCAGTGGTTGGAGTAAATTAGCTGGAGAAGTAATGATGGCTTTAGAATGTTAACAAACATCACAAGACGCGATGAAGTTGTGAACATCTTTCTTTAAACCACGCCAAGAGCAATTTTGGGGGGCACACTTGTAAGTGTGAAATGGACCCTCGTGGCTGGCTATGGGGGTGGAGTGAAAATGCTGGAGAAGGTTTTGGTGCAATCGAGAAACCGGGAGCACCCACAAGTGGTTGTGCTAGAGGAGCAGATTATCTTGCAAAACAAAAGGTGTGCATAGTGTGTTGCTGCAAAGCCAAGAGATGAGGGTGGCGGTGTTTGGGTCCTGTTGGTATGAGCTAGTCAAGCCCCCTAAAAAAGGGGAAGTTGGAACTGATAGAGCGTTGAGTTGTGAGGCCTCAGTCTGGCGAGACAAAGCATTGGTGGCCTGATTATCAATGCCCTTCTTGTAGAACAATTGATAATCCTAGCCAAGGAGCTTGGAGGCCCATCTTTGCTAAGTGGGAGCAGCAACCTACTGTTTAAAGAAATATAGGAGACGATAATGGTACGTCTGGATAATAACATTGTGCCCCAAGAGTTAAAGCCGCCATTTGGTGACAACATGCACAATGGCCAACATCTCAAGCTCATTGGTAGAAAGCTGGGCGGTGCGTCCTGAGATGGCCATAGATATATAAGCAAGGGTACAGCTGCCTTGAATGAGTACTGCTCCTAACCTGTTGTCCAAAGCATCACTGTCCACTACAAAAGGCTGAGAGAAATCTAGAAGGGCAAGAACAGGCAGTGGCCAACTTGAGTTTGTCAAAAGAAGATTCAGCTGCGGAAGTCCCAAGCCCCCCTTTTTGAGAAGTGATGTGAGAGGTGTCACAAGTGAACCATAATCCTTAATAAAATGTCGATAATAACCGTCAAGGCCCAAGAACCCCTGAAGTGCATGTACGGTGGATGGAGTCGGCTAGTGAGTCACAACTTCAATTTTGGATGGGTTGGTGGTCACTCCGGAAGCCGAAATTAAGCAGTCAAGATAATAACATGTGGCAAACCAAATGCACATTTCAACTTCTTAAGGAATAAATGATGAGTGGCTAGGGTGGAAAATACTATCCATAGATGCACTAAGTGTTCTGTCCAAGAGCGGTTTTAAATAAAAATATCATCAAAGAAGATGAGGACAAAATGTCGCATGAAGGGTCAAAAAATGTCATTCATTAAACTTTGAAAGGGTCATGTGTCTGAAAGGCTGTTTTATGCACGTTGGAGGGGTGCATCCTAATTTAGTGATGCCCGGAGCACAAGTCGAGATCAGTGAAGATGGTCGAGCTGGATAATTCATCCAAGAGCTCTTTGATGAGCTGAATAGGATATTTGTGTTTGGTAGTAATCACATTAAGAGCACAATAGTTAATCCAGAAGCACCACGGACCATCCTTTCTGCATACAAGGAGGATTGATGAAGAATATTGACTCATGCTGGGCTGAATAAGACCAGAGGAAAGCATCTCGTGCACAAGTCATTCAATCTCATCTTTCTACACCTGTGGATATCGGTAGGGATGGACATTAGCGGGAGGACACTCGGGGTGAATATGAATGCGGTGGTCATGCTGGCACGTGGGCGGAAGAGAGGTCGGCTCCATAAAAATCCTCTCATGCACCTCCAACAAGGTCGACAAATTGGGAGGAAGGGGGTCAAGCTCATGAGCAAGGGAAGACCAAAGTTGCACCCGCACCCTTGGGCTGCAAACTTAAGGAGTGAACCCAGTGTTTGGGTGGACTCAATGGAGCTGGGTTGTTGGGCAAAGAGCTGGATCGGTTGATCATTCAATATAAAGTCCATACGCAAGTGTTTGAAATCCCAAGTAGTTGGTCCGAGACCACAAAGCCATTGCACCCCAAGTATAAATTATTGAGAAAAGTATACCCTTGAATCATGAGAGGGATTGATGGACATACCCCTGAGCTTTTCAAATATCGACTATCACCAATCAACACATCGAGGTGGCCGACTGCAGGATGTGACACCCCAATTTGCCCGCCACCCAATCATTAATAAAGTTATGGGAATTGCCGCTGTCGATGAGGACGACCACTGATTCTTGCTTTGCAGACCCCCCATGTACACGGAATGTTCTTGGCTGAAAAGACCCAGAAAAAGCATGCATGGATATCACTGGAAGGACCACTGGTTTGTTGGAAGGAGGGGTATCAATAAAGTCTAAACCATCCTGCTTAATCAATACAGAGCCTGGGCGCTTGCACTTAGGGCTGGGAACAAAACACTCATCATTGTTATAACAGAGTCTGCAAGAGAGCGTTCCTCCATTTAGGGGTGCTTACAGACTGATACAGACACAGACAGAGGGTTGCCCATGCCCATCTGCCATTTTCATATTTATTGTCTGTGTCAGTCCATGTCTGCCTAGGTCCGTGTAATGCTTTGTCCAAGTTCATTTGACATGGACGCGGACGGACATCGATAAAAAGATCCATAAAACAAAGGGATACAGTTTGAGGTAGGAGGATAAAATAATAAAGAGAACTGAGAACATCATATAGTCAAATCGGTGGTAGCAGCCAGCAAGTCCGTCATACAGCAGGAGAACAGAAGGAGAACTGTTGTGAGGCAGATTTCCAGAGCCAGAGTGAGCACAGAGCCGACGTTGGCCGGCATGACTCAGTAGGAGCAGTGCAGCCATTTTTTCAATTTGTTCATTGTATAAAACTGTTTAAGACGAGCTAGCACAAATGGATCTAATGTTCGGTTTGGAGCAACACCATTTTCACATATACAAGGATGACATTCAGCAACAAAACAAATGAAAATTCCAATTCTGATACGGGTTTTTCATTCTTTTAAGAAGATACCTCAAAAGAAAAAAAGTGGCATATACGTCCTTTACATTTACGTGAAACTAAACAATTCAATTGCAGTGAGATTGCCAAAGGAAGAAGTCAATCCAGTGACAATAACTGGATATTGTTGATCCGGGAGATATCATCTTTTCATTTCTTCTTAATCGAACATGAAGGGAACACACAAGATCATATTTAAGTACTTGACTTCTCACACAGTTCCATATAGTTAATGATTGACAAAATTTAAAAATCATAAGGGAAGCTGACATACAAATAACTTCATGGGCTGTCAAGTGATCTGATGGGCGAGAACAGTTACAGACCAGTTGGGCATATGGATCTTGGCTATAAGGGTATCTTGGTGGATTTAGGACTTTAGGGAGTTAGAGTAATACACTCTTGGATTAAGGGCGGCGGACACGGACGTTCGCAGACAAGGACAAGGGTATGTATGCTTCCGTAACTACCCATTATGGGGGACAAAAAACTTGGTTCTTGGGGCTTGGACATAAAAATTTGTCCGCTCTATATAAAAGTGGACGGGGACATGGATAGACAACTAGACCATTGACATCCATGAGCACCTCTATCTCCATTTTAGGGTGAGGCATTGGATGGCCCTGTTAGAGCGAGCAGTTGAAGGAGATGGAGGGGGGCGTGCCAGGGGCATACCACGGCCACCCTGCTGAATGTGTGTGCGGCTCTCCTCTTGGATGCAAGCGACGAAGGGAAGTAGGCTCAAATTGGAGGACTTCAACTTGTATGTCCTCTTGTAAGCCACTCACAAATTTCGAGGGAAGGCCATGATGTCCAAACCACACGAGTGTCCACTATGCAAAATCCGTGTGGTAGGCTTGAATAGTGGAAGTTTGGTGGATATTGTGCAAGCGAGAGTCAAAATCCTTACACTCGTTCGGCCCAATGCATGCACGGAGTTCATCCACCAAATATTCCCAGGTGATAACTCCTTGTTCTAGTTGCTGCAGCCAAAGTAAGGCGTCTTCTTTGAGATGGAAAGATGCCAAAGCACCTACTGATCAGGGCAAGTCCCCTGGTTGGAGAAAATACATTGTGCGCAAGAAACCCATTCATTTGGGTTGTCGTCACCTAAATACTACAAAAAATTCAGGCACACTATACCAATGTTTGGCGATGGCCTATAATTAGTGTCTTCAGCTGCGTCATCAGAAAATAATTCATTATCATTCCATTGATTGTGGAAGCCCGACTCATGGCTGCCGGCAAGATGGGAGGGTGGGTGGCCTTGGCCTGTGGTAGAAGAGGTGAACGGCCTAGCTTAGCTGGATGCGGATGCTGGAAATGGAGGCTGTGCTGGTGAGCTGCAAGGGTGGATCGGTGAGGAGTTGCCAGGTTCTGGGGTGAAGGCCTGGTTGACAGTGAAGGTGACCAAACAAGCGGTTTGGTCCAACGATGCTTGCTGGTGATCGGCCGATGCTCGCAGATCAGTCCGGACATCCTGTAGAAACTGGCGTTGGGACTCAGCTGCCTGTGTTTGGATGGCAGAAAGGGCGGCAATCGTCTGCTTCCAACCACTGGCAGATGGGTTGGCCGCGGCGGCGGAGGTGGCTTCCGTAAGTGTATCATCTGCGGGGGCATTGGTGTTTCTCCATTCATATACATAATTGGTCGCCATGGTGTAGGAAGGCAATGGCTCTAATACCAATTGGTGTAACCCAAATAGGATCACACCATGGGAAGGGGGAAAAGTCCCGAGACTCGAGATGAAGGAAGGCTGAAAAGCTCTTGCCGGCGTCAAGGGCTGATGAGGGGAGGTCGAGAGAGAGAGATCGTGAGAGAGAGGGAGAGATCTTGAGAGAAAGGAGGGAATTTGGTTTAGTTATTAGTCTTGCTTAACTGATCCAAAATTACAGAAGCCTAATATAGTACTTACCCTAATGGTCATGGGGTGGCCCATAGTGGACCCCACAACTACTTAATCAGAAATCATAATAAACCATTTAGAAATGACAATGAACGTAACTTAAGCAAATCAATGAGTAGGCTAAATACTAGAGGTCGGGATACAGCAAAATATAAGCCACATATTTCTTGATGACATAGGAAATCAATATGAGCCTGCCAAATATTGATGACATACTGCCAATTTTTCTCAATTTGAGCTAGACAATACCTATGACTCAGCAATGATATGACACAGTATGGGTAATAGATCTGTCACAGTATTGTTGTGGCAAACTATGGACCACACATTGTTGTCAATCTGGTGGCAGAGTGGCTCAATGCAGAGGACATATTTAAAAATGATTAATTAAGAAAATTTTAAAGTATTTATTGAAACCAACTTATCTTAGGTTTATGTGAGCTAACATAATTAAAAAAAATTTGGACTTAGACTTTTGAAAGCAATTCTGGCTGTATGAATCAATCTTCACATTGGTGTAGTATATATGCTACTGGCTATGTTTGTAGTTGGTCAGCTTATGAGTTAACTAGATAACTACCAATTTCTAACTTTTGCGCATACACATGTGCTGAAACCAGAAGCAACTAAAGTAACCTTATGGTGGTTTCCGTGATTGAAGAACACTCCACATGCACTTTAGATACATGGAACAATATAATTTGTATAAGGTATTTCCATATAAAAGTCATACAAAAGTTTTAGATGCCGAAGGACCTTCTATCAAAATGGTGAGAATTCTACATGACATTATCTGATAGATCTCTATCACAAAATGTTATGCTTATAATAGCTGAAGTTGATATACAGCTTATGTTTTTCACTTGTAAATTAATGCATGTGGTAAATAGCTGGATTATTCTCTAAACATTGAAAATACTAAATATGTTTTTTCCACTAATTTTGGCATTTCCCTCATAAAATATTTTCCCTTAGGGAACAACTTTAATTGTCCTGGCTGTATACACATTTTTTCCAATAGCATATGAAGGATGGAAACTTTATTGCAAGAATCCCCTCAATATATTGAAGGTATGTAATTCGCAACTTCTCTGAATTATTTTTCTCTTTTATTGTGACTATAACATGAGTCAGTGGTGATAATGAATTCATGCCACTGACTCTAGAAAGCAGGGATAAGGCGTAGGTGACAATAGTTCAATGAACATGAAGAACATGGGCAACATTTTCTTCTCACTTTTATGATATTTGAGCTTGCTGTTTTGTTTATCAAGTTATTGTTAATTTATAATATACTAGCAAAGAATGCAAGCGCATTGTGTGTGTAAATACAGATTAATTATAAAAAAATAAAATGAATTATAGATAAAATTATGTATCAATCAGGGGTCTCAACATAAATAACGCACATATATAATTATAGATACTATACCAACCCAAATAAACTCGTAGTAGGCAACACATGTATAAATCTCTGCAAGTTTTATTGTGTAGATATATACCTTATTTCTTGCATATCATTCATGTTAGTTATATGAATGCATCATATGATTATGTTAGCTTTCTCAATAGATAGATGTAAACTGTAAATGAATCTGATTAAGGTAGGATACTTGTATATGCTTCCCTTGTCCGTTGTTGAGGGTAGTTATTGGAATTAAACAAAAGCACGAGTTAATATAGGAAAAAATGCAAAATATTATCTGGAAGCATGTCGTATGCATGAGACCCTCTCAATAAGTTTGAGAAAACATGCTTATGTGGGATCTCATTTGATAGAACTCGTTTGAAAGCTTTCCAAAGGTACCAAGAATCCGCGAAACTGAGGTCAGGAGTGCAAGATTTGATCTTGCAAAGTTAGAAACAACACAACATGGAAAGTGGGGCCTATGTTGCATTAGTGGCCTGTGCTCGGCTGCTATGTGGCAGCCATGTAAAAAGATCTAATTGAAGTAGGATAGCCATGTACATTATTTCTATTGAGTAATATAGAAATAAATATACAAAATTGTGGGTAATGTAGGGATACATAAAAAAATCCATTGTACACCTGGATTTTTTTATATAGTAGTATGATTTTACATGTAGTATGAGATGCCTCGGTATCTTTTATGAAAAAAAAGAGGTGCACAATATACCATGATATATAATATTTGTGGTAGTAGCTGACTGATATCTGAATCAAATTAGATGCCTAATCTTTATACTTTTTTTTTTTTCGTTACAGGAAAGGTCGGTGTTATATTTCATGGATTCAATTTACTACTTGGACTGTATGCTCTTTATAGTTGTTCTCTTTTACATATATGTAATAGAGTTACTGATGCAGTTTCTTTATTTCCAGGTGACTCTTTTGGTGCTTTTGATTGTAGATTTGTTGGTTTATGTTTTGTATTTATCACCCGTGGCCATTGAGTTCCTACCATTGAGAATTGCTCCATATATTCGTGTCGCTTTCTTGGTACTAAATATCAGGTAAGGTTGAAGTCTCCAATCTGTCAACTTAGATTATGTATGTTATGAAACATTATTCATGATGGATGAAGACTTGAGGAAAGTCGGTGAAAAGACATCGTCACAAGGACATGAGAAAAATGTGTATCATTATTTCAAGTATTCAACTGTTAGTGAATTAATGGAGAAATATTACATATAATGGTAGATCCAAAAATTAGCTTGTGCAAGCAATGTGCATCTTTGTTTCTGTACATTATGATGTGGTTCCTATATATTGGGAAATAAACATAATTCCAACACATACTTATGCATAAATTAACTATTCATATATGCTGAGTTTTCACTATAAAAAATCTGGTGTTCAGGGACTTGTAGAGTTGAACTTCCATTTGTCACGACTTCACAACTATGTGGATGAGCCCTTGTGTCACCCACTCTCCTTCTCCACCTTTGCTTCCGTTGGAACATCCTAGTCTAGATTCTTCTTCAATTCTTGAGATATGTCAGGTGTGCCGCCCTGGCCATATTATGAGTAAGGTGTTAGTTTCATGGCGTAAGCATTTGCATCTTGGATGCTGGTGGACGACTTCCTTCCTCAGTTTCTAGACCAGATGTCTAGAGGATATGGCATGAGAGGAGCATGGTAAGATGTTTTGTCCCAGCCCATTTCTTGTTGTGAGCTTGCCAGCCTGATGTAGAACAGTGTAGCGAAGATGGAAATTGAGAAAATTTAGGGAGAATTGAGAGTGAGAAGAAGAGGAATAGGGAATAGGGATTAATCTTTTTGGAATCACCACTAGAGAGTTGCTGGCATTGTCACCAAGAGTTGTTCAACACCATCACCAAATAGAAAATTCTCAAATCAACCGACAACAGGATTATTCTTTTCCTCCAATCATAAACTATTTTTCATTGAGTACTTGGGCCCCTTATTAAGGCTTTTACACAACTCTTTAGTTGGAAGTAAAGTACGGGACAAGATTCCTCCTAACTCCTAATTTAGGAATAGAATGTACGTAAGATCTTAAGTAGAATAAAACCTTTAATAAAAATCTTGCTTGATTTCAAACATCTAAATGAAGTTAAATTCCTAAATAAGCATGATAAACAAAAATAAATCTCTAGGCCCACTACATATGTCCGCATCACAGCCCATGTTAGTCATTGCTTGCTTGTTTTTCTTGTTAGTACATTGTGTCCTATCCATGGTTCACTAGTGTCCAAGCCGCGGTTTGTAGTTGGCTTAGCTTAAGTCATTAATGAATTAGATTACATCGATGGTTGAGATTAGAAGTTAAGTAGCTTGTGGGTCCACTTAGAGCGAAGACTAATGTAAGTCTGGCTTTTCTTTGATGGATTATTGGATGACTTAATATCATCTTAATCTCTTTTCTTGTAGGTAAGTGGGGGCATGACCCTTATTTCATTTCATATATAAGGAAGGAAAGAGTACAAAGCACAATTTCAAAGACAATCAAAAGACAAAACGAATATCACAATTTCCGCTTTGACTTTAGAAAAGGAAAAGGTGCCAAACATGAGGAGAAAAGGCTTTAGGCTGAGGTGTGGGTCTGCATTTCATTTCTTATCCGAGCAAGAATGTGGTTTTATGGAGGCAAACCCCATTGAAAATTCTATTATTTTTTTCTCTCCAATTGAAGGAAATAGCTGAGAAAAATAATGATTTAACTAAGCAGCCAGCTCTTGGGTTCCTCCTTGAAAAGTTCAGGAGGAAATCCATGAATGAATAAGGGTCCCCAGAATGATGGTGCAAGTGGAGTTCACATGGATAGATATTGATGATCCATTTGGAGTAAGAGCACTCGAAAAAAAGGCGCTGGATATTCTGTAAGTCCACATCTATTAACCAAGGAAATGCTGTCTCTGAAGCTGAATTGCTTCTTAACCTTCTTTCCTCTCTCCTTCTCTCCCTACACTATACCCTCTGTCTTCCTTTTTTGTGTGCACACCAATTATTTTCTAAAGGTCCTTCCCTAACTTTCATTCTACTTCACTGATTTCCTCTTCCATTTCCTTCACATTCCAAATGCCACACCTTGTAAACCCATTGGTTCAGCAACCAGATCAGTCCATTAAACTTTAGGATATTACGGTCTGAGAGCATCATATGCTGAGTTGATAGATAATATACTTGAAGAAGATGGTAACTACTCTGTCTGAACAGAAATGATGGGAGTGGTACAACTAGAGAGCTGATCCCTTGAAGAGAGCTGTGCATGTCAATGCGCGAACTGCCATTATGAATAATATCAGAAATAGTTGCTGCTAGGCACCTCCCTTCCAATAATATCACGCTCTGGTAGATATACAATATTTGATGATAAGTTTATGACTGAAGTGGCATGGAAAACTCTTGTGAAATGATCTCCTTCAGTGGGCCATCAAATTCGGGATTTTTGTTGATAGAACAAACTGTTTTTCGCTAGCTCTGTATTGAATTTAGCTATCGTTAAATGGATCTGAATGGAGTTGTCTTTCAAAGTGATTGAGCTCTCCTTTTGTGTGAGACTTAGGATTGCACTGTACTTAAGTTATTCCTGTTTCATTCATTAAGAGCAGCTTTAGTAGCCCGTAGTTTTTGAGATAAACGAACATGGGATTACCTTTGACTTGTTGAGATAATGGCTTGCTCTTAATCTCTCTAAAACCATCTTGAATATGCCCATAAACAAAAGACTTTAATACTTTTGAGCTTTGAAAACAGGAACACCTAAATCCATATTAGGGAAACACCCGGAAGTAAGCATTTAATAGAGATGGAAGGGAACCTGATGAGTCATAGAATATTGCATAATGCAGAAGCCAACTTAGACGCAATGCGACACAATCCCATGCATCTATTTCTTCATATAAAGTTACTATTTATTATGATCTCTACTAAAAATGCACCATGAATTGATTCAGTCACTTCTGGAGATGAGAAGAAGACACCTTTCCACCGTACTTTTCATCAATGCTAAAAATTGTGTTAAAGTGACCAACTGGAATCCAAGGATCTGAAATGGATGAAAAGCGTGAGATAATCAATGTCTGTCTATTGTTCCATATGGTTATCAATAGTTACATGCATAATTGTTGGTGCATAAAAAGCTGAAATTGTATTGAAGAACCACCATACGATAGATGAATTGTCAGGCCTTTGAAAGCTTTGTAACACTAAATAAAGTTGGGTTCCAAGCCACGCAAATACTACTAATTTGTGAGACTACAAGATCTTACTGCAGTAGCACTTTTAGTTCTTGTCTCATTCAAGCTAATAATGCCTGTAAAATAGTCCTTAATTATATTCTTCACAGCTACGATATTTTGTGGATTATTCAATCCATGGTTATTCCACGAAATTACTGACATAAGGCAGTAGATATATCCCTCTGGTTGTGGGATGAAGAGCAGAGCTAGCGATCTGAGGCAGAACTGTTCTTATTGTTCTTCCTCCTGCTCTTCCCCTTCCTTGGAGTTTCTTAGATGAATCTATTATTGAAAGCTGAGGCAGTAGAAGTACCTTGTGTGGTATATATTGGGCCTTAATGGGCAGGTCTAGCATGCTTTGATGGTTCTATACTGAGGATTACCGGTACCAAACTGTTAAGCTGAGACCAGTGTGTCGGTAGAACTGATTTCTCAACTGAATTCAGGCACTGATAAACAATGGAAGCAACCAGTTTTTAGAAATATGATCAATGGGAAGGGAGGCTTCACCTTGATTTGTTTGTGAAGATTGAACATTCTGAGATGACATTTCCTCTGCTGCGGCTTGTAGAAGCTGGGATATAGTGACCCATACATTTTTCAATTTGCATGCTTACGAGCCATGATCAAATTGATAGCAGGAAGTATGAAAATTTGGCTTCCATTCATAAATTATCTCCTGAGAAAAACCTAACCACTCTTCTACTTATCGGAATTATATTGAGCATAGAGCAATCTGATGTGATTTTTACACAAATTAAAGTGAAAGATAATATTTTTCTATCTATACCCATGGTGCTTGCATTGATGGACAAAATGGCATGCAGAGCTTTTTGAAAATCTCCATCATCATGGAACTTGGAAATAGGTTATCCATCTGAAAGGGACATAATTTTGAATGCATACCTGGCCTTCTTCATTCGTTCAACCACCGATTTCTGCCCCATATAATATGGCTTTTTGCCAAGGAGATAGCGAGTTTTGCTTCCAGTGTTCTTCTTTCTCCAAGATGTCATCAGAAATAGTTATTGACTTTTGATTCTTAATCTATGGAAAATGAGGAATTCTCAGATGTGTTTGTTTGGCAATTTAAGAAGAGGTCTCTCCATGTAGAACCTTAGAAATAGTTATGGACACTTGTTGAAGCTATACCAATGGAACCTTAATCAAATTAGAGTGAAGAACCTTTGATTAGAGTCCATGAAAGGAAGTGCAACTGGTATGATGCAATTGAATAGAAGACAAATGCTGGAGGAAAAGGCTGACGGCTAAATGAAACCCTAAATCCCAAACAGCAGTGAAATGACACGAAGGTGGAAGAGAGTTGACTAAGGATAATAATTAAGGCCGGTGGTCAATAAGCCAGGAAAACACCAACATAACCTCCATAGTCACCAGCAACAAGGGGGCGGGAGGCGCTTTGTATATCCTCCTGAGCATGATTACCTTGATTATTAGTTGCTAGCCCTAGTGACCATAACGAGAAGAAATATGAGGCTTCTATACCCAATCTATAATTAATTAGCATCATTTTGGGAATTACTATTGTAGGTTCAATTTTATTTATATCAATATTGGAAACAACTTCTCAAGATTTTTCACATTAATCATCATGATAGTCTTTCTTTGTGGTATGTTATGGTGCAAGCCATATTATGCACAGAAAATTTATCTTTCAATAAAAAAGGCTGCATTTAGGCTTTATTGGATCATGTTGCTTTTTATAAGTTTACTATAGGTTGGCAACACTGTTGTTCATAGGGCAGTTAATTAAATTAATTTCCATAGGGTGGATATTCATGCCTTTTGTGTTGCAGGTCATTTGACATTTTATTTTTCTGCTTTAGAAAAATTTAACTCTTATTTTCTTTTTATGTAAAGTTTTATTACGCAATTTTGATGCATATTCATGGCTCCTGAAACAGGGAGTTAAGGTCTTGTATGGTCACATTAGCTGGAATGGTGGGCATGTACCTCAACGTCTTGGTAAACTGAACATTTTTTATTCAGTAACATTTGGCTTACGGCAATCTGGTTTATTTATTTTTAATGATTTTAGGGGCATGTTTTTTTTTCTTTGTACAGGCTCTTGGTATTTTGTTTCTTTTATTTTCTAGTTGGTTAGCATATGTAATATTTGAAGACACAATTCAAGGGAAGACAATATTTTCCTCTTATGGGGTCACGTTGTATCAAATGTTTGTCTTGTTTACCACGTCAAACAACCCAGACGTATGGATTCCTGCATACAAGTAAGCAGAAGTTGAAAATTTTCACATATTTTACTGTTTTTGTAAACTGAAAAGATATAAGATATTTTTGCATAGAAGATCTATTATACTTGGTTTAGTTATTGATAGCCTGTAATTATACAGGAAGTCTCGCTGGTCTTGCATCTTTTTTGTTCTGTACATACTTTTGGGGGTCTACTTTATAACGAATCTGATTCTTGCGGTTGTATACGATAGCTTCAAAGCTCAGGTACTTGATTATATGCTCATACAAGATCTGCATTTTAGAAAGATTAAATTCATCTATTACTGGACAGCATTCTTTTGTGGTTATTCTATTACAGCTGTTCTAAGAGTAAAAAGATTTACATATGTTTCTCTCTCAATGCAGCTTGCGAAACAGGTTGCAGAAATGGACACTACACGGACTAAGATATTGGAGAAGGCTTTCAATGTCATAGATAAAGATGTAAGCTATATGTCCTTACTGAATGCTATGGTCTGTTTGACAAGATTTGGGTTTCTTTTTAATTGTCTGTTTTTAGATTCAGTTATGGTTTTATTAGGCAGTTTTTTTTTAACAATTATAAAATATTTCAAGTATTTGTGTTGCTGGAGGGAACTCTTGCTTTAGGCCTTGCAGTTTTTTCACGAGTGTTTATCTAGTATGGCTGTGGTATGTAGAGCTTTCCTTTTGTTTGATGTTTGTACATTCTATGTTGAGCTTTTGGTATGGCCTTCAATCTGATCCAGAGTCTGAAGTTTGTAAACGTTAATGAAGTTCTTGATGTTGTCGAAATTTTTTGGATGAGATAGGTATTCTTTGGCAAGTAGTTTACATTAGCACAGCTACAAAACTCGGAACCCTTGAAACTATGCTACTTCAAACTGAGCAATTTCTATATACCTGGAAGAATGCTAAAAAAGAGTACTATATTCTGCTAACCAATAACAATTAATTCCCTATAAAATAGTTTTTTTTTCCACTTATATATTATAGGTGAATCTTGTGCTTTTCTTGTTCAGATATGTATTTATAATTTTATAATGGATGCTAACAATCTCTACTATTTTATATGAATTTTTTCAAATAATCTTGGTTTGGATTTTAACTAGTTGCAATGAAGGTATTGTAAAATTAACTTTCAACTAAATCATCATCATGGTCATGCTCATCATTGTCATCATCATCAACTTGTCTTCATAATCAACAACTTGTCTTCATAATCAACAACTTGTTTTATTTGTATGTGGTTAGCAGGGCAGGTTTTACTTGGACCTAGGCTCTATCATAAACCATTTCCCTATTTAAGTTTTACATGGCGAATTATATTCTCATTAGTTCTTTCCAAGCTATCTTGGGTTGTCCTTTTTTCTTCTAGGGACCTCTACAAGCCATTGATAGGATATCTTTATCGACATTATTTGCAGTGCCTTCGATCATGTCTGAACCATCTCAAATTACCTGTTTGGCAATTTTCACTAATCGCAGCTACTTCTAACTTCTCCTTTTTTGGACGTTTCTAAAAGAATTTTTAATATTTTTATCTCTCATCTATGTTTATCTACATGCTTTTGCAATATTCCTAGAAATCTTTCTTTGAAGATGCATGTACATTTTTTGTTATCTTTTCATGGCTTTGAAGTCCATAATGATGACTACACTAATGCTTTATGTGCATACACAGAAACGTGGTTACCTTGACAAAGAACAATGCATTCAACTCTTTGAAGAACTTAATAAGTACAGGTACCAACTATTTTCTTTAAAACTGATTTTAGATCCTCTGTTATTCTTACATAGTTAATCCACTATAGTTTGTTCTATTCCTGATCTTAGCTGGCTCATCTATTTTTTCATATGTATTTAGCTTCTTTTCTTGTAGCGAGAATTGAACTGTACTTAAAGTAATATGTACAACTGATAACATAAGTTTGAAAAGGAAATTGAAAATGATGAAAGGGTATAAAATTATTTACTTTTTTTTTTATATTTCAAAATTACATATTTTTTTAATGGCTATATATGGTGTACATTCAGATGCTCATTTTCAAATTTCCTCTGACTTCTAAATAGAAGTAACCTTTTCTAAAAGGTGAAAAAGGTATTTTGCCAAAAATCTTTTTTATTAGAGATATCAATGAAGGATAAATGTGTAAATAGTGGTATCATTGTTTCTTTGGTTATATTTACAAAATTTTCTTTCTGTGTTGAAGTAATAGCTTCCTGTTGCTTGTCTAGCTATATGAATATTTTTCTTTATTTGTTTCAGTGCTTCCACCTTTGTCAAGTGCATCTCTGTCATTGCTTTTTATAGTGATAATAGATTTCAGTTTTGTGTTTCTCTTTTCTTTAATTTTGGAATTCCAGGTCTTTACCTAAAACTTCAAAGGAAGAATTCGATGCTATATTTGCTGAACTGGATGATAGTGGTGATTTCAAGGTAATATAACTTCAACCGAATGTTGATGGTTCATTTAGTGAGCAATGCACATAGAGTAACAGATCCAAGGCATATGTCTTGGAAAAGTTTTAAAATAAAAACAACAAATATGATATGTTTCCTTTATTTTACTATCATTTCATGCCCATAGATGGTTGCTTGAAGTTTTAATGCATTCAGTTTTGTGTTATAAATAGGCATTGGTTTATGTATGAAAGGATCCTAGTATAATAATCATTCCTAGTTTAGATTTTATTCTCTTTAAAAAAGGCTTAATGCTTATTTATGTCTTTCACTTATGCTGTAGTAATCAATGGAGAACTCAGAATAACTTAGTTAAGTTATTTTGCTTCTTTTCTAGCTCTATCTCCCCTTTCGTCTAAGTTGATCTTCTCCTTGTAGCCACCAGGCTAAACTAATCATGTACTACCTTTAGTGGGCACAAGGGCAGGCCCCCAAACATAAGAGTAAATCAATTCAAATGGATTCACAGAAACTAAATCACTTTTCGAGAAAGGTAAAGCAGTCATTATTTAAAATCTGCAGCCAGTACATCCTTAAATATCACTAATGTCTAAATGTCCTCACGCACCAGTAGAAATCTAGTACTATAATCTAGTCTTGGAAATATGACCTAAATGTGAATGTTATAAATAAATTGAAGAAGACTCATAAGTAAGATGCAAATCCCCTTGAGAAGAGTGAGCAGCTGCAATGGTGGGAACATGTAGCTAATTGAAGATGTAGAAGCCCCCAGCTCTCTGACTGGCCCCAATCTACTATCCTATCTTCAGATCTTGCACAACACAACCAGAAGAGGAGAATATGACCTGGTAACGAAGGTGAGTAAGTTGACTAATGGATAAGATACTAAGGGATAGTTGGGGAACATGGAGAACATTGGAAAAGAAAAATTTGGAGTCTTAGGGCTTACAGAAGACAAGGACATTGAACTGCCATTGCCTGCAGAAACAAAAGTAAACTCAGAGGAGGGACCAAAATCACATTGGTAAGAAGAATCAAATGCCATATGGTTGATGGCCCTAGAGTCAAAAGTCCAAGTTGAAGGAGAAATATGTAAAGACTCAGAGGTAGAGGGGCAAACCTGAATTAGTGACAGATAAGTATAGAGATAAACACGAGTACACAGGTGAGTCAAGTTGGCAAGTAAAAATTGAACCTCAAGAGTAGAACGACTTGTAGGAAAGAAGGTGCTCATAGCGTCCTAAGGGTATGCTAGCAAAAACAAAGAGAAAGTGATGAGAGTTGGGGTTGGGGGACGTTCTTGCAAGCCATTGCTTAGCCAGTAAGGACGTGGAAGTGGGGGATGAAGCAGGTCGATAGAGAGGATGACAAGAGTTGAGCATAATCAAAAGAGAGGGGCTAGACGCCCTTGTTGCCCTAGCCAGGGCTGGGCCTACTTAAGCATCGTAATAAGCTAAAGCTACTAGGCCATACGATCATTAGTAAAGAGCTATCAAAAAGACGAATAAACTTAATAAATGAGCCATAAGAGTTTAAAGATGGAACATATCATTCCACCATGCTTCACAGTTTGCCTTGTCCTCAAGGCATCCATCTAGAGAATTAATGCTAGAACTCTTCTTCAACAACCCAAGTCGCATCCTCTAGAGGGCGGTCACACCATGCGATAAGCACTTCAATCACAATGTGCCCTGTGCCACGAACGCGACGAGACTTCATAATGGATGCATGCACTGGGGGTTGATCTGCCTGAATTGTTGAAGGTGGAGGGCTAGGGGGACATGCCAAATGAATCTCCCACAAAGCGATGTAGGTGAGAAACATGAAAGACCCGATGAACATGAGATATCGCTGGAAGTTGCAGATGATAAGCAATGAGATCGACATGGGCATGAGCTAGATATGGTCATGACACCCGTGCGTCAATTTGACAGTTGATAGAGAGAAGTTTATTGGCAAGAAGGAATTAAACATAGACCAAATCACCAACTTGAAATTCATTGTCTGCTTGCTTTTGATCATAAATTTGCTTCATTCTGTTTTGTGTGGATGGCGGACTGAGTTAAGCCGGTGCAACTCCTCATTCCTTATCTGGACACCCACAATGGCTTGCTGTGGTATATGATGTAGCAAGGTTGACAGGGGTTGACCATAAACCACATGCAAAGGAGTGAACCTAGTGGCAGTGTGATCAGCAGTGTTGTAGGACTGCTCTGCCCATGGAAGGAATTGGAGCCACTGGCGGGAGGTATCACGTGCAAAACAATGCAAATTATGCTCTAAGCAGCAGACAACAACATTGTTCTAGTCTTCTCTCTGCGGGTGGTAGGTTGAGCTCCTGGGAAGATGGGTGCCATGTAAAATAAAAAATTCCTGCCAGAAGTGGGAAACAAACATAGTCTTGATTAGAAAGAAACTGGTGTGGGCCATGCAGTGCATTCTGGCGACATCTTGCACTTACACCTCCGCCATTGTTTTGGCCATATAGGGATGGCTCAAAGAAGAAAAATGGGCATACTTAGACAAATGATCCACCTCCATGATAACTACCGAATTATCCTACACTGGGGGTAAAGTTTCAATTATTTCCGTAGATATGTCTCCCACACCCGCTCTGAAATAGGAAGAGGTTGCAAGAGGCCTGCCGGGGTCAAAGTGGGGTCCTTAGCGCAATGGCAGATATCTCACTCGGCCATGAACTGCCAAACATGTTTGACTCCCTTTTACAAGAAACATTTTGTCACCTGCTGATAGGTCTGAAAAGATCCCTTGTGTTTTGCCATCAAGTGGAATAAAAGTGCTTGAGGATTTAGGGGATAGATGGGATATTAGGAATATAGTTGATCTTTTTAATTGTGCTCTTTTGGGGAGAGTTTCTTCGTTGGTTTGGATTCCTATACGAACCCTTCCTGTGCAGACTCCAGAAGCCTTTCTCTGTCTCTGCTGAGGCTTTCTTGGTGTGGACTCCTAAGTGTCTCCTTTATCTCCTTACATCTATTCCTCCTTTCTGTTGCACAATCCCTGCTTCGGCTTCATCACCAGTGCCACTGCCGGATCAGATCTTCTGAAGCCATCATCTCTCTTATCGTCTACACTTAGTAATTACAAACTGGAGACCTGCCACCTTTCTGTCTGGTGATAACTGCTACTGGCTTCTGTCCACCAGTGAGCACCACTTCTAGAGTTGACTGCTGTTCCTTCTTCTCCATCACCAGAGATGCCTTCTGACAGATCCGGCAAACATATTGAAGATACCTTGGAGGATCCACTTATCTGCTACAGTTCTGGAAACGAATCAATTTTGTTTTCTCTTATGACTAGAAGGAAGAAATTGCCTCCACGGTATTTAGAGTTATCTTATAGTCCCTCCATCCCACATTAGTATAACTCCATTTGGTTTTTCAAAATGAACTAATTAAAAACCAAATGGAGCTACTAATATGGGACAGAGGGAGTACTAGGAAACAAATTCTGTTTTAATTAGAATTACTACTTTTTAGATTCCTAGTTTAGTTTACACTTATTTCAGTTTAGATTCCTAGTTTGAGAAGTTGTCGTAGGAAAGTAATAAACTATAAAAAGGGCTTTGCCCCATGACTATTGTATGATGGATGTTCTGATTAATAGGACAGTAGTCTAATTCGTCTTTCCCTCCTCAGTTTGTCGCTCTTCCCCTTTCTCTCTCATGCTTTCTTCTTTCGCTTCATTTTCCTTTATTACTTCCCTGTGATTCCATAAGGAGTTACATGACATTTCTGCAGCTTCGGGTTTTCTTCTCTATTGAACAGATAAGCTTCCCATTGCTTGGTGGGCTTTGCTTGTTTTTCTAAAATAATATCAACTATTCCCTTTGGGTGTGGCGTCTGTTTTTTTAAATCTGAGTTCCATAGCCCAGTACCTTTGGGCCCATCAACCCTTTTAAGCCCATCCTAGTTTACTGAAGCCATTAAGTCCATCCACCAGCTAAATAAAATAACTTCTTCTGCCTTTATTTTGCACACTAAACCTGGCCTATTGTAAAATTTTAAAATTTCTACTATCCTTGCTAGAACACATTTGATTGAATTTTCTCTTTAACCCTTATTTTGAGTTAATTGGCTTAAGTTTTACACTGTGAGCTTCTTGTAGGACTGCTTGTTAGATTTTATTTGCATATGTTTCTTCATTAGTGGTTTGTCCTACATCACTGGTGTAGCATAGTTCTTGACAGGTAACTAGTGTCCATCTTGAGAGTGTGTGGGTAGAATAAGATGCTTACTGTACTGAAATTTTTTTTAAAAATTTTATGAACTGAAAGCCCACGCCTTGGGTGCATTCTAGGTTTTCAGTATAGTTGGATGTGGGCATTAACATCCAAAATTGAGAGTCTTGACCAGCTTGATGCATGCCATTTGTGGTGGCATTGTTAGAGTTTAGAACTAGATCAATTTCGTTTATTTGGGAATGCTTTTGTTAAGAGGACTATATTTGCTCATATCTTTGTTTTTTTGGTCAGTCTTTAGTAGCATAGTTCTATGTATAAGGTGTAGATTAGTCTTTTATTGTATTCTTATTATATCATTAGTCAGCCCTTCACTTAAGCGAGGGTAGTAGTGTCTTTTTCTTCAATTGGTGATCCTAAGCCTACTTAGAGGCTGGTCGAGTCTTATAATACTTTTTAGATTCATTAATTCAATTCAAGGAAAGAGCAGCCTACTTAGAGGCTGGTTGAGTCTTATAATACTTTTTAGATTCATTAATTCAATTCAAGGAAAGCTCTTTCTTCTCTCTAAAAACCCTAGTATTCAATGATTCTATCATGGTAGCTTAGGACATGGTTCTCAAATTAGTTCTTTGACTGCAAATCAGCATTTGCATATGTTTGCATCCATTGTAGGGGGGTTGTCAATTTTGTCTATTTATCTACGCTAGCACAGCTGCCCCTCTGTCGTGAAAAGTGCTGCCACCGCAGTCTCTGTAAGTGTTTCTATTACATCCGTCAAAGATCTCATGTCTGCATCCATAAATGACAAGCTAGAGTTTTCGACACACATAGTTAAGTGCAAGTTTTGAACTTCTCCCCTTTTCTGTATTTTATTGGCTGCTGGCGTCTGCCACCATCTGTATTTGTTTTTACTTATTTTTGCTCAGGGTTTCCACCCCTACACCCCCTAGTAGGTGAGCAGAAACCCCGTAAATCCTGCTGATCCTCGCGAAAACACTATTGGTTTTGTTTGGATTCTTATGGCACAGTTTGAGAAATCTGATCCTCATTCCATTCGTGTTCGTTTGAATGGGTCAAACTACTACTGGAGTTATGCTATGTCCACTTTTCTGAAAGGATGAAGGTTTTAGAATTATATTACAGGCGGGCTTCTGAGCCCAAGATACGTTGTGATGTTAAACCTAAAGTCTTGGAGAAGGATTTGGATGAATGTAAGGATGATAACAACAAAATATTGACTTTGATTAATAATTCTATAGATGTGTGCATTGGTGCTTAGTTAGCTAACTTTAAAATAGCTATCCAGGTTTGGGATTATCTGGCATGGTTGCATGTCAAGCCTTATTATGCTCGTTATCAGTTGGAAATGAAAATTTATTCTACTTCTCAAGGTCGTTCTATACAAGACTTTCATGTTATGACTATTTTGTGGGATTAGTTGGCTAGAATGGAACCTAAAAAGTTATTTAAGTGTTGCCTCTATGTTGCAATGTGATCCTCTTCCTATATTTGAGGTCTAAGAAGCATGGATACTACAGTTTGGGCACCGTATTTGTGTCTGATATGTATCAGACATGGATACAATGCCGATTCGACTTATCATGTTGACTGTTGTCCTTCGAATTTTCTTATGTTCTCATTGTCTGGTGTGAGCAATGTGCAAACCTCATCTTTGTCCATTTCTAATGTTTTGCGTGTCCCTCAATTAGCGTTGATTATTTTGTTTGTCAACCAACTCATTGACCTTGGTTGCCATGCTATTTTTTCTTCGTCTGGTTGTGTTGTGAAAGACCTCAAGATGAGAATGCAGATTGGGATGAGTCGTAGAGCTTGTGATCTCTACATTTAGAGTAGTTGCATTTTCCCCATTCATATGCTGTTTATTCTACATTGAAGGATATGAGTTTAGGGTCTGAGTCATCTATGATTTATTTATGGCATTTTAGATTAGGTCATCTCTTAAAGTTTAGATTAAAGTTTTTAGTGTCCAAGGGTTTCTTAGGTTCTATGGATGTTAGTGATCATTCTGCGTGCCAATGGTTGTAAGCTTTTGTAGTTCATTGCTTTACCTATTAATAAATGTTAATCCATTTCAACACATCCTTTAACTTAATTCATTCTGGTTTTTGGGGACCTCCATCTCTTTCCACGAAGGGTGGGTCTCACTATTATGTTGTGTGTTGATGATTGTACATGATTTTGCTGGATTTACTTAATGTGCAATCGTTCTAAGTTTATTTCCATTTATACTACCTTTTGTTTCTATGGTATGTAATCAATTCTTTGCTGCTACTAAAATTTTTCTTTTTGACTTTAGCGGTGAGTACATGTGCTTTTCAGTCTGATCTGACATGTGAGGATACTATTCATTAATTGCCTTGGCCTCACACCAAAATAGAACGATGTTGTTGAATGTGAGCACTGCCACATTATGGAGACAAGACATTCTCTTTTACTTTTTTTCACATGTTCCTTCAATTTTTTGGGGTGAGGTAGGTTAACTGCTACATGTCTCATTAATTGCATGCCCTGTTCATTGACCACAGGTAAATCTCCATATGAGTGTCTTTTTAACAAGTTCCTGATTATCTTTCTTTTCATGTTTTTGGATGCACTTGTTATGTTTTGCTTCTTGTAGTAGGGCATATAAAATTATCTGCCTAATCTCGGTTACGTGTTTCTTGGTTATGGTATTGGTCTGAAAGCTTACAGGTGTTATGATCCTCTGTTCAATTGCATATTTCTATTTTGTCATGTACTTTCCTATTATGCTCTTCCTCATACAATTCCAAAAATTAATAAATCTGATTTAGTGGTCATGAATCCTTTTCTTGCATTTGTCTATAAGGATTTTAGTCGGTCTGTTGAAGTGCCTGAGTTGTGTCCTAAGCATCTCCTTATAACTCAAGTTTGTCAGTGTCAAATGAACAACGCTTCGGATTCACAGGAGGATGCATTTGACTTTGATACCCCTCGACCAGCCGTTGTGCTTCGGCACAATGCTTGACTAGCTGGGTTGCCTCCTGCTTTGCTGGCCTCCCAGTCTACTTTGTTGTCTTTGGGTCCTCAATTGCCAGCTGAAAGTTCTCCTCGGGTTGATTTCTCATATTATTCTTTTGCTTTCCATTCTTTCTTATCTACTCTTCACGTATATCATGAGCCTCATTGGCTCATTGGTTGAGGGCGATGCAGGAAGAGCTCGATGCTCTTCATAAGATTGGTACTTGGGATCTAGTTTCCCTCTCTTTTGGTAAGTCTGCAATTGGGTGTATAAATTAAGACCAAATCTGATGGTTCTCTTGAAAAGTACAAGGCATGGTTGGTGGCCAAAGTATATCCTCAGGAGTATGGGGTTGACTATGAGAAGACCTTTGCTCGTGTAGCAAAGATGACCACTCTTAGTACTCTTTATTGAGTTGATTATGAGAAGACCTTTGCTCATGTAGCAAAGATGACCACTCTTAGTACTCTGATTTCGGTTGCTTCTGATTGTTAGTGTCCCATATTAGATGGATGTGAAGAATGCTTTTCTCAATGGAGATCTTGAGAAGGTTTATATGAAGCTACCTCTTAGTCTTTTCCATAAGCATGACCAAGTTTCCATATTGCAATGTGCCCTTTATGGTCTCATTTGGGCACCTTGAGCCTGGTTTGCAAAGTTCACCACTGCTCTGTCACTGTTGGTTATTATTGGTAGTGCTCATGATTATGCCACGTTCTTCAGAGATACTGCTGCTGGTCGTATTATGTTATTTTTATCTGGATGACATGAGTATTACTAGTGATGATTTTCTTGGCATTTCTTCACTCAATGTGCAGCTTCAAATTCTTTTTGAGATGAAGGATTTAGGTTTCCTTCGTTATTTTCTAGGTATTGAGGTTGCTTTTTCCACTTAGGGGTGTTTTTTTGTCTTAATTTAAGTATGCTTTAGATGTCATTGATTGCTATGGGTTCACTGATTCCCAGCCTTTTGATAGTCTTATGGAAGTCAACCTGAAATCCAACTTCACTAATGGTGTTCCTTTAGATAATCCCACGCATTATCAGGAGGTGGTTGGTTCTTTGGTTTATCTCACTGTTACTAGACCTGTTATTCAGCATGTTGTGCACATTGTCAGCCAGTTTTCTTTAGCTTCTCACTCTCCTCATTGGGTCATAGTTCTTCGAATTTTGTGATGTGCAGGAGGACACTATGGATCACAGTTTGCTTTTCTCTTTCACTTATGATCTCACTTTACGTGCTAACTCTGATGCTGATTGGGCTGTAGTGGATTGCAAATCCACCGCTAGCTATTGTCTATTGTTAGGCAATTCTCTTATTGCGCGGAAGAGTAAGAAGCAGGATTGTGTTGCTCCTTCCAGTGAAGAGGCTGAATGCATGGCTATGGCTGCTACTGTGGCTGAGATTGTTTGGCGTTGGTGTCTTCTTAGTGACTTGGGGGTTACTCTTACTAGTCCTACTTTGACAGTAAGAGTGCCATTCAAATTGCACACAACCTTGTTTTTCATGAGCACACGAAGCATATAGAGATTGACTGCCATTTTGTGCACCACTACCTCCGGGCTGAGACTTTGACACTCCCTCATATTTCCTCTGCTCATTAGATTGTTGACTTCATTAAAAAGTCACACATGATTGCTCGCTTCCAATTCTTATTGAGCAGAGCAAACTCTCCATGCTATCTCTATCTAGAGTTTGAATAAGGGGTATTTTAGTTAGAGGAGTATACCTACTCGTATCTTTGTACTTTTAGTTGTCTTTAGTAGCATAGTTCATGAATAAGGGGTATTTTAGTCATTCATTGTTATTCTTATTCTATGATTGGTTAGCCCTTCACTTAAGTGAGGGCAGTATTGTCTCTTTCTTTAATTGGAGACCCTAAGCTTAAAGGTCGGTTGAATCTTGTAATACTTTTTGGCTTCATTAATTCAATTCAAGGGAAGTTCTTTCTTCTTTCCAAAAACCCTAGTCTTCAATGGTTTTCAATTACATTCATAATATTAATAGGAAAATGATAGTTGTCCAAGAAAACTCTCCAACTCTGATGTGGACAGAAAAAAGCAAGCCTTGTACAAGCTCCATGTTGTTAGTCCAACCAATACCCACCACATCTGAGTGTGGTTGTTATATTTGATAGATTTGTTGGATGCATATCATCATCCATATTAATATTACTTCATTGAGTTGAAGCGGGAAGTGGAACATTTTGATAGTATAATTGACTATGTTTGAATCTGACATATCTGTTAGAACTCTTTAATCTGTCAGTAGAGGCATCACTTGAGCTGGGATATATGGTGCTGATTTTATGCACATAACATACCAAGTTATGTTGTTGGGTAGCCTCACATCTTATTAACTGGCCTACTTTCTTCCCTCATTTGCAGATTAATATGGATGAATTTGCAGATCTCTGCAATGCTATAGCTTTGAGGTTCCAAAAGGAAGCAATTGTAAGTGAAATAGTACTTGGAGAGCACTCATTCCTGTTGTAAACTGTCTGAACCTTGTTTATGTTTTTTTTTTTGATATTAAATAGTTGACATGTATTTTTCTGACGTGGTGAGGGATATATTTGCAGCCATCTTGGTTTGAGAATTATCCAACCCTCTACCATGCACCTTCATGCGAGAAATTTAAAGCCTTCATCCGTGGCCCAATTTTTGGATACATAATAGCTTTTGTTCTTGTGCTCAATCTAGTTGCTGTGATTATCGAAACAACGGTGAGTTCAGATGGGAACATTTAAGTTCTTCACATTGTATTAATATGCTGAGCTAGCTGTAGTTTGTGTTAGTGCGACATGGCTCAACTACTGGCTATTACATGCGGTGCTTAAGCTGCAAATGAATTATTATATAGATTGACTTGGCAGAACTTGGAGATTATATTGGGGGAAGAGAGGTAGAGAGAGTAACTTAATATAAAACCCACATTCGTATAACAATTTCATGTGTTTCCTTATAGTGTGTAATTTTAATGTAATTGAAGTACATGTCAATGGAACAAACTTTTTGTATGGGTTAGTCTTCTAATTAAAATGTTATGTAATCTATTAAGCAGGCCAGCTAATCTTGACTCAATGCTCATCTCAAGTGAGATTGTCATGACTGGGAAGGAAGTCAAATTTGAGTCATGCAAGCCAAATGGAATGTGGGGATTCTGCTGAGAGCACACTGGTATTGTTAATTGTGGGCAGAAAGAGAATTGGTCCATTGGGGGAGAGTTGACAAGGCTGGCTGCATAAAGGAGTTGGCATTGCCGACTGGGGAATTATATTCTAGTTAGGAGCACAGCAGTCGTTTAACATTGTTTCATTTTTGTTCTTTATTGTAATTTTTTCCTTGGTGGAATTCTATAGTGACTTATATTCTCTCATCTCAGCTTGATATACAGAACAGTTCTGCTCAGAAGTTTTGGCAGAAGGTCGAGTTTTTCTTTGGTAAGGTTCTACTGAGTTCTTGATATCTTCTCTACTTTAGCCTTTTGTGTTTTTGTTTCATGTAACATTTCTGGTTTGATGGAGAGACAAGAGGGAGGTTGTGTCAATTGCTACATCTCTTTTTTTGTTGCATGATGAGTAAATTTCAGTTGGAAGAATTTTTATCATATTTTGTGGTTTTTAGTATGACGGTTATTTTGGTAATTTTTTATCAAGAGATGTGAGTGATGAATCATATTAAGTCTGAAAGAAGGAATGGGAAGTACAAGATTAGAAAAAAGACATTCATTCACAAGAATGATGTGGTCACATGTACTAATGTCTCTTATTTACCTGAAAGTGAAAAGGTTTAGATGTGTATTTGCTTGAGTTTATGTATTTAGTGATGGCAAGCCCTTCTTCATTTTAAGTGAGGTCAGTTATGTCTTTTCTTGTATATGGTGACCCTAAGCCTGTTGGTGGTTGAGGGGTTTGAGAGAAGGGGGAGAACTCTCAACACATGCATAATCTTTGTTAGCTTTACTTGACCTCATGCACGTTGATGGCGAGCTAATTGGATTTGGCATTGAGCTATGCAATGGATACAATAAACAAAAAAATAAGTGAAGTGGCATGGAGACATCAAGGCAATATTAAATACAGTTGATTCGGAAATATGGGTAAAGAAATATGAAAGAACCTAAAATCTTTTGGGGGATGGAGAGGGTAAAATCAACCATATGTTATTTTTCTTTGAACAATGAAAGGTGGCGTTGTGTCAGGCAAAAGAATTAGGAAGCATGTAAGTTGACATGGATAGAAGGGAATAGAATAGCACCCTCCAAATGAGGATATGCCTTACTAAAAGTTGAACTGTGGATAAAATTGGTTTGCCATCCTAAATTTTTTGGACTATGGTGAACAATGATGGACACATATTTTTTTTGGTTGTATAAGGCTTTCTATATTATAACCTGTAGCCAAATAGAAGTATTTATACTCATTTTATTAATTGGAATCTTCTTTCACATTGCAGTGCTATTCCTTATTATTACCTAACTCTGTTTTTGTGCATAGTTGATATTAACAAGTGTAATATAATTGACAGGTTGGATTTATGTCCTTGAGGTTGCTTTGAAAGTATTTGCTCTTGGATTTGATAGTTATTGGATGGAAGGTCAAAATCGTTTTGATTTTGTAATTACATGGATTATAGGTAATTGCAACAATATTTAATATTTATATCTACTATCTACATTAGATTGTTGAGATATATTGGACTTGTTCTGGTATTCTTGTGCAAACTTTCTGAATCCCTTACTTGCTATACTTGTGCTACTTCTACTTTAAGTAATATATTTATGACCTACTTGTGAAATTTGGAAGGATATGACTATGCTATCTCTTACAAAAGAGTTGGCACAAAACAGGCTAGAGTCGAAGCGTAAGATCCATGTTGCCGACTCCAAATTGTTGGGAAAATATGCTACTTCTATTATGATTTACGACCTTGTGAAATTTTGTTGTACTTTATTCATAATTCATACTTGCAATATCATATATAATTCTTTAAGCTCACAGTCGAAAATTACTCATTTCAGGTTTAAAATTATAATCAAATGGAAAATAAATGAGGTTATAGAGTGCTTACGGTGACTCTGAGACATGTTTATAGGATTGACATTATTCTAGTAGAAGCCCTGGCAAAGCTTGTTCAGTGTTTTATGTTGATGAAATCTTTGCATCGCTATCTCTCTCAATATATCTATCTATCTATCTATCTATATATATATATATATAAAAACACATGTCAGCCTGGTTACCGTGCATTGTCTGATTTTGATCCGATGGCACACATTATTCAGGATGCAGGTGGGTGATGGGTTTCAGTAACCCACCTGCCCCGGCTCGCGATGCCCGGGCTCACGATGGCGAGGATGAGCTTGGGCTCATTAACTTTTTTCTCTCTCTCTCTCTCTCTCTCTCTATATATATATATATATATATGATAATAGTTAGAATAAAGGGATTAGTACACCAGTGATTTGAGTGTCCTCTTATACTAAACTCATGACAAGCGATGAGCTGGTAAGTTTTATTAGAAGATCCAGCTACTGGTTGCCACAACAGCAGAAATATGGGGGGCACCTATGTTTCATAAAAGATAAGGAGCACCCAAATTAATCGCCAGTTATTAAAGATAAAACAGAATGCTAATTCTCTTCTTTACTCCGTATCTACATCTTTCTTGATAGAAAGACAAAATGCTATTTCTCTACTCTAGAGTCAATGTCGTTCTAGGTAAGCAGTGCACAAATTTATCAACAATTGTTAATGGAAAACAGAATGCTAATTTTGTAGTTTACTCTCTCTCCCTCCCTCCCTTGCTCTCCAGTGCCTACTGACAATTTTTTTATTATAACTAAATGCAGTCATCGGAGAGACCGCAACTTTTGTCATGCCACGTGGGCATTCTTTTCTTTCAAATGGAGAATGGTATTGCTCACACTGATTTTGTATCCACATGCTGATATATGGAGTGCTTTTTTACCATTCTTGGGATATGAAGGAATTGTGTGTATGTTTAGGAGAAGAAATTACTTGTTTGGGAAATGGAGTTGCAGATGAATACTTTATTTTGGATAATGATAGTTACAGTAATTTAAAATATTACTGGAGATGTTTTGGATGTGTAGGACTCAGATGGCTTCAAACCTTCTCTTCATGGCTTCTTCTTCTAGCTGAGTTGGCATGTGGACCCTTGCAGATTGTTATGAAAAATATAATGTCACACACACACACAATACACTGAAGTTGTTAATAACCTTACAGATTTTATGTATAAGATGAATTGATACGGGTAACAATTGGTGATACACTTTTTGCTTGTTCTAATAATCTCTTTTTTTTCCAAACAGGATCCGGTACCTTCTTATTGCTAGGATGTTGCGATTAATAAGACTTTTGATGCATGTCCAACGCTATCGAGCTTTTGTTGCAACCTTCTTAAAACTTATTCCAAGTTTGATGCCATATCTCGGAACCATATTCTGTGTACTTTGTGTGTATTGCTCTCTTGGCTTGCAGGTATGCTGTATTAAAGAGCCTTAGTCATTGTCTATTGGTCAATACATGGTGTCTCATAAATAATGTTATGTCAATGAAGAGGGGTTGAATTAATCATGCCTAGGATTTATAAACAGTCAACAAATTCTATGTTCTAAAATAATCTAACTGGAGCTGGTCTGCTTGTTATACTGTTGATATTGAGATTTTAACTACAAGCAAATTATGTTTTCGTCCAGCAATTTCTCAAAGGACATGAGGCTGAAGAAGCAAGTTCCATAAGAAAAATGTGAACTATATGTATCATGTTATTTAATTTCATCTGTTTTTCTCCAGCATCTCAATTAGATTTTGCAGTTTGTATTTGTACTGCTCCAGCAATTTAGTTTTTTCTGTGATGAAAGGAATTGTTCCTTATTTTATGAGTGTATTTTGAAGATTTTTGGTGGAATTGTCAATTCTGGGAACTCAAAGTTGGAATCAACTGATCTTTATGACAATGAGTATCCTTTAACAGTAATCAAGGCTGTTTACTATATCGAAGTATGGTTATGTTTATCAGTAATCTTCGTTTTCTGATTGAATGGTGGCTTATATTGTATTCTGCCCCATGTTAATAGCTCCATTTGGTTTTTCAAAATGAACTAAAATGAAAAACCAAATGGAGCTATTAATGTGGGACAGAGGGAGTATTAATAAAGGATATGTTTGGAAGATTTATATCCCGGATGAAATGGTAATTCAATGATGCGGTATCCCTTTTTCTTTCTTCTTATCCTGCCTCTGTGTATTTTTATGATCAGTTTGCTGCCATCCTTATAATAAAATCAGCTATCTTCTTTTCAACTTCAACGACTATCCAAACGGGATGGTGACACTCTTTAATTTGTTGGTTATGGGAAATTGGCAAGTGTGGATGCAGGTAAGAACATTGTTATTGATGACTAATATTTTATTTTTCTGACTAATTAAATCAGATGCTTGCATGATAGTTACTTTATGATGGTAACATATCCTTGGTGTGCTGCTATATATGTCTCAGAGATTGGTTTTAATAAACTTCAACCTTGATAATGGTTGTCATCAAATATTAAGAGTTTGATTTTGTTTAGCTGCAACTAAAAAAGACTGTCGATACAAATATCTCAAGAAAGTCTCAAATTCTCTTAAAACAGTTTGCAGTACTTCCTATTATCATCTTCTCATTTAGATTATAACATGGTAAGTAGTCAATTATGAAAGTAACGAGAGACTGAAGGTGGATGACTTGACAAACTGACAACCTTCTCTCTATTGTTTCCACAGAGCTACAATGATTTGACAGGGACAGCTTGGACTCTTGCATATTTTATCAGCTTTTATGTTATTACAGTGTTGCTTCTTTTAAATCTGGTAAATTTTATTATATTGCTCTTCACAATTGGACATGAATTTGCAAATTTTTCTGAATTTGGTATGAAAATGCATTTAAAGCCCTATAACTGTCGGCACATATTTAATTTAATCTTATATGTGGTCTTTGAATGCTCTAGGATCAAGCAGATCCATCATAATTAAGAACGAATAGGGACATTATTGAAATATCGTACTATTACTAATAGTGTATTTAAATATATCTTACTATAGTACTTAATGCAGAATAGTAATGCCGTTTGCTTCTAATGTATCCATCATATTTTGTTGTGCTTCCTATGATGGTACGGTGTTCTGAATAGTATATGATGTTTAGCTTCTATTGTAGCATCGGGATGACTACAATAGAAGCAAACTTCATTTATTACTCTGCCCTCTATACTACTATAGTGAAATATATGTACTTCTATGATGGAGGCTGCTTTATTGGAAATCATATCTGGTATTTTTCAGACTAGGAAGTTTTTACTGTTTCAAATTGACTTCAAAGTCCTATACCTATGATGACATTTTATAAATGTTTATGGAATTTGTTTTCAGGTTGTAGCATTTGTTTTGGAGGCATTTTTTGCAGAAATTGATCTTGAATTATCAAATGAAGAAGCTGATGACAGTCAGGTTGATAGCATGTTTATTGTCTCATTTTATATGGATGTTCGACTTCAAAATGCAAGCTTAGAAATCATTTAGAAACAATTATTAGCTAAAGTAATTATTATGAGGATTTTTGCATCTTTAATTCGAATTTTCATCAGTTTTGGCCTAAATTGAATGGAAATAAAAAGATCTCTAATTGTCATTTGTATGTATCTAGGAAACACAAGAAAGAAAAGCGAGACACAGAAGTCTTGGGTACGTGGTCAGATCTTAAATCAGTTACTTTTCAAAAATTGGTTGGCCACATATTGTTAGTTTGTTTGGAACTTGTTTGCTATTGAGTTAATTGTCGTTTTTTCCAGCTGTAAAACGAGAAGTCGAAAAGTTGACATTCTTCTTCATCATATGCTTAGCTCGGAGCTGAGTGAAGCTCAAACATCAAAAGAGTAGCTTCATGGGGTAGCAGGTAAATCTCTTCACCTCTAACAAAGAAGTCACTATTTTTGCTTTTCTCCACTCAGCCACATAACATAAAAATTGCCTCCTAATATTCTGCACATTGAACGCAAGAATGTAAATATTGGTCATTTTAACAACTAAATAGGGACTGGCGGCCTGCTTTCTAATTTTAGATTTACTTGTGGTTGCTGCATGAAAATTTTGATGCTTCAATCAGGAGGTTTAATTGGGGTCGGAATCAATAACTGGAGTTGTAATTTCTTTCCTATTTTTACCTTGCTTTAATTTGCTTATTTTACCTTTCTTTGCAGAATATAGTGGTTTGCAACTTTTTTTTATGATGTAATTGACCTTCATTCATGGGACAGGGTTGGCCTGTAATCTATACAGAATAGAGATGAACATGCACGTACGGATACCTTCACATGTTCCCTGCAGTCTATTAATAATGGGACCGTCCATCCCCCTTTCCAGGCTTTGGATGTAACACGTGCTATTGTAGCACTTAAATTTTTTTTGCACGCTTTGCTAGTTGTATCATATCAATTTCCACGGACTGTTTTGCTTTGTAGAACTAAATAAATAAAGTTGAGTGTTATTAGCTAAATTGGAGTGGTTAAGGTTGGGTAGGATCACTGTGTTAGAAGTCAGTCAGTGTTTGTTGATGAATGATTACATGGACCACATATCCGAGGATTAAAATAAGTAGATAGGAGGTAGCTCAGCATAATCATTTATGCTATTTCAGTACCTGTTTATTTTATACGCTTCATGGTGGTTCTAGTGAATGGATATTATCTGTCCATGGAGCAACCGTAATTGCAATTGAATTCTTGACGATATGCAAAAGTTTGTACCAATAATATCTCATCTTTGTATCCAACAAATTGCTACCCATCCAAGCCTTTATACTTGCCTAGGGTTAGGCAATCCGTATAAGAAATATCACCCATCCCTAAACTACAAAATATTTTTTTTATATTGTAAACAACTCTTAAGCATCAAATACATGGAGTTTCACCTTGTGGGGACATCTTGAGAAAGGTCCTTATATGTAATCTGTGTATGCTCAATACACAAGAAATTAATTTTTTGGGCATGTGAACTTTTAATAAATTCCATACTTTCTTGCACCTTTTAACAATTTTATCCCTTCTTGCACAAGAAGGTTTTTGATGTGCACTTCACCTAATATGGAAAAATTTCCATTGCCCATTAGTGAATTGCTCAATGAAGGTTGGCTACTAAGGTTTTGCACAAACACATCATTTGTAGAGGTATAAATCAATGTGTTTGAATTTTTTCGGGGTTTTTCCTAATAAGGATAAATAGCTTAATTAATTTACTAATAGGCCTTTAATATAATTATATTGTGCACAACAATATAATTTTATTATTGTCATCTTATTATGACTCAAATCTTTTGTTAAGATCTATTGGTTATTTATATTTTATTATTGTCGTATGCATATAATAGTAAAATTATACTATTATGTACAATATAATTTTGTTATATACCTATTCGTAAATATAAGTGACCTCTCGGTTTTAATAAGAATTATCTCAATTTTTTTTATCAATTCTTCTGTTCTTTCAAGAGAGAGTACTTTCTTGCAATAGTCACCAAGAATTCGTGAATTTGAGTTTTGATGAGGGAGATACGATCGTTCGAAGTTAAATATAATGCGCAAGGCCCGTTTACCCTAATTACACATGAGAATTGTCTGTTTTAAGTTATACGAGTTTAATTAATTAAAATAATAAAATTAATTTTTAGAGGCCTAATTAGGTTGCTTAGGTGGGGAGGTTTGACCCAACTTTTAAGGGGATTAGGAACCCTAATCCTTATGCTTATAAAAAGACCACCTAGGCTTTCTTTTATGAGGGAGCTTTTGGCCGAAAAGGAGAGAAGAGAAGCTGCCATGAAAGTATTCCGGTAAAGGTGGCCGGTGATGAAGATTGTGAGGGACTAGTGCGAAAACTACTATTTTGGCGAGGTAAGAAACTTAACCTGATTAATGGTTTTAAAATAATTAAAATATTAATTATTAGTCCATGGGAGCTTATGATGATGAGGACTTCGAGCCGGGTTTGTCCTCGACGAAATCCTCTAATCGTTCTTGGATCCAATCGCTTCCTTGATCCAAAGGCAGAATCTTTGCACCATTTACTGTCATGATAAGAGGCTGATGTTTCACCTGCCTTGGTGATTGTTGCCGGTGTTCCGCTAGTGACGGTTTGAGATGCCATGAGAGGGTTAGGAAGCTACGCAAAGCAGAGCTTTTGTTCGGTCCAAATCTTGCGGCGTCAAAGCTATGGGCACCATGAAAACTTAATGGGATCACCACCTATTCTTGGGACGCCTCCAGAATTGGTTTGGCAGAAGGCAGAGGCCGTAGATTGGATTGCCGACGACTCGATCGAGAGAGAGATTAGAGAGAAAGGGGGGGAATGGTCAGGAGGGGCAGCAGGGCGGACTCAGCCGCCAAAACACAGCGACGGCCAAAGGCCATCTCGGCCGTTGACGGGGAGATTTTGGCTTGGCCGAAGGCAAAGCGCCGCCATGTCCATTTCCACATTCATCTCCGTGAGGAAGACGACTGTTGGACCGGGGATTTAATTCCCAGTTTGGTTTATAAAAAACAAGAAAGAGAAAGAAAAGATATCTCACGACCGGAAGAGCATGTAGAATGACATGACCTAGTTTCAACTTTAATAAAAATCTTGAAGTCTATAAAATAACTATTTTACCCTTATAGTTAAGTCGTGGTTCACTTACCGGACTTAGGGGCTCCGGCTCAGGGGTCTATGAGTGAATGTCAAAAATTGGAAAAAATTCTCTGTGGGAGTTTAATGTGTACCTAAATATAAGCCAAACCTCATAATGAGGAAAAATCCTAGTGACTGGATAGTTGAAAATTTTGCCCCTAGGTTTAAGGGTAAAGCGTTAAGTCAACTAAGGTCAATTAAAGGGGCACACGACCCTAGTAAATGCCAAAAAATTACCACGAGTTCATGACGTCAAGCAGTACCCTTCAGCCCAATTTAGACCAATTAGATATCAATAAGACTTTGAATAAAATGACAGAAATACCCTATGAGTAGACTGCCCACATTTATGTGAATGGAAGCCCGAGTCGAGTTGAGAATGAAGCCTTAGGAGAGGGTAATGCCTTAAATAAATAGAAGGGCAATTAGATGAATAAAATGACCTAAGGGAAGGTACCATATCTTAGGTGGTAAAATTACCCTAGTGCCCTTAGGGGCAGTATATTATATTTTCGCTAAAATAGATAACCTAGCTAACTAAGCATTAGGGTACCCTTTAATGATGTTAAATGACTTCAAAAGGAAGGAGTGTGACTAGTAAGTTACACAAAGACCTTTATAGGTCACAATGTCACAGGATACCAGGAGAAGAACCCTAATTCTCAAGGTTTAAGGCAACGCATTACACGTATCTGCAATGCAGTGTAGCAATCCACTAAGTTATTATATACATATCTCCCATGATGCGTTAGAGTTATTCTGCAATGTAGCCCTACCTGTGCCCACCTCTTTGCGAATGGAAGATCAATTTTAATTTTGTGATGTTGTAGGGGAATGAAATCTACTCAAACGAATCGGTGCATTTGATCATGTATTCATGTGGCCATACACGACTCACCACTCTCTAATATACCCTTGTTTTCACCCCTAGCTCTCTCTTTTTTTGTTCCTTTCTATTTTTTTAACCCTAAGCTAAAACTAGTAGAAGGGGAAACTTAGTTTAGATTCAATTTGTTTTCCTTTACAAGTCTCTGGCAATATTGCTAGAAACTTCTTGTTAAATTTTAATTTTTTAATCATAAGCACATGAATCATACCGAAGTATAATTGGCAAAGCGTGGTCAATCCCATACGAATTAATTTGAAATTTGAAAACTAAAGTTAATCTACCATAAATTAATCCTAATATGGTTAGTGAATTATCAAGCAATCATCTACTTTAAAAAGAACTGAAGAAATTAAGAATGAAAAACAAAGCAAACTAAAGAAGTAAAGTTATCATAACTATCAACAACAAGTAATAGAATCCATAGTTGAATCTAAAAACTATGTAATCAACAATAATCAAAATTATAAGAATCAATTTAAACTAAAAAATAAATGTCAAATGATTTAAATATCTAAATAACTAGACTACTAAGGGGTGGGAGTATGTACAAATTAATTTATTATCATATCCATGAGTATTGATTCAATTTCCAACCTATGTCATAACACATAGAATTCAACCCTATGTAATACATAATATATCATTGTTAAACATACTTTCAAGACTATAAATTATATTCTACTTTGTTTAATAAGATTAAAATTCAGTTTATAATTGTATCCACAAGATGCAAATCAAAATTAATACCCAACCCTAATTTAAAAGATAAAAATCCCAGCAACTAACTAATAAAAACTACCTTGAATCATAAGAACACAACTAATCTTATATCCATGATAGAGTTTATTAATTGAAAATAGGTAGAACAATCAAACATTAAAGCACACGTAAAGGAAATTGCTCAACTCTCATAATCATGAATTCATACAAATTAACCAAGCTTCAGCCAACCCTTAGATGAAAACTAGCAAATCATTACTCTAAAGTTCATAATTTACATTGAATGAATTAAGAAGGGACTTACAAGTGGTGAAAAACAAGAAAAAAACTTAATTTAAACTTGAATTACTGTAGTGCCTAATGAACAATATCATCTTCAACCTTCAAATGAGCCGTAATCTGCGAGAGAGAAAATTCATTTATTTTGCTTCTTAATTCATTCCTCAGGCTTGAGCTATAATTTTTACACTTAAACTCTATTCGGATCAATTTTAGTAATTAGGATTGAGTGATTTCTTCTCTGATCATCCTCCTTTTCTCAGCTCTAGTTTTCTGAAATTCCTATTGCTATGTTTTTATAGTTTCTGGACAGCACTTTAATTCCTTTCTCAAGCTTCAATTTTGACCCTAAATAAGCTTCTTTCTAGTCTCTGTATCATTCATTTTTCTCATCTTCCTTGCTTCCCAATTTTTTCCTTCTTAAAGTCTTATTATCTTTCTTTGAATCCTGCTCCTCTATTTTCTTTTTTGGTGCAAATTCTTGCGTTGAACATGGATTGGCTGTTGTTTGGGTGTTGATTGCGAATTTTTGGTCCTTGAATTGGATTGATACCTGAGTTGATTTATTTCCTCTGGGAATAAATGGAAAGAAAGAGAACTCATGCTGCTCCTTCCTTTCTCTAAACTTGTAAGCTTGCTGGTTTATTTTTTTGGACGTGGCTTGCTCCTATGTCTTTTGGTTGATCTTTCCTCTTATTTCTTTATTCAGTACCTTCAATGACAATTCTTTATATTGAAAATTTCATTCCTTTTCTTGCACCAATGTTGAGTTACTCCAACACCTCAATGACTTTTTTTCATATTCACTTCTCGCCCTTCATTGACTCTAGCTGGCTACCCCAACTATATTGTTTGTTCCCTGATTTTCTTTTCATGTGAGGGCTATTCCCTGCTTTTTGAATGGGTGTGTCTACTCCGTACTAATATATGATTAATCTAAGATGTCTTAACCGTGTCCAAATAATCAAGAAAGTTGCTCGTGCAACATCCAACTATATAACAAAATAAACCATACTTGTGGTGTGTAAAAATTAAATAAATTCCTTAATTCAAATACATGATTAAACTACTAATACCGGCCAAATTAATTATTAACTAAATCAAATTACTAATATCTATCTTAACATAAATAAATTGTAATTATCCCTATATTAGCCAAATCCACACTAGCAAATTAGGAAAATGTGTTTAAATAGATGGATTTCACATATATCACTGATCTATTAACAAATCCTTTAGTCTTTAATAGGTTCATTAAACTTAGGAAATCCATTGGACTTGCTTGTGCAAAATAGTTCATAGAAAATTTTTTGTCCCTTGTTTTACGTTAAAATCTTTTGAGGTACAAAATAGAAAAAAAACTTTATTTCAATTAATTTAGTAGGTTTTTGGTTGTTTGGTTTGATTTTCAATTAGTTTGAATTGTTTGTGGAAAAAGAAAAGAATAACAATAACAAGTCTTTGAGTTTTCAAATATATAGCAAAAATATAATGAGAAACACATTTGTCTAGTAAAGTATTGGAGATAGCGGGTCACACATTGAATTCATAAAGAGTACAATCTTATAACATGAGGATTATTTGTGAATCATTTGATTGGAGTTTAAAGATTTATGATAGTACTTTATGCTGTGTTGATTTGCTAAAAATCTAGTACTCACTATGGGAATTTAAGATCATCTATCGGGTTAAATATATAATATGGTTGACTTACTTCTAGACTCTGATGCTATGAGGTAGTTGTGTGGTTTGAATTCCTTTGGAAATCAAATGAGATTTGATATATATTATGATATTTTTGTATATCTGATCTCAATATTTTCACAAATAAGAGTTCTCATAAAGATAACAGAGAGGGTTGCGTACATGAGACATCTTACATTAGTGTGAAAGCTACCATTTTTTTACATTAAAAAAGGCCTAGAATAAAAAAAATGAAATAGTGCAAGCTCACAAGGACTAGGAAAAAACCAAATCATTGAAAAAGGCAAAGGGCAAATAAAAAGACAAAAAAAAATATAGAAGTATTGTATTGATGTTTGAAAATCTTTCTTATTTAATGTAAATCAATTATCAAATGGAATGCAAGCATGGATCTAGTTTCGTGACAGACACATTTACTAAAGTAGTGGAAGTGAGTTTAATATTTGGCTAATCCACCTAGCGGATCACCACATCGCCTCTAGTCCAATCATCTAATTAAAATAAAGACTACAAGATATTATCTTTTTTTATAGAATTTTCTTATATAGAGGAAACTGATCGTTTATAATTAAACCCTTTGCAAATGTACAAGGTAATTGTACTAGGATGAGTATTTAAGGGTTGTCGAACCTCAGGGACAGATGAATTATTACTAAATATAAAAATAAATTTACTGATTGAAAACTAAAAAGAACATAAACTTTAATTAAGCAAAAGGAAAAGAAATCAACTAGTTTAAAGGTAAGAGATTAATATGATGGAATTTACTTAGGAAATCGAATCCACTATAGAACCATAACAATTCCTTAACTTTTAATCTAAATCTAGTGTGAATATGAACAAGTATTCTCAGCTACAAGCTAGAATTACTTCAGAAAGAATCATTAATTAACTTCCATGGCATGAACTATCTTCGACAATAGCACGAATCATCTACACTAAATAGCTATAGGCATGACCCGTCTAATCTTAGTATAACTCATCCAAGTCATTAATTATCTGAACATTAAAACTATTGTATGACCATCTCATCTAAATCACAGAAATTAGAATTGATGCAAATATCAAAACCACATCAATCTATCATCTACAAGACAATAAATCAACATAGATTTGAATAAATATTAAAAGCTCTTCCATTACAGAGGAAATCCTTATCATACAATTGCCATAATTCACAACTGAGATTTAAACTAAAAAGAAAAGAAACTGAAACTTATCTATAACTTCATCAACTCCTAAGTAAAAGAAAAGTTTAGCCTTCCATGGTAGAAGAAAGCACTTGAATCTCCATTAAAAGCTTTGAGTTTTTCTCCATCTTCTTCTTCCTTCTTCTCTTCAGAAAATTTACTTGCTAACTCCCAATTTCGAGCCAAATATGTCTTTATATAGGAATAAGATTCGTAAGAAAGAGTTGTATATGAAAAGAACTCAAAATTGGGTGAAATAAGGAAATTGCGCGTTATGCCGTTCGAACGCCTTGCATACCCGTTCGAATGCTTGAACTGAATTTTCTTCAAAATTACGTCATCCCGATTGAACGGTAAGTGAGGCCGTTCGAACGCCAATGAAGAATATGCAAAATAAGCTAATTTAATTCAAAACATCATGGAAGCTTTTTCTAACCTAATTAAATTTAATTTCTAATTATTTAACCTATATTAACTCTTAAATGAGACTAGACAATAAAATAATTAAGGGTAAAATAATGTATAAATTATACTGATCAAAAACAATTAGAACTAATCTCTATGCACACTCACGATTAGTCAAGCTATTAAACCATAATGTATAAAGCATTAAAAATACCCATAAACACAATGATTTAATGCAGAAAACCCAAACTCAGATAAAAAACCACGACAGTCCCAACAAAGAACCAAATCAATGAACTACTTACATTGACATAAGCAAACCACCATCTCTTATTTTGACTCTAATGCAAACTCATTTTTTTAGATTTCCACGAATTCATATCATCAATAGCCTTCAAGTCTTCTCCCCCAAGCACTTAAAACCTTAATCTCTCATTTCTTTCTCTTTGTCATCTTCTAGCTTCCAACAAGCTCCTCTTGTTCAATTGCCTTTAGTCTTTGGGTTCTTCAATCTCTCATTGAAGAGTTTTTAAATCTCATCTTTGAAATTTTTGTGTAAAATCTCTTCTTTAGTTAAGGATCAACTTCATGAATGCATCATTGGCCTTCTCTTTAAACTCTTTGTGAATTCTCAAGTAAAATAATAAGCAAATGACTCTCCTTTCTTCTCCAATCTTTTTTAGGATTTCCTCTCTTTAATTTTAATCACTTCTTATCCTTAATATGGGCCTCCAAAATGATTTGTCTTTTGACTTGAAGAAAATAAATCTAATTCAGAGTATCATATTTAGGGCAACAAAAATTGTTAGCGATTGATTATTTTAAACAATGATTGATCCTTCATTGTTTTTTGAAGACACAACTCTTTGAGTGATTGATGAGTCTACAAAGTGATTGATCGTTAAACTCTCTACTTCGTTTAAAAAAGGGTTGATTAAGGTTCCAATTGATCATTTAACACTATGCATTATCTAGCAATTGATTAATGGTACTATTTGTTGATAATTTTACCCTTTTTACCCTAAATCCTTTTGAATCCTCTGGAATAACTACTAAAACTTTTCTAAGTGATTTTAGTATACAAATGTGAACTGAATAAGGTTTAAAACCCATCAAAATACTTTAATCTTTAGTCTTGATCCTTAAGAACATGTTGACTCTTATTTTTCAAGTCCATTCATGGCAAACCTTACTCTACCACAACTATATCTGATTAGATTTTAAGACTAATTACATACTAAAGGTTTCTCGATATAATTTTGTCAAAGAAATTAGCCATTAAACCTAACATATGAAACATATGTTCTAACAATCTTCCCCCTTGGTTATTTGTCAAAAATACTATACAATTGAAAATAAAAAAGAAATTACAACACATGACATAGTGTATTGACATTCAAATTGTACAAATGACTTGACACATAAAGACTTAACATAGACTCTGTTGGAATTGATTCTTAAAAATCTTGTTTAAACCTATACCTATCCTGCACACTTAAAATTAAAATGATTGGCATAGTGTTGTTCAATGAAATATAGATAAATACTTTGATTTTCATTAATCATTTCTCCCCTTTTTGACATAAATAGACAAAAAGAAAAAGGTAATCATTAACAAAAAAATTCAATTAAGACATAAAAATAAATAAATCATAACAAAAACCATGTCCATCACATGTCCCACCACAAAAGTTTTTTCAAAATACATCCAAGAGTCACAATGAAATGTAGGCTAAACTAAAACAAGTTCAAAAAAAGGAATATATGAAAAAGTGATACTTTAAAGATAAATAATCAATCACCTCCACCATTAGTATGCTCCCCTTGCTGTCATCACTTGAAAATCGGGCATGAGGATATGTATGATATCTGTAAGACTCTACAACACTGCATCCTGATAAGCTCTGAACATTGTAATGGTTATAAGTCTATATGGATCATCCGGTGGTGCTAGTGCCTTTGCATGTGCATGTCCTAGTGCCTATGGGTCCTCTATGTCTCCATCCTAACCTCTGTGATGAGATAGCATCCTATTGACAATAGATGTATCAATAGGCCCCATACCAACCATTGTAAGCTCTCCTCATGGGATCCTCACATGAGTGAAAGTAAAAATCCTACATTGTATGTATGGGTAGGGAAGCGTCTAATGTGTATGGACATGTACAAATGACATCATCTGACCAAATATGATGGAATGCAGGTCAAGCTGAAGCTCAAGTTGTGCAAGGAGATGAAGTATCCTAGCCATCGTGTGATCCACTCTCTCCCTATGAACAACCCATATGTAATATTGAGCTATGAGATGTAGTACACTGATATCAGGCATCATGGAAAAAGCAAGCATCATTATATCCAACTTGGAGCTCTATGCAAATTGATCAATGTCCTTGTCAGCTCACTGTTTGGTAGAAACTCATATTCGGCAAAATGTGGATAAGTGAGTAGTTCCTCTCAAATCCAATAACGTTAGCAATCACATCAAGTGAAACTCTCATATGAACTCCTCCTTCTATGCCAACTAAAGAATCATCCTCTTCCAAGTGGAGAGATGAATACAACTGTCTAACTAGACATGGAAATACTGACTGACTGTAGGTAGAGATGTTCTGGAAGTAGTTCATCCAGTATGGACATGCATCAATCCAATCCATAGATGTCTCTAGTCAAATGTACAATAAACTACACTCGCATCGGATAGTTCTAACCCTATCTGCTTTGCTAGTCGATGCACATGGATCCCCACACCAAGACATAGCAACCACCTTCTGCTTCTTTGCTCTCCCCATCTATATATATTGAAATAAACAACCTAGGACTTAGTGTAAACTAGGCACAAAGAAATATACAGTAATAAATGTCCTAGAATTTTAAAAATCATTAAAAATAGCATTAAAAATTTAAAATTTAAAATTTAAAATTTAAATAACCCTAAAACAATTTTGTGTCTGATTGACTCCATAGTTTGATACATTGTAGACAACAATCACTAGAACAAAAGTTATAACTAGTCCTACAACCAATTTTGAAATATCCCCAATTTGAAGTGAAAAATTGAAACGATAATGAATTTTTCATCAAATGACACAATGTGACGGATCAAATTGCAAGAAACTTTGGAATAATGTAGATCAAGCTATTTCGAACAATCCTATTAGTTTAAAAAATGTTGGAATTAGTTGAAAACACACCTAATATCAAAATTTCAATTTTGATACTCACCTTATTCGCAACATAAATCAACAAATTCGTGAAGAAATCTAGTCTTTGATTGCATAAAAAACAACCAAATCACCTCTTCTCTCACTCTTACACTCTATGGAACATGAAATGGAAGTTAAATGAACTTTGCCCAAATTTACAACAATGCTTTATTGCAAAACACTAATGAACTATTGATTGCTAGGGTGCATCGATTGATCGATTGATTTTGAAAAATTCAAAATTTGATTTTCTAAAAATGAGAAAAATTGAAAAAAATTTAAGAAAATCTAAAAAATTCCTAAAACTATCCCTAGACCTTTCCCATCAAAATAAAATGTTTTTACAACTAGAACTCAAATAAAAAATTAATTAGCAAAAATTAACTTAGTTGAGCTCCTTTTGATGATTTTTTAGATGATTTTCTTTTAAGTTAAGTGCATCCGTAGATTATTTTCATTAGATTAGTCAACTCCATTGGTATCTCTGATTGTCAAATTTATCTTTTTTTTGACATATTAATCCACTTCTATTAATTTTTGAATAGAACCACTAATGTTTTCAACTCTTGTATCTTTAATCTTTGATCTCATAAGATCACTCTTAACCAAACTAAAACAAAATTTGTCAAACCCTAGTGAAGACTAAGTTCAAAATTTTTAACTCACTTTAGCTAGAATCTATGTACATGATTTGCTCAAAATGATAAAATAATCTAAAGCTCATAATATTATGCCCATGTCCTTTTTTTAGTTATGATATTTTTCTCAAATCATTTTTCTAGGGCTTGACTTTTTTTGAATCCTCTCAACTTACATGATTCATTGTTTTATCTTTTACTTTATTTTATTTCTTTTTCATTCATTTTTCTTGATTTCAATTGGATAGGAGCTTCACACTAGTCTAGGCCAACCTAATTAGGTAGCCCTTCCCCATCATCTTTACGAGGACAATTCCATTACCTAAAGATATTGAAGTACATAAGACTCATAAACATTAGAGTACATTACATGATTTTTTTCTTTTGAATTGTAAATAGAAATATAGTGAAAGATCCTCTAATTTAATCACATAGACTCCACTGGAATCCGAATGCCTAAGTCAACATGTTTAAGAATTCTTTATTAATGTTTGTACATAGAAGTGACTTGAGTCTCAACATGATGTGTGAAAATTTTATAAATAGAGAATTGTAACATCAAGGAAAAGAAAATCAAATTGATCTTTACTCTCCTTGGTGTATCTTTCCCTTCACTAAGGTATGTTTGACCACTAATCAAGTTATTTTTCAGTATAAAAGAAAATTAATATCAATATGTCTAAAGATATAAACTAATCAAAAACCAAAACAAAGCCAATTACATAATCAAGCAAAAGCTACACTAATTATTTTTTAGTTTTTTTTATCATATTCCAGTTTTTTATTTTTTTCATTCAAACCTATGAATTAAAAGACATGAAAAATAGGGAAAAATTTGTTAAAAAACTAAAAACATGAATTTCTAAAAGATTAAAAGAATTAAACCATGGATAAAAACAAGAATATCTGACTTAGAGATGACAAGCTTCTTTATTTTTCCATGCCAAGCTATCCTAAGGGAAACTAAGGTGCTCTTTCTTACTATTCCTAATTGATCTTTTAGAGCTTGAAGATCAATCTTTCTCACCCATACTCTCTTCATCTTATTTTCATACACTTGGTGGGGCAACTTGGGGGTAACATGGATAGTGTGTTTCTTCTCATTCTTCTTTGACCTAAGGTTGAAAGGTTAATTCTTGGGACATTTTCTTATAGTATGGGAATCAATATGACATATGTCACACATACCCACAATAATAGAACCTATATCCTTCCTTCTTTCACTCTTGACCTCGGTGGGTTAGGCACTATATTAGGGTCTTTGTCACTCTCTTTTGCCTTCAAAAATATAGTAGGTTTTGCTAAAGGGGGTAATCAAGCAATTTATAAAACCTAAGCCCATCTTGTTGTTTTGACCAATGCTCAACATGGTTTCGAACTACTTCTTCCCACTCTTAAATCCATCTAATTTCTCTTTAGAGGACATAAATTCTTTATTTATAGCATTGACTTCTCTTTTTCACTCTCTTTGCCTTTTTAAGGTCACTCACTTGACTCTCATGTTTGATATTGAACTCCACTAACCTATTTGCCTCTTTAGAAGATAAAACTAATTCATCGACTTTCTTTTTCAACTCTCTCTCAAGGCTTTTGGTTTTCTTAGTCAAGACTAAGAATTGTTTGAGAAATCCTTTGTATTCATCAAATTCAAAGACAAACTCAGAGTTCTCTTCAAGAGAAGTGGACTCATGAGACTTCCTCAAAATTGTCTTTTATAAACTTGCATGGAAGGCTGTATAGTTATACATCGCATCTTTAATAGAAGAACTCTCATCAGAATAAGTTGTTTGAAGAACCTTGCACTTTCTCTTGTTATTAAACTCATTTGATTTCTTACTCTTCATTAGAAGAATTGTCAAAATTATTGTTAAGACATTCGCAACAAACTGACCTAACTTACCGCAGTCAAAACATTTAAAATTATTTTTATCTTGTTTGTTTGCCTACCACCTCTCTTATCTCCTTGTCTTTTTCTAGAAACTTTACCCTTATTCTTGAAACTGAAGTTTTGAGTTTTCATGTATTTCTTGAAGGTTTTAGCCAACACAAGCATTAGTTCTTCATCTTCTAACATTTTAAATTCGTCTTTGGTGTTTAAGGCTTTATTCTTCTTGGAAGTTCTTTTAGATTCATTTAGGACAATTTGTTTTCCCTTAGACTTTTCAAATTTCTTGATTTCATATGTCTCTTCTAAATCTTAAAAGTGATAAGCTTCCCAACCAATTCTTCAATGTTTAAGATGTCTATTTTTTTAGATGCATTAAAGGCTGCCACCTTAATTTTGAAGTTAGAGGACAAGGACTTCAACAGTTTCCTCATAACAAGGTAATTAGGTATAGGCTGCCCTAATTGATCACATGTGTTTACTATGTCTAAAATTTTAGCACAATATTAAGAAATAGTATCATCTTCACTCATTATCATGTTTCCAAACTCAAGGGTTAGCATATGTAGCCTAAACACTTTAACAACATCAGTTCCCTCATTATATTTTACTAATTTTTCCCATAAAACCTTGGGAGATGTGTACTTAGAAATTAACTTGTGTTGTGATTTTCCTACGTCATAGAATAATGCACTAAGGGCTTTACTACTTTGATTTGCAAGCTTTATCACATTTTTATCCCTTTTGCTCTCATCTTTTAAGATTGAATATCTAGTCTCATCTTTTGTCATTGGAGGATTACAACCTTTAATCACCACTTTTCAAGCATTTCTATTAAGTGCTTGAATAAAAATTCTCAACCTATTTTTTCAAAGAAATTATGACTATCAAATAAGTGTGGATGATTCATCGGATTCCCAAACTCCCCTCGTTCATTCATTGAGTTATTGCAACTAGCCATTGAATTTAATCCAACAAAAATCACCTAAGGACCACACTTTAAGCAAATAAAGCAAGGAAAAGTAGAAGAGAAGAAAACTAACAATCTAGGGCCCACAAATAAGTAAGTTTAAACTAGTAATTTTTTGAGAAATACAAGTAAACTAAGCAAAATTGAGAAATCAAAACCTAACACAAGTTATCAAGCACTAGAAATCAAAATCTAGGAAGATTAAGTAAGATAATGATGCACTAACATGACAAAAAAAAATCGCTATCATGGAGCAAACTCAATTTATCAAGGAATAAACCTCAACTACCACTTATGAGTTTTAATATCCATTTAATCCACCTAGAGGATCACTAGATTGCCCCAGTTTGATTATCTAATTTAAATAAAGACTAGGAGATATTATCTCTTTGCGTACAATTTTCTTACATAGCAAAAACAATTAATACTATTCTCTATACTCACTCATGATTAATCACTTTATCAAACCTTAAAGCATAAAGCATTCAAGCCAAACATGAACTCACAACAATTTAACATGGAAAACCAAAATGTGGGTAAAAATCCATTGTAGTCTCAACAAAAACCCAAATGAATGCACTACAGCAAGCAAGACAATTACATTGATACAAGCAAACCACTATCCTTTGTTTTGACTCTAACACAAACTCATTCCACAAATTCTTGTCATTGTTGGCTTTCAAGTTTTCTCCCTCAAGAACTTGAAATTTTAATATCACTTTGTCTTTGTCTTTTTCTTCTTCTATCCTCCAACAAACTCCTCTTGTTCTATTGACTTTAGCCTTTAGGTTCTTCAATTTCTCATTAAAGAATTTTTACAACTCCTCTTTGACACTTCTATGTAAAATATCTTCTTTAGTTATAGATGAGCTTCATAAATTCATCACTGATTTTTTCTTCAAACTCTTTGTGAATTCTTAAGGAAAACAATAAGCAAAGTTCTCTTCCTTTTTCTCAAATTTTTTCTAAGTTTTTGCTCTCTTCAATTTTGTCACTTCTTATCCCTTATATAGGTCTCAGAAACGATTTGGCTCTTTAATTTTAACAAATAAAGAAATGCAATTTAGAATAACTTATTTAGGGCAACTAAAAGTAAAAGCGATCAATGAGGCAACGATAGATTGTTCATTTTTTTTATGAAAACATGACTCTTTGAACTATCAATCGGTCTACAATGAGACTAATCAATAAACTCTTGGCTTCATATATAACAAAGGGCTAACTCAAGCACTAATCAATTGTTTCACAGAGTGTATTGTCTAATGATCGATTGATTGTACTGTTGATGCATTGAAATAATGTTTAATTAAATATTCTCATATTTTGAATTGCAATCCTATTTTGTGTTAATTCATTGCTGATTTGGGCTATTTATGTTTTGAATAAGTTAGTTGGACTTTAATTGAATTTACATGTCTAAATAGGGGATCTAAGTAGAAGAGGAAAGTAAAGCCCATCTACCCAAAGCTATTTGAAAGTCAAGAATGGGCTCCTAATGGTCTAAACATACATAGAATGGTCGAACACAACCTTGTGGACCCGTTTGATTTGAGATTTGTATGAAGAGGACTAAATTAGGAAAGAAGCTGATTTGGACAGATTGATAGAGCCTTAGTATTTCGATCATATCTTTTTATGTATACTTCGGATTGATACGATTCTGGTGGTATTGGAAAGAACACTTCTGTGGCTACAAGTGTTATTTTAGGAAGAAATTCTAAATTCCAAAGAGTTATGGGTCGAATTCAGCATGCAATCAGACAACTAGTAAACTAACCCGAGGCCAGCACATGAAGAATATTTTCATTGATTATGATTGATACACATAAGGAAAGACAAGGAGGCTGATTGGTTAACTAAAGGAAGATTTAAATATACTTATTTGCTAAATAAATCATTGATTTATGTGATTGATTTAGAATCTAATCATTGCCAAAGAAGCAACCAATCAGGCAATCAATCAGGATGCAATCTAGAGATATGATTTCACTTTCCTCTTTGAAGCAACCCCTTCTATTCCTATAAATAGAGGGGTGGACGTGATAAATGACTAATCCCCTCCTCTTTCGAGCTCTATTCTCCTATTTTCTTCTCTACTTTTATATTTTTATTTTTAGTTTTACTGTAATGGCTTTCTAAGCTCTCAAACTAAGGCTAGAGGTGATTTGTAACAATTTAATGGAGTTCAATTCATGTTTCATTAATGGTTTCAAGTAAGTATTGTTTATTTGAAGTGATGTTTATTTAATATTGTTCTTCTTCTTGTTTCTTTGTGATTTGGATACATAAGATGCTTGAAGGCTCTCCTTTTTGATCTTTTGTAATTTGGATACATAGAAATCTTTAAGAGACAATTGTTTTTATCCTTCATCTATCCAAAGCATTTCTATTTTTATTTTTAATTTTAATGTTCATATCTTCCGGTTAGATAGAATTTTCATTCGATTCTAACTGAGATAACATGATACATGAAGAACATCATTAGATGTTACAATGATCTTTAATGCCTTAGTGTTTTCTCATCTTGATTTCTTAACTCTATATTGCCTCAATACTCTTCTACTCTTTCTTTCTTAGTTTTCGTTTCTCTATTTTTTTTGTAATAGTTTTCTTTGTTGCACAAGGCTTTCCCTGTGGATCGACCTTGTCTACTACAATTGGCAAGTAAAACAAATCTGAATTTGACTTCTTCATAGTCTTGTTTCAGACGTAACAACAAATGTTCATTGACATTTTTGCTATTTTTACCTTTAATCCTTCTAAACCTCTCAAATCACTTCTTAAATTTCTCGATGTTATTTTTCGTATGCGGATGTGATCTGAATAAGCTTTAAACCCCATCAACCTTCTTTAGTCTTCAGTCTTGAGCTAGAAGAACACACTGCTCATATTTTTCAAGTCAATCAATTCTAAACCTTACTCGACCACAACTATCTAATCAAATTTTAAGACTAATTACATACTCAAGGTTTTTGACATAATTTTGACAAAGAAATTAGCCAATTAACCTAATATATGAAACATATGTTCTAACTTTAATATCCTAATGTAGTTTTTATTGATCATGATATGGTCTTGGACTTGAGATAAAATGCTTTATCATCCCTACCTATTATGAGGATTGGAAAGTAATGTTTTGATTCTTTAGTCTAATGGCTAATAAGATTATGTGATGCTTATGTAGAAAACACGTGGTGTGTCATTATCAAACTCGATAGTATGTTCAACAATTATATTGCTATAGGATATTAAACACACTTTTGATTTCCACTTGATGTTTCAAAATTTTGATTTTGCTTGAAATTACTTTTTAATGTGGTTTACTATCTTCTTTACCTCATTTTACCTTTTTCTATTTATGGCAAAAAGGAGGAGAAGTTTGGGTTATGAGATCCTTAGGGAAAACCTTAATAAACTTGTGGGAAGATAGCTAATGGAGAGCTTAAAAAAGATATATGTGAATTGTTAAAAATATCAAATTCTTTTTTTTATAACTTGATTATTCTTATACTTACTTGAACATTTTAATTATGTATTTATTTACTTCTTGGAAGAGTATTATGCAAGTATGTTCTTATTTTTGATGTCTAGGTTAGTTGCAGGTTCAAGACCACAAAACATTATGATTTGTGTGTTATAAATTGGAGGGATAATCATTGTCATTGTTGGATAATTTGTCTAACTTTATTATGCACTAGAGAGTAATATTTTTTTTTTTAAAATAGATTGTACTGTTTTGTTATGAAATAACCTAATGGGGAGATTGTAAGAAGTTGTGTCCATATATTTGTTTGTGATTATTTTTGTGATCAAAACAATGTCATGTATGTGAGTAATTTTGGGTCATTATATGTCTACGATCTTATTCTAAAGTGTGGTTGAAGACTCAAATAAGTGTTTCATCAAGAAAAAACTAGCATAGACATTACATTCACGCAATTTACAGTAAAAGATACCTTAGGTGAAAGTGTAGGTGAGAGATGGAGACATTTTGATTGAAAATATAAATTTTTTTAGAGTGATCAATTGCTAGTTTGCTTCGATCGACTGGCCTTAGATGCTTACAAGGTTCTCTCGAAAATGATTGACTGGATGGTCACAAAAAGGATTGACATACTCAAGCTTCCACATTGTTTTATCAATGAAATTAGTCAATTATAATACATATGTATCATATGTTCTTTTAATCTCCATCTTTGGCTATTTTGCGACAAAACATTACAACCCGTCATTTGAAAAGGAAAATTACAACTCATAGTGCATCAATTAAACTCTGACAGTTGTTTAACCTTTAACAATGAAACTTTCCCCTTAATTTATGATACTCATATCTAATATGGTGTGGTGATCTTCAACCTTTAATCATCCTACTCATAACAAACAATAACATACCCACATAATACTATTCCAAAAACTAAGAAGACAAAATTTAAATGTTCAAGTCCTTGTGAAATATGACATTCAACTTCCATTAAATTTTCTCTACATTTAACAAATTAGTCATATTTTGTAACAACTTTGAATTTTTGGTATGATTTTCTTGATTTAATAAAGAGTTTTTAGTAAATTTTATTTAGAAGTTTTTATCTAGGAATTTTTCTTAGGGTTCTGTTAAAGCTATGAAAATAGAGCGTAATGAGTCTTGAATAGCAAAGAATAGACATTCGTGTTATAAATTATGACCTTAAGAAGCGTGCCGTATTGGTGGGAGTTACATAAAAGTATGAGATAACTAACCGATGATGATCTAGTTTCTTAGGGTTCTTTTATATGAGCTTAACGGTACCAAGAATGTGTGAATCAGACTTCGGGGTAAAAATTTATAGCATTTTGAAATTTAAAGTATTTTAAAAAAATTATTAAACAAAATTCAGCTGATTCCTTTGAAACACGTAGTGACACTAGGCCATGTCGTACGGTGTGTCACTGAGAAGAGGCACACTACTGTATCTCTCAGCAATGGCATCCGTTTAAGTGGCTCTCGCAGTCTCAACCGCAACGCATTGGGGTATAAATTGTGCACGGGCTGTATTTTTTGTTTAGTTTTCCACTCCTTGACACTCCTTAAACAACATTTCTCTATTTATAAGCCATTTTAAATCTGATTCAGTTCATTTAAGAAGCGATTTTACATAAATAGAACATGCTTGATGTTGTGTGAAGGCTGGTTTAGTAATTAGAGAGCTTTGGAACCTAGAAAATCGTCATCAAGTGTTAAGGTAGGGAGATTTAATTTCTAAACCTATGCTTTGATAGAGGATTTTAATTATCTTCAAATATCGTGCTACTATAAGCTTTATGGCTCTAATGGCTAGAAAGAAGTTTTGTAGATGGAATGATTTTATTTTGCTATCACATGTTTTGGGTGCTTCCACTCTTAGGGTAGTTTATTGGTTAACAAACTAGGAATTATCATTATATTCTAGATATTTGTCATATTTGGCTATGACATGCTCAAATATGGACTATCATGGGATGACTCTTATCCTTCTGGCTTCCATGGCCCCATGAGTGCAGAAGTAACACATTAGGTATTAAGACTTCTAGATTGATATGTTATGAGATTATTATTTTTTCTAATGAATGTTTATTTAAAAACATTATGATTTATGATTGCTCCAAGATTGATCTATTAGTGGATGATTTATTTTCTGAAAGATTTTGTAAAAGATTATGATTGCTCTAAGATCTATTTTCTGACAAGAGATTTTGCGTTAAGATTAAGATTGATCAAAGATTGATCTAGGATTGATCCAAGATTGATCCTAGTTTGATCTAGGTTTGATCCAAGATTGCTCAAAGATTGATCTATTATGATGGATGATTTAATTTTTGAATGATTCTTTAAAAAAATTATAATTATGTTATGACTATTTTACAAACACTGTAATATCATGCTTATAGAATTTAGCACAACCTACTCAGTATAAAAATACCCTCTCGCCCCCAGATTCTACAGAAGTTGTAGCAAAGGTGGAGGTGAAAGAAGAAAAAATAATTTGTGTGATGTATTCATTTTTTACTACAATTTGTAATTATTTATGTTGATTGATGCTTATCAACGAGAGATGCCTGGAGTTAAAACCTTGAATAATAATTACCTACTACGTGCACAATACTCTATTGTTTTAAATGCTGATGTGTTAATTTAATGAGTATGGATTTTATGGACCATCACAATTTGATTATTTATTTTCAAACTATATAATTTTTTTATGCGAGGGATGTCACAATTGGTATCAAAGCCCAGAGATATACTGCCCATGGAGGGGTAATTTAATTAGTCAACACATATAATTAGTATTCTATTTATATGATATGTCATATAATATTTTGTTATAATCTAAATGATTTTATGTGGTTGGGTTATGTGAATGCTTGAGCAAGATGTCTAAAACACAACTCTTGTTTTAAGAAAAAAGAAGAATAACTTATATGTGTGTATAAAACTATTAATTCCAGGTTGTTATAATCTATTAGCACCCCATAGATGAATTCTAATAGTGGCATAGATATGCCATAGTCTGATGACTTGACTCCTTCTGAAATATTAGCTCAAAAACTAGTTGCCCCAGAGGACCCTATGGAAAGTTCTTTGAATTATGTGAAAAATAATTAGAATTAGAAGGATACCCTGTTCAACCAATTAAAGAAAATTGCTCCAGCCACTACAAGTGACGACGACCCCGAGGGGCTGAGAAATAGATGTTTGAAATGGAAAGAATTTTTAAAGCAATGAAAATTCCTGTTGTCAGTAAAAGTGGATGTAGCCACTTTTGCCATGACAAAGGATGTGGTTTTCTAGTGGCATTAGCATAAAGGAATTTCTTTTCCAATAATAAGAATATTAAATTGGAAGAGTTTAGGGAGGTACCATGTGAAAAGTATTTTTCTCCCCATGTTCAGGAATGAAAAGAAAAAAACTCTAAAATTTTAGCAAGCAATTATAATAGTAGCTCGGTATGAAAATAAATTTGTACAATTATAGCACTTTACTCTTAATTATTACCCTATAGAGTTAAAGAAGACTTTCAAGTTTATAAGAGGCATAAATAATGTACTCCTAAAATTGTAGGTTTTCAACTTATTACCTTCGCCAAACGAGTTGAATTGGATTCATTGTTAGAACAGGAATATCAAGGGCGGAACACAAGGACCAAGTGTAAACTTGTGGTTTTAAAGGCCGTAGAAAAAAGTGAAAGGTTGTTTAATGATCCAAACAATAATAGAAATTACAAAAACCTTTTGAGCCACATACACAATCAAAAGGGAAGAAAAAATTTAAAAAATGTTCCATGTGTAATTGATTCCATCCACCCAGAGTTCATTACTACTCTGAGGGACAATGTTTTTCTTGTTGTGAATAGGGACACTAGATTAAGGATTGACCTAAGAAGAAGAGTCAGTAGGAGATGAAGCCAAAATGGAAGCCCAAAGCTTAGGGGCAAGTCTATGAATTTTTAGTAATATCATTTGGTTTGACAAATGCTCCTATAGCTTTCATGGATCTCATCAATCGAGTTTTTCTTAGCGTATTTAGATAAATGTGTGAATGTTTTTGTTGATGATATATCGATCTACTCTACTAGTCTAGAAGAGCATTGAGAACACTTATATAATGTTATGTAAACATTGAGAACCTATAAGTTATATGCTAAATTTAGTAAGTGTGACTTTTGCCTAGAGCAAGTTATTTTTCTGGGTCATGTTATTTCAAAAGATGGAGTATCATTGGATTCCACCAAGATCGAAGCAGTGATGAGGTGGGAAAGGCCCAAAATAGTCATTGAAATTGGTAGTTTTCTAGGTCTTGCATGTTCTTACTGAAGGTTCATTCTTGGATTTTCATGTTTTATTTCCTTGACAAAATTAGCAATGAAAGGGGTAAATTTTTATTGGGATGAGGCATGTGAAAAAGATTTTCAAGAACTAAAAGAAAGTTACAACCGCATGAATCATATCTTTACCATTTGGTAGCACTTGATTCATTATGTATAGTGATGCTTCCAGAAAAGGCCTCAGATGTGTTATGATGCAGCATGAGAAAGTAATAGCTTATGCTTCAAGACAATTGAAGAGGCATGAAGGTAATTACCCCACTGATGATTTGGAATTGGTAGTAGTAGTGTTTACTTTGAAATTTTAGAGACATTATTTGTATGGGGAAAAGTTTGAAGGCTTTATATATCACCAAATTATGAAGTATACATTTTCTCAAAGTGATCTCCACATGAGGCAAATGCTATGGATTGAATATATTAAAGAGACTAAGGAAAACCAAATGTAGTAGTTGATGTTTTGATTCACAATGCCGAAGAAAGGGTTGCTCAAATACTCTTGGAAGAAACAATAAGTTTTCAACCTAAATTACAACCTCAAAACAAAAAATCTTTTATTGCCAATTTAGAGGTGAAGTCTGCATTGATTGAATGCCTTGTGGAGGCAAAGAGAGGATATGACGAAGTGCAAGAGTAACTTGGAAAGCCTAACTTTACTAAAGTCTCAAATTGAGGAGTTCGATTCCAAGGAAGGCTGGTAGTTCCAGTAATACCCGATTTAAGAAATGATCCATTGGATGAAGCACATAGATCTAAGTACGCTATCCTTTCGGGAGGAACCAAGAAGTACCAAGATATGAAAATAAATTTTTTGGAGAATGGAATAAAAAGGACATAGGAGAGTACATTTCAAAATGATTAAGTTGTGAACACTTAAAGTTGAACAAAATAAATATTCATGTACTCTTCAACTAATTGAAATTCCGGAATGGAAGTGGAAACATATTACTATTGATTTTATTTCATGTCTGCCCATGATGATGCAGAGCCATGAGTCCATTTGGGTGATCATAGACTGACTCGGTAAGAGTGAACATTTTCTAGTTTAAGGAAGACACATTGTTTAAATTCTTTGGCAAAGATTTATGTGAAAGAAATTGTAAGTCGAAATGGAGTGCCATTGTCGATTATATTGGATAGAGATAGTCGGTTTACTTCTCAATTTTGGCAAGGGCTTCAAGAATAATTAGGTACCAACTTAAGGTTCAGTATGACTTTCCACCCATAAATGGATGGCCAGTTAGAGAGGACTATTTAGACATTAGAAGATATGTTGCAAGTTTGTGCGGTGGATTAGAGGGGAAACTAGGATGAGCATCTTCCATTGATTGAGTTTTCTATAACAATAGTTATAACAACAACATACGCATGGTACCTTATGAAATGATATATGGCTGCCCTATAGATCACAACATATTGGAGTGAAGTGGGAAAAAGTAAGTTGGTGACATGAATTCTTACAACAATGTGCGAATAAAGTGAAAATAATCAAAGATCATTTAAAGACAGATCGAGTCGTCAAAAGAGGGTGATTACGTGCTTCAAAAATCTCACCAACTTTAGGAGTTAAAAGATATGGAGTTATAGATAAGTTAAGTCCTCGATTAGAAGGACCATTTGAAAATGTGGATAAGATCAGACCGGTGGTTCATAGATTGGCTTTACCCCCACAACGTGATAGTATTTATTATGTGTTTTATGTATCTAAGCATTGGAAATATATAAGAGATCTTTCACATGTCACTACAACAAAAAAGGCTATTAGCGACGCTTTTAAGTGTCGCTAATGACTATTGGCGATGCTTACAAAGCGTCGCTAAATACGTCACTGAAAATGTAGTTGTTATTGCTCATTAGCGATGCTTATGATAAAGTGTCGCTTATAGTTTATATTAGCAATGTTTACTTATTATTAGAGACGCTTAATAACATTGCTCATACATAAATTTTTTTTTAAAAATATAAGCTCCATGGCTCTGTCGGCGATGGAGGGGAGCATTGGGGACTGGGAAGAGGGGAGTGGGGGGAGGATTGGGCAAAGGGGGAAGGCAGGGTTGGTGGGCTCTATGGCTCCGTCGATGGTGAGCTCCTTGTGGAAATGGAGGAGGAGGAGGGCGATGCACTTATCCTCGGCGAGGGAGCATATGTCCTCTTGCATAGTGGAGTAGGGGGAGATGGCTGTGAGGGGCTGGATGGAAACGGTGGGAGTGGACTGCTCAAAGTGTTCTTGGGCGGCGACGATGTGGTCGGAGTGGGCCTGGGTGTGGCTGAGGGTGGGGCATCGGGAGGAGCGGGTATTGTGGATGAGCATGGTGGAGGAGCTGCCGGTGAGCTTGACGAGGTGGACAGCATAGAGGAAGATGGGCGTCTTTGGTGCGGTGGGAGACATCCACTTGGCTGAATCCTTGTCCTGCGCCCCAAGAACAAACAGAAACCCAGAAAGGAAACAAGCAATTGGGTCAGAAACCCAGCCGCAGACGAAGAAAAACTAGACCAACAGAGAACAAAAACACGCAAGAGAAACTGAGGATTAAAAGAACAATGCAAGGAAAAAGATTAGATCTCACTTTCGGATCTTTCTTACCTGGCAACAAGTCTGGACGTCGGAATCCGCCTCTGTGCAATCGGAAAAGAAGGAAGAGGCGAAGATCTTCACAGCCCCGGAAGCTGCCGGCATGGGCGCCACCACCATAGCAACTTTCTTCATCTTCCACAGAGAATCAACACCGAATCCCAAAAAACCCACCAAAGAAAATCAGTAAATCCCTCTCACTTTCCTTCTCTTTGATCCCATAAAGTCTTCTCTTTCCCGCCTTGAATCTCTGTTCTTTTCCTCTTCTGTGTCTGTGCGTTTTATACAGACTCCCGCTGGAGGAAGACAAAGTTCCTCTGCATGTAACACTCAGGTGAATGATTTTACCCTTCCACGCTTTCCCTGAAAGTTTGCCTTTTTTAATTAGGAGCGGGGCTGGCACGGTGCGTGGGCCACGGATGCAGGCCGGGAAACCGAGTTAGCCGTCCGCCTTGGACTGATCCATGGCAAACGATGCATGGAGGGGTATAAATACCAGCGCAGGCGAAATCGCCCACGCGGGGAATGAAATAAACCCGGTAAGAATTTTAGCGACACGTCAGTTTGCGACGCTTCTTTTTAAACGTCGCTCAAATACGTTCTTTGGCGACGTTTATTCCCGTCGTAAACGTGTAAATATTTGCGACCCTGCATCGGCTTGTATTTGCGACGCTTACTAATAAGCGTCGCAAATACTATTTTAAAAAAAATAAAATCCTCCCCTCTCTCTTCACTATCTCTTTATCCTCTTTCTCCCCTATCCCTCTCTCCCTCACCCTCTCTCTCTCCTCCCTCTTTTCTCTCTCCTCTCTCTCTACACACTATCTCTCATTTATTTCAATTTTTTATAATTTTTTATTTTTAAAAATTAATTTTAAATTTTTAAAAAATAAAATAAAGATTATTAGCAATACATATAAATATGCGTTAATATTAATATTTATTATGTGTCGCTATTAATATTTATTTATTTATTTATTTTTTTTAAAATATAATAATTTATAAAAAAATTTTAAAAAATAATTAATCTCCCTCTCCCTCTCCCTCTCTTCTCTCTCCTCCCTCTCTCCTCTCTCTCCCTCTCCTCTCTCTCTCCCTCTCTTCTCTCTCTTCCCTCTCTCTCCTCTCTCCTCCCTCTCTCCTCTCTCTCCTCCCTCTCCACTCTCTCTCTCCCCCTCTCCTCTCCTCTCTCTCTACACACTATCTCTCCTTTATTACAATTTTTTATTTTTAAAAATTAATTTTTAAATTAAAAAAATAAATATTATTAGCGATGCATATTCCTATGCATTACTAATAATATTTATTTTAATTTTTTTTTTATTTTTAAAAAATAATAATTTATAAAAAAATCATAAAAAATTAAAAATTAATTAATTTCCTTCTCTCTCTTCTCCCTGTCCTCTCTCTCTCTTTCTCCTCACTCTCTCTCTCTCCTCTCTTTCTCTCCCCTCCTCTATGTCTCTCCTCTCTCTCTCTCTCCCCTCTCTCTTCCTCTTTCTCTCTCTCTCTCTCTCTTCCTCTCTCTCCCCTCTCTCCTCACACTCTCTATCTGTTTTAATTTTATTTTTTTAAATAAAAAAATGCTATTAGCGATGCATATGTGTATGCGTCTCTAAGAATATAGTGTATTAGCGATAGGGCTGCATCTCGGGTAGGGTAGTGTCGGGTAATGCAATACCCGACCCTACCTGAGATAGAACCCGAGATTCTTATACCCGACCCTATCTGAGATAGAACCCGTGATTCCTATACCCGACCCGAGATAAAACCCGACCCTACCCAAGAACCCGAGATAAAACCCAGGTTAAATTAATTTTCTACTAAACCTAACACTTCAAATAACAAATTTATAATCACATAACACCATTAAACCTTTTGCTTATAAAAAATCAAGAATTACTACTTATAATAAACTATTATTCATTAATAACTATTATATTAGGCATATTAGAAATTTATATAGAGTTAACCACATTATGACGCCTAATCCAAAGCAATTAGAGTAATGAGATTAAGGTTCATGTAGAGATGTATAATGTCGAGTCGGGTTGAGTCGGGTTCTCGGGTTTTTTTTGGTTAAACCCAACCCAACCCGAAAAGGATGCAGGTTTTTTTTTTCCAAACCCTACCCGACCTGAGATAGTACCCGACCCGCCCCGAACCCGGTCAATTTCGGGTTGGTTTCACCCGGGTTGGGTCGGGTCTGGGTTTTTTGTGCAGCCCTAATTAGCGATGTATAGCTATATGCTTCGCTAATGCGCTATACTACTAGTGACACATATATTTATGCGTCACTAATACATAGAATTATTAACGACGCATACGTGTATACGTCGCTAATACTTAAAAAAAATAAAAATTATTTCTCCCCTCTCTCTCTCTCTTCCCTCTTTTCTCTCTCTCCCCTCCTCCTCTCTCTCTCTCCCCTCCTCTCTCTCTCCCTTCTTATCTGTCTCTCCCCTCCTCTCCTCTCTCTCTCTCCCCTCAGTCTCTCTCTCCCTCTCTCTCTCCTCTCACTCTCTCTTAAAATTAATAAAAAAATTTTAAAATAAAATCTATTATATTTAAATAGTGAAAGTTTAATCTATTATTGACACTGCCTTTTATTGAAAATTTAATATTTATTTATTATTTATACAAATAATCAATATTGAAGAAAATATATTATATTTTAGAATTTTATTTTAAATATTTATTAAATAATTATTTATTGATTAAAATTAATTAATAAAGATATTAGCGATGCTTGTTTACAAGCGTCACTAGTATCAATACTATTAGCGACACTTGTTTACAAGCGTCGCTATTATCAATACTATTAATGACGCTTGTTTGCAAGCGTCACTATTAGTTCTAAATTTTTAATTTCTAATTTTAAATTCAGAACTATTAGCAGCGCTTTTTTACAAGCGTCACTATTGTTAAAACTATTAGTGACACTTAAGAAAAAGTGTCGCTAATAGTTTTGAATTTTTTTTAAAATTAATATACAAATCTTTTAGTGACGCTTGTGCAAAGCGTCGCTAATAATGTACATATTAGCGACACATAATTTAAAGCGTCGCTAATAATGAATTTTATTGGGACAACTTTTTATGTGTCACTATTAGTAGTTTCTAGCGAAGCTTATTTTTGCGTCGCTAATAAAAGCGTTGCTAATAGTACTTTTTGTTGTAGTGTGTTATGGATTAGGCTGCAATTGTTTTAGAGCCAATTGTATCAGTCAAAGGGAAACCAATAATGTAGATCGAAAGGAAAAATTCTTCGAAAAAAAGGATCCCATTAGTAAAGTTGTTATGGTAGCAACACTCGTTGGAGAAGGCCACTTGGGAGTTGGAAAGTGAATTGTTAATGAAGTATTCGAAACTTTTCAATGATAAAAGGATACAAATTTTGCTAACAAAATTTTGTTAAGGGGGGTAGATTGTAACAACCCTGAATATTTGAAAAGATTTTTTCAATTTAATAAGATGTTTTACTAAATTTTAATTATTCAAAAGTTTTTACTCAATGAGTTTTCTTGGGGTTATGTTAGAGCTATGAAAAATGACCGTAATGAGTATTGAATCAGGAAAAATGAACATTGGGGTCGTAAGTAGGGTTGCCAATGGTATCCGTTTCATCGTTCTACCGTCTGTACCGTACCGTTAAGAAGTTAAATGGTATGGTTAAATTTATTCGATGGGTAAATAAGAGGATAATTTTATCCGACCATTATCTTAATGGAAGGTAATGGAAAACGTTCTTCCATACCCGTTATCTGTTACCCGTTTGTCATATTTAAAAATTTTATATATATATATATATATACTCGTTAGTCTTAAGTGGTTTAATTTCAAAAGAGATTGACTTATGATCTTTTAAAATAATCTTTATGTCATGATTCACCACGGTGATTTACTCAACGAAAGATATCATTCAAATCTAAATATTTATTGTATTTATTTAGCTACTTTCAACCATTTACTATAGTTGTTACAAGCTACTACTTGGAAGATAATTTACTCTTTCTAGCATTTCATATCTAACTCTATTTTTTTTAAATATCTATTTATAATTTATATTCTCTTAAACTAACTTTGCTTTTATGTTTCTCATTTGGTTGATTTGTCTAATTTTTATAGTCTCATTAGGTCACAATTCATCTTTAATCATATATGATAAAATCTTAACTAACTACATAGACACTTTGTACAAAATATTTTTACAATTCTCAGGTTAATTTAGATTCAATTTTGATAACTCAAACACATGAGTCTTTTTCATGTTTTTGATAATTAAACTTGTAGAATGTTTGTTTGTGTAAGGAAATAATTGGTGGGTTTGGAGTAGGATTGTTGAGTCAACTCTATTCTACTCGAGGCTAGACTTAAGTTAGCTCAAATCAAAGCTTGAACTTGGGCTAATAGAATGAAACTTTTGTTTGGCCCATCTCGATTAGCTTGGTTTGAGTGTTGGTTGGCTTAACTTTGAATGAGTGGTATAAGTGGTTTATTTTGAGATTTGGTATATGTTGGTTGGAATCATGATTATGTTACAAATCATGTTTATATATGAGATTGCAAAATTTAGAATGATTTAGTTATTGAAATAGGTTGGAATCAATAAGTTTTGAATGACCAAATAGGTTTAAGTGAAACTTTGAATAGGTTTAAGTGAAACTTTATCTAAAATATGGGGAACTATTTTAAATTTCTTATGTGATTATGTCATCATCCGATCAACCTGGGTTGACTTAACTTAGCCCAAGGTTTTAAAAACCGGCTCGGCCATTGACCCAGATTGGTCGTCAGGCCGGGTTAATTGGGTTCAACCGCCCGTCAACTTGGGTTGACCCGATTTTCCCATATATTAGAATAAATAAAAAGTTAGGTACAATATTCACACAAAATCATTGCAACTCAGTTGGTAGAGTGTAAATACTATTTTTATTACAACATGGGTTCGAATCCTGCCATGGAGATTTTTTTTTGAGCAATGTAAAATAAATAAATATTAAATAAAATAAAAATGTGTATAAACAAAGTTGTTGCAGCCCAGTGGGTTAGGCTTGCTGATGGGCTCTCACAGAATGTGAGTTGGAAAAACGTCTCCAACATAATTTTTTTTCATGAGAATATTAAACTGGTCTGACTCGGGTAGCGGATCGGCGGTTGAACCGGCTGGGTCGTGTTGACCCGGTCAGGTTAACTTAACTAGTTAAAGTAGATGAACCTGTCAGATTTATCAACTGGGTCCGATTGAGCCCGGTTGGACTAGTCAGGCCGACCCGGTTTTTAAAACATTGGCCCGACCACTAATCTAGGTCAGGCTCTCTGGTTGGGTTTTAAAACATTGCTTCAAAAAGACACTAATGGATAATGAGCATTACTACATATGGTCTCATTCATTCTTTTAATGCACATTTAAATATCGCTAGTTGTGAGAAGACAATTATTATTCTCGCATTGGGATTCTTCTCAAACAGGCATTAGATGGATGTCTTGAAGCTAGACTCATATAATATGAAATAATTATTGAATAATAAGTAGTTTATGTATATATATATGCCTAATATATGTATCCATTTATGTTTCATGTTTAATCTTTACAATTTATTTGCAACAACTATAAATATGAGTAGTAATGATGTTAGTTTTTTACCTTAGTAATATTTAATTAAGTGAATAAAAAATAATTATTTTAGCTTTTTTAGCACATTTTAAAAAATGTATTAGTGGAAGGTTATGGATAAAAATTTGGGAAATGGTTATGGTAATGGAATAGGTTATACCGTAACTGTATCATTCCGTTGGCAGCCCTAGTCATAAGTTATGACCTTGAGAAGCCTCCCATATGGGTAGGTGATAAGTGTAATATATATATTTTGTATGTCTTTTTACCTTATTTGCTAGTATAGTATTTGGTTAATTTAGGATTAATTATGGTTTATTTAAATTAAGATATATAATCATATTTTAGTTTAGTTATTAATTAATTCCGGTGCTATTAGTAGTTTAGGCATATATTTGAATCAAGTGGTGCTTTTATTTATATACTACATGTCTAAAATGTGATTTTTATGTTTTCTAAGTGTGATGCGCTTATCGAGAACCTTGGACAATGTGTGAAATATTTGGAAACTCTCTTAACTCGTTTACAAATGAATGGGGCAACTTTTCGAAGATACAAATTTGTTGAAAATTAATATGGACATGAAACTTAACAGAACTACCAAGATAGCATAAATAGTATAGCCATTCAAACAGGCATGCAGGGCGTTTGAATGGAGTAACATGCAATTTTCTATTTGAAGCAAGTTTTGAGTCATTTTCCTATTAGACCTCCTCCTATGACTCTTACGCCTATATAATGCCATACGGAGCTCACAATTAATGAGATATAGTAGATTTTATGAAAAAAATAAAGCTGAATAAGATAGAGGAACAATCAAACATTTCAATGGGGATACAAGAACCTTGCTCTCCCATGCAAGGCTAGGTTTTTCTTTTACTTAGGAGTTGATGAAGCTATAGATAAGTTTAAGTTTATTTTTCTTTTTAATTGTATGATATAGATTTTCTTTTTAATGGAAGAGCTTTTCAAGTTTGCTCAATTTTATGTTGATTTATTGTCTTGTAGATGATAGATTTATGGTTTTGAGATTTACATTGATTCTAATTTCTCTGATTTAGATGAGATGGTCACGTAATAGTTTTAATGTTCATATGATTTAATAAATTAGATGAGTTTTACTTATACTAGACGAGTCATGCCTTTAATTTAGTTTAGCATAGATGATTCGTACTATTGTCAAAGATAGTTTATGCTATGGATTTAAATAATAATTCTTTCTGAAGCAATTCTAGCTTATAGCTGAGAACACTTGTTCATATTCATGTGGGATTTAGAATAGAGATTAAGGAATTCTTATGGTTCTATAGTGTATTCGATTTCTTAAGTAATTATCATCATATTGATCTCTTCTTTTAGTTTAGTTATTTTACTATTTTGTTAAATTTACGTTTAAGTTCTTTTAATTTTTAATCAACAAATTCTTCTCTTGGATTTAGTAATTAATTCATCTGTCCCTAGGGTTCAATAATCCTTAAATACTTATACTTGTACAATTACCTTGTATACTTGTAAATGATTTAATTATAAACAATTAGTTGGATTCATTTAAAAAGTGTAGCATAACCTACACATGTGGGTGTGGTTTGGTAGGGGTCGTCTTGTATTAGGTTTTTCACTCCCACACAATTTAAATTTATTTCTCTATTACTAGGCTGTTTTAAGCTCAATGTGGCCTTAAGGCGACATCGATTATGGCCACATCGGCAAGCGTAGTTCTTCCCTTTGATTTACAAGAACATCTTATCTCTCTATTTTTTGCTTATTTTCCCCCTTAGATTTTGCTTACTCATTCTCTTTTTAAGATCTACATTGTGTGGTGTGCTTGTCATGTATGTATGGTCGGTGCTCCTTGCTCCCCCTATTAGCACCACTTGACCTTGAGCCTGAGCAAATGCCTAGGACAGCTAAGTTGCCCTCTATCGTCATCTCTACCCACTGTCCCACCAATTCTACTACTTCTACCACTACTTCTCCCACCACTCTTACCATCGCCATGGACAAACATAAATTAGTAGATGAACCTCTCAAAGCTTTAAGGGAGCATGACACTCCCAATGAGTACACCTCTCAAAACAAAGAAATTAGGACCAATGTGATTCAGATACTTCCGTCTTTTTATTGGCTTAACAACAAAAACTTGTATAAGCACTTAGACGACTTCTTGGAACTATGCGCAACTTTCAAGGACTCCAACTTGGTTGATGATGCTGTTAGACTTTGGCTTTTCCCTTTCACATTTAGTGATAAGGTTAAAGAATGACTCCACTCATTAGAACAAGACACAATCACAACATGGGCAGAAATGCAACAAGAGTTCCTCACAAAGTACATCCCCACAGGCAAGACTATCTAAATGAGAAATGCCACCAATGAACAGTTCCATGAGAGTTGGGACATGCTTAAAGTCCTTCTTAGGAAGTGTCTCCATCATGTTGTCCCTATGCGGCAATTAGTGTAATGCTTCTATGAGGGTCTTACCGAACAAAACCGCCACCTTGTTGATGCGAGTTGTGAGGGCACCTCTTTGTTAAAAATTGTAAATTAGGGATGGAAAATTTTTGAGAACATGAGTGAAAATTGCCTTCAACATATTGTGTTGAATAGAATTGAGGGCGTACCATCCACCTTGGACAATGCTATCTCTACGGGTGGTTTGTATGAAGTAAAAAACATATTAGGCCTCTCCTCCAAGGATGATACTTTGTGTTGGAAGCTAGATATCCTTATGAATTTTAAATCCTCATGCTTCTCCCCTCACTCAACAAACATGCGTGATTTTCCTTAGCCCAACCCATACAGTCCTTGAGTGCACTTTTGCTTCTCAGTTCCCTGATCATGTCCAAGATCATCTGAATGCCACCAAATCCTTCCTTAGGGCCAAGAACAATCTGTAATCAAACACATATAACCCTGGGTGAGGAATCACCATAACTTCTCTTGGCAGAACTCTAACCAAGGGGAAAGTGGTAACTGTTGTGCACGCTCACACGATTCCTCATTTATTTATCTTTATTTATTTATGAACATTAGGTTAGTTTCCCTTGTGTTGAGAATGATCTATATTTATGTTTTACTGTTAAACTGTAATGGGTGCGCTAGTGGACCACGGGATAGCCGGGCCCACTAGCAGCCCAATTCCCAAAGTGGGACGGCACGACTCCCCATAAAGGGTCGTCTCCCTCCTTGTGTTCGGGTTATGCTAATAGAACTCCAGTTATTTCTCTTCTTTCATCCTACTCCTTTCCCTTTCCCTGCGTAGAACTCCTGTGTACCAATTGTGCCCACACCAGGCACAACAGTAACCAGCCCCCTCGGCAACCATTACAAGCTCCACTGGCCCCTTTCCATCAACCTCCAGTCCCACCTACCACTGTGTATCAACCCCAAGTGCAACCACCATATGCTCAATCTACTTGGGATTTGAGTTTTGAAGAGAAGGTATTAACTGCATTACAAGAGCTACAATCTCATTCACAAATCCTTTACTCTCATACCCAATCCAACGCAATGCTAGAAGCCCAAATTGGTCAACTAGCCAATGCTATTAATAAGTGAGAGATGAGGATGTTTTGAGTCAACCTCTACAAAACCCTAAAGGTCATTTTTAGGTAGAGGGAGCTCTTCCTTCTAATGAACAAATTCAGTCCACAATGATGCTTAAAAGTGGGAGGCTTGTTGGCAATAAAGGTGGGGGTACACTGGTGAGAGATGATTGGAGTGGGGAATTAAAGAGGGCAGCCCCCAGTGAGCCTCAAGAGGTAGAGAGTGAGAAAAAAGTAAAGGAGTCTATCTCTCATCCCCCTTCTTTAGAGCCACAGTCTAAGGCTACTTCTAAGGGAACCTATATCCCTAAGGCCCCATTTCCCTAATGCTTAGAAATGACCTCGCCATTTGGTAATCACTTAACTAGGATGGACAAAATTCTAGAAACCTTCAAACAAGTTATGATCAATCTTCCTCTTGTAAAGGCTATCAAGAAAGTCCTTGTGTATGCAAAATTCCTTAAAGACCTTTGTACCCAGAAGTGCAAATCTATCTAAAATGGTCTTTCTCATCGAACAAGTAAGCTCTTTATTGAAATATGACACACCACCTCAACTCATGGACCAAGAATCCCTACTATTTCTTATGTCATAGGTGAGCACTATATTAATAAGGAACTCCTTGACCTTGGTGTGAGTTTTAATCTCCTCCCTTACTCAGTGTATAATAATCTAAGGTTAGGTGAATTGCAGCCTCTGTTAATTACTTTGCAGTTAGACAACCATTCTTTGCTTAAGCCTTGAGGAGTCATTGAGGATGTCTTAGCAAGGGTTGACCAATTCTTATTCCCTTTGATTTTATTGTCTTATATATAAAACCCGTTGCCAACTCCACACATCCGATCCCTATCATTCTAGGTTGTCCATTCCTTGTCACAGCTAATACATGCATCAATTGTAGGACAGTGGCAATGGAGATGTCCTTTGGGAAAATGTTGATGCATTGAAATAATGTTTAATTAAATGTTGTCAAATCTTGAATTGCAATACTATTTTGTGTTAATTCATTGCTTATTTAGGTTATTTATATCTTGAATAGGTGATTTGGGCTTCCGTTGTGTTTACATGTCCAAATGGGCTTCGATAGGATCCAAGTGGAAGAGGAAGTGAAGCCCAACTACCTAAAGCTATCTAAAAGTCAAGAATGGGCTTCTAATTGTCTAAACATGCATGGAATGTTAAACAAAACCTTGTGGACTCATTGGCATTCATATTTGCATCAAGAGAACCAAATTCGGGAAGAAGCTAATTTGGATAGATTAACACAATTTAGTATTTCAGTTATATCTTCTTATGTAAAATTTGGATTGATATAATTCATGTGGAATTAGAAATAAGATGTCCATCACTACAATCACTATTTCAGGAAGAAATTCATAATTCCAAAAATATATGGGTCAAATCTGACATGCAAATGGATTGCTAGTTAACTAACCCGAGGCCAACACATGGAGGATCTTTTCACTAGTTGTGATTGATATACATAAGGAAAAATAATGAGTCTGATTAGATAACTAAATGAAGACTAAAAGCTACTTATTTGATGAGTAAATCATTGATTTATTTGATTGATTTATAATCTAATCGTTGCCAAAGAAGCAACTAATCAAGCAATCAGTCAGGATGCAATCAAGGGATATGATTAGACCTTCCCCTTTGAAGCAACCCCTTCTACTCCAATAAATAGAGGGTTGGACATGGGAGAGGCATCATCTCCTCCTCTTGGAGCTCTTTTCTCCTATTTTTCTTCTCTTCTTTTGCACTTTTGATTTTTAGTTTTATTGTAATGACTTTATAGGCTTTCTAGCTAAGGCTAGATGTGATTTGTAACAATCTAATGAAGTTCTATTCATGTTTCATCAATGGGTTAAAGTAAGTGATCGTTTATAATTAAACCCTTTGCAAGTGTACAAGGTAATTGTACTAGGATGAGTATTTAAGGGTTGTCGAACCTTAGGGACGGATGAATTATTACTAAATCTAAATAGGAATTTGCTGATTGAAAACTAAAAAGAACATAAACTTTAATTAAGTAAAGGAAAAGAAAACAACTAGTTTAAAAACAAGAGATTAATTTGATAGATTTTACTTAGGAAATCGAATCCACTATAGAACCATAACAATTCCTTAACTTTTAATCTAAATCTAGTGTGAATATGAACAAGTATTCTCAGCTACAAGCTAGAATTACTTCAGAAAGAATCATTAATTAATTTCCATGGCATGAACTATCTTCGACAATAGCATAAATCATCTACACTAAATAGCTATAGGCATGACCCGTCTAATCTTAGTATAACTCATCCAAGTCCTTAATTATCTGAACATTAAAACTATTGTATGACCATCTCATCTAAATCACAGAAATTAGAATTGATGCAAATATCAAAACCACATCAATCTATCATCTACAAGACAATAAATCAACATAGATTTGAATAAACATAAAAAGCTCTTCCATTAAAAGGAAATCCTTATCATACAATTGTCATAATTCACAACTGAGATCTAAATTAAAAAGAAAAGAAACTGAAACTTATCTATAGCTTCATCAACTCCTAAGTAAAAGAAAAGCCTAGCCTTCCATGGTAGAAGAAAGCACTTGAATCTCCATTAATAGCTTTGGGTTTTTCTCCATCTTCTTCTTCCTTCTTCTCTTCAGAAAATCTACTTGTTAACCCTTAATTTCGTGCCAAATAAGTCTTTATATAGGCATTAGATCCGTAAGAAAGAGTTGTATATGAAAAGGACTCAAAATTGGGTGAAATAAGGAATCTGCATGTTATACCGATCGATCGCCCTGCATTCCCGTTCGAACGCTTGAACTGAATTTTCTTCAAAATTACGTGTACCCGATCGATCGGTTAGTGACCCCGTTCGAACGCCAATGAAGAATCAGCAAAATAAGCCAATTTAATTCAAATCATCATGGAAGCTTTTTCTAACCTAATTAAATTTAATATCTAATAATTTAACCTATATTAACACTTAAATGAGACTAGAAAATAGAATAATTAAGGGTAAAATAACACATAAATTATACTTATCAAATACCCCCAAACCTATCTTTTGCTAGTCCTCAAGCAAAACAAAACAAAACAAAACAACTAATCCTCAACATAAGAAGACTCTTGAAGATACATTGTAAATATTCATGCAAAGTCAAGTAACAATCAACAACCCAACAATGCAATCTATCAATGACTTGAAGACTTATCTCACTCAGTTGACCACAACTTTGAGCACTCAAGAAAAAGGGAAGTTTCCTTCTCAATCTCAACCAAATCCTAGAGGTTAATTTGTAATTGATAATTTAAATTCTTCAAGTTCACAAGAAGTGCATGCTAAGTCCATCACCATTTTGAAAAATGGAAAAGTCATTAACAAAGACATTCCAAAGAAGGTTGTTGAACCTAAGGAGTTTTTCAATTCAAAGTATTGTGATGGACTTAACAACTCCGATTGTGTTTCTTCTAGTCCTCCTCATTTCCCCCACAGATTACAATATTCTTTTAAATGGTTCAAAATGGTGACATTCTTGAAATTTTTAAAGAAGTTAAGATTATCATTCCTCTCTTAGATGCCATTAAATGAATTCCATCTTATGTGAATTTTTTGAAAGAACTTTGAACAATTAAGCGTAAGCTAAATGTACAAAAGAAGACATTTTAGATTAAGCAAATAAGTGTAATTTTGCAACAAAACACCCCACCTAAATATAAAGATCCTGGTTATCCAACAATATCTTGTATAATTGGGAATTATAGAATTGAAAAAGCTTTACTTGATCTTGGGGCAAGTGTTAATCTCTTACCTTATTCTGTTTATGAACAATTAAGACTTGGTAAATTTAAACCCACAAGCATTACATTTCAACTTGTAGATTGCTCAGTTAAAATACCAAGAGGAATTGTTGGTGATGTGCTAGTACAAGTAGAAAAGTTTTACTTTCCTGGGTTTTGGTGGAAAACCTTGCTGGCCCCCCCCTCTCCTCCCTCTTCCTTCCTCCTATTTGCTCCTTCGGTGTGTGGTGCAAGGGTGGAAGGACATCTCACTAATTTTGGGCTTCAAGGCTGTGATTAGAGGTTTCCTTTGCTGAGATTTGCATCCGAGATCAAGGTGGTTGAGGGAACAACACATACAAAAAGTAATCCCCTTCTCTACCTTTGTTTCTTGTGCTTTTGGAGGGCGGGATGATTGATTCAAGGGGGTACAATAGGCTGATCAGCCCAAGGTTAGTATGTCCTCATTCCTCAATTTCATTTTGGCATCATGATTGCTCTTTGGTGAATAGATCATTGCTTATATATGTGTGTATATATGCTTGTTGGTGTAGATTGTGATAAAAGAATTGATTTTTGATTGGTGTGCCATGCTTCCGCCGGCCAGCCACTCTACAATGAACACAAATATAAAATAGCAAAAACAATACCTTGGGAGGGGAATGTGCTTCCAATCTAATGGAATTACTGGTCAGCATCAACATATACTTAATGTTGTTGGTAGACAATAGTAAGTGTCATGTCTGACTTCAAGCCTCTATGAAAGTTATTTTTTTTTTGAACAAAAAAAAACAACAGAAATGTAACGATGTTTATGCTGTAGAAATTTTCTTGTTTGTTCATTACCAGAAGGTTCTATACCCATTTAACATAACATCTTCCTTTTCAAAATATCTATTCAACTGAACATAATTGCCCTCCCTCTTTAATGGAAGGTTGCAGCATATGATGTAAGTCTTTGGTACTTCTAAATTTTGATTACTCAAGTTGTATGCCTTCTCCAAACTTCCTTTCAAAAAAGCTATCAACTATCATTGTCAGGACTCCAATTTGAGACAACAAAAAAATCAGCAAAATTGAGAATACACCAGAACATCAACCACTCCATTGCACAATATGTACATCCTCTCACCTATGCTGAATACTCAACAATCAACATAAAAACAAATTAGTTTGAGGTGAAAAGATTATTGAGGTCTCATATTCTGCAAATCATTAGGATGAACTTAGCTAGGCTTACACAAGGCAGTTTGTGTATCACCACCCAGCTTTTCTAGGCTACCTATCACCACCATCAAGTCTATGCTTTTTAGCAGCCAGCCGAAGTTTAACCTGCATGGAAGTCAAATTGAATAATACTAAAGGATAATAAAATTACATATGTAGAGGATGGTGGTTAGCTTGCACTGCCCCTCCCTGCCCCCCTTCCCTGCCCCCCTTCACTATACAACACAAGAACAATAAAAACCTGCTAGAATCACTTCTAGCGCCTAACAATTCAACCACACAGAATCACACCACAATCAAACACCAAACCACTCAACTTGAGTCTCACACCCTGGTCTTTAATTCACCAACAAATGAGCCAAAATTTATTTCTAAGCACACACAAGAAAATGTGATACAATATGCCTTTTCACTCATAATAATAACTAAAAATATTTATGTCTATAAGGAAAATGCAATTAATTACTCAAATCATGTTAGGAGAAAGAGAGTCCAAAATTTTACTATCTAGATCAAATATTGGTGGCCAAGATAAAACATAATTCATACAATTTGGACCACAAGTCTATCTAGAGCTTGACGAACTTTCAATAGCTAATATTACATTTACAATAAAAATTGCAATAATTTTAAAATTTTCCCATAAGAATGTAAAAGTAATGTACTAGTAGGCATATGCATAACATGTATTATTTTACGTAAGGTTGATCAAATGAATAATTTCTAAAATCTATTAATTTCAATGACGGTTGAGATTAGGATTGAGTATTACATTAGCATTAGCAACGCTTGCATCATTGCTCCCTCATGAATTCGATAAGCATGTCAATTTGAGTTTGTTGTTCATGAATTTGACTTTGTTGTTGTTGCGCTTGTGATTGTTGTTCCTGAATTTGTCTTTGTTGTGCTTCAATATGGATTTCTTGACGTTCAAGACTTTTTTTACATTCTTCAATCATCACATGCGCTTTGGAAGCTAACCTTTCTTCCATTTGGGCTCAATGAGTAGCATTCTCGAGTTGCGCTCTTGTCTTGATGCAGACACTAGAGCCACCTCACCATTTCCAAGACAATGCACATAATTCTTTTGTTCCCCTATTATCTAAAATGCTATCTAGTCTTCACTTAGTCCCTGTGCCCAATTGTTTGAACTTGATGGATAATCGCAAGCTTTAATCATTTTATTCTGCAATTACAAATGTCGAATGAAGTCAATAAAAAATTAACGAATTAAATTTTTGGTATCAATACGTGAAAATCAATCAATAACTAAGTCTTATATGCAAATCATGAGCCTCATTGCTAATCCAATCACCTTTCCCTATTGATAATGGGTTTCTTTGTAAAAATAAATCATACTAAATTGATGTTCCTTATTCTCATTATGCTTATAGTGTCTCATTCAAGGGTAAGAAAAAGATAGGTGCAACAAATAAAAGTCAAGTGTCATCCATAAATAAAACTAAGATGTTGCAAATATTACCAGCTCCTCCAAGTAACATACAAATGGTTTTGAACCACCAGTATGTCGGATTTTCAATTCTTGTCTGTTCCTCTTAGCTGGGGGACTAATATCCTACATTGAAAGTTGAACTCATTCTAAGGACAATGCAACATCGTATTAGCAAAAGAAACATGAAAAATATGCACATATAGACGACTTATAGTCCATACCTCAAATTCCTTTGATGTAAACCTATCACAAATTCTTTCCCATTTGTCATAGGTAATTGTATCATATGGATCGGCTTTCACTATAGGTTACTCTTTCTGTGTTTTATAGTCTTGATGCATGTGATATCTAAAGTCTTTAAACCTCTATGAGAATATCCGATTAAGTGCATTCATAACATGACTAGGGTCTCCATGTAATTCAAATTTTTCCTAGTAAATTGTGTAAACGAATAAAGAAACAATATGTATGGTACTAAGAGTTAGTAAAAGGAGAAATAAATTTTGTAATGAAATCTACCTTAAGCTTATTGTGCATTAACTCTTTGTTTGGATTTGGCACATGTCTCCAGTCAGAAATAATGTCTCCCTTATCATCTATCAAGGATACATTATTTCGGCATATGAGCCCTACCTCGCGTGTTATTCGGCACATTCATTGCTTATTGGTCTCCATTTAACACTCGGAATTTCAACATTTATTTTCCCTTTCTTCTGCACCAATTCATGCAATGATCTATTGATTGCCTTTCCATGACCTCTCTTTTGTGAGGATCTTGTAAAAAAGGATGTTTAGGGTACAAGAAAAAATAGCATATTATAACAAGACATATAGAGATTTTACCTACATCACTCGAAGAAACATCTAGGCCATATGCAGACTCTCCATCCTCATATTCGTTTATTAAGTGTTGCCGCTTGTTGCCCCTAGAAGCCAGATCTTTAAACATATTTTAGTAAATTTACATAAATGGAGACCATATCAATTTAGAACAAGTAAAGGACATTGAATAAGCGAATATTGTGTTCAGCTAAAAAATACCATAAATCAATGTGATTTATTTACAAATTTTGAATAACTTTAAATAACTACATAACATCTATGTCAGTATCATCATCACTCGACATAAATGTTTCTTCCTCACTATAATACTCATTCAAAGTATCATCTTCTTCATGAGTCACATCATCATCAATAAAATTTGAATCCCTATCATCTAATCTCATATTGGGATTAACTGCATTTGAATCAATATCAATCAGAACCATGTCCGATCTATTTAATTGGAATAATTCATCTTCATCAATTTTGTTGTTAGGATTGACAATCCCATTGTATGCAACGTGCTCCTCTTCTTGATACACATATTCAATATTGATAGGTCACTCGCCTTCCTCTACTTCCATAACATCATACATGCTCCTTGGCTTCAACGTTTCCACAATTTCCCAATTACCCGCAATGTAGTGTTCCTTGATGTAAAAAACTTGCATAGCCTAATTTGGTAGAATGAAAGGGTCATCCTTGTACCATATGTCATATGTATTGAAGGTTGTAAAGTGGGCATTTGTGTGAGTTCTTGACTTTTTTCCTGTATTCCATCATTCACACTTGAAAAGAAAAACCAAAAACTAAAACAAGTAGTGTAACTCAATAATGTCTATCAAGACACCATAGAATTCTACAGGTTTTGTATTTTGCTCCTCGCTAACAACGACACAACTATTTTGTGTGCAATGATTTTTTTTCACACTCTTTTGGGTGGAACTTCATCCCATTCATGATGCAACCTATATATCTTGTTATTTATTGATCTAGACCACATGTTAATGCATACATTACATCAGTGGTACTTGACTGACCCTAACGACATAAGAGTTCTATTTGTTGGGAAAAAATTTTGATAAACAAAAATTTTCAAAAATAAAAAATTCAAATATCATCATAATAAGGTATATTATATAAATTTGTATGCCCACTGACACGTTTCGCAAACCAATCACTAAATTATTTTTCTTGCCTTTGTTGCAAATTTTGAGAATTTTGGTGCATTAGCTCTATCTTCTGCTCACTACATACAGAAATTATGAATATATATTACAGATATTAAATTCATATAAGTAGTTTTAGTTGTACATGAAAATATAAGTTTACTTACCAAAAGTAATTCTCTATTTCGGTACAATTATTCAACACAAAATATCGAGCCTTAATGAGCTCTGCTAGGTTGAGCTTGTGAAAAGTGCTAGATCCTAAAGGTCGAACATTTTGTTTAAACACAGAATGACTGGTGCATGTTCGGCCTTTGCATCCATCATGGTTATGATGTTCATGATTGAATCTAGTCTCAATACCCTCAAGATACATGGAGCAAAAAGTGAGGCATTCATTGTCAATGTAAGCTTCAGCTATCGAGCCCTCTAGACGTGCTTTGTTACACACATATTGTTTTAGTGCCCGGAGGAACCTGTTATCACGTGTTAAACATATATAATTGATTAAAAAAATAAAATCAAAATATAGTCTTACCTTTCAATTGGGTACATCCACTGATACTGCACAGGCCCACCTATTATTGCTTCATGTGGTAAATGAACCAGAATAAACCATAACATCAAAGAATGATGGTGGAAATACTCGCTCTAGCTTGCATAATACTAAGACGATTTCTTTGTCAAGAGTCTTCAATACTTTCAATTGTAGTGTCTTGCTACACAACTCTTTAAAGAAGAATTCTAACTCAAACAAAGGCATAGACACTTCCTCATTCAAATATCCATGCATTGCAACCGGGAGGAGCCTTTGTAAAAAATACATGACAATCATGGCTTTTCATTCCCAATATCTTGTAGTCATTAACATGAACACAATGAGATATATTGGATGCATATGCATATGGAAATTTAACTAACTTCATCTAGTCGCAAAAGCAACATTTTTCATCCTGAGACAATGTATAGCATGTAGGTGGCATCACATATCACCAATTATCCTCAACTATAACTCTGGCCTTAAGCCCATATCAGCCAAATCCAAGCGGCTTTTCTGTTATCTTTTGTTTCTCCGAGTTGAATAGTGTTCCAACAATATTATCACAAATGTTCTTCTCAATGTGCATAACATCCAAATTGTGACGGAGATTGAGTGTTTTCCAATAGCGAAATTCAAAGAATATACTCCTTTTGTCCAATCTAACTCCCCCTAAGTACGTTTCTTTTTCTTGTTGTTTGGTCCCTTTCCAAATACAACCTATCTCACATTTTCCAACTGTGCCAACAAGTCATCCCCAGACAATTGTAACAGCTTCGACCACAAGTCTGACTTTCCATTATATCTTCCCTTTTATTGAAATCACAAATAGTGTTTGTGTGGCAAGAAATGACAATGCCCCATGTATGATGTATTTCTACCATGCTTCAATATTTCATAGTTAGCATCTTGATTGCAAGTTGGACACTCCAAGAAACCTTTAGTGCTCCATCCAAACAAGTTTCCATAAGCCGGGAAGTCATTTATAGACCACATCACTGCTGCATGCATTTTGAATTATTTATTTACCACAACATCATATGTCTCAATCCTAGTTTCCCACAATTCTCTTAACTCGTCTACGAGTGGCCACAAATATATATCAATGTCATTTCCAGGAGCTTTAGGCCTAGCAATAAGAAATGCCATGAAAATGAATGGATCTTTCATGCATTTCCAAGGAGACAAATTATACAAAATGAGCATTACATGCCACATGCTGTATGCATTCATCATGTTACGAAAGGGATTAAAGCCATCTGTTGCAAGACCAAGTCTCACATTGTGAGGATCACAGGAAAAACACTCATGCTCATTGTCAAATTCCTCCCAAGCTTGAGAATCTGCCAGATGCCTAGATACATCCTTTTCACTAGCTTGCTTATCTTTGTGCCATCTCATATCTACAACCATCTTTCTTGACATAAATAGTCTTTGCAACCTAGGTTTTAACGGAAAGTTCCTAAGTACCTTAAGAGGAATTTTCTTACATTTTCATGTCCTTTCTTTATATCTTGGTTGGTGACAAGTGGGACACTCTTGGCTATTTTCATTTTCATTCTAAAATAGTACACAATCATTTATGCATGCATGGATTGAGATAAATCCCATTCCTAAATCTCACATTGACTTCTTTGCTTCATAATATGAGGTCGGCAAAGTATCCCCATCCGGCATTGCACTTTTAAACAACTCGATGATTTGTTGCTCCAACCATTAATTGTCTTTATATGAAGCAACTTAAAAAGAAAATCAACTTGGAGATTTTCTCAAAGCTTGGATAAAGTAGACACTTTGCATCATTCAATAGTCTACCAAATTCACCTAAATCACCACATTCTAGGTCATAAAAAATAATTATGTTAGTATTTTCCCTTTGGGAAACATATGGGGCATGGACATCGACACCAGTTCTGACCCCCATATGCTTAATAATATTTCTTGCATCCCATCAACAAGTTTATCATTAATAATGTTGCTAAAACCTTCAACTCCCCCCATCGTTGAAGACATAGGTTCTCCATGATGCTCTTACTGAGTGTAATAGATGTCCATTCCATTCACCAACAAATGTTCTTCAACCTCGTTTATATGTTTATAGTATCTATGAACTAATTTCCTACATGGACACCTACATTTGTTGGCACTATCTATATGTAGACTTGCCACCTCAATAAACTTTCTAATTCCTTCAATGTATGACGACACATACCTATTTGGTAGAAGCATCCAACTTTTATCCATAGCAATCTACAATCAGCCAACTAAATCATAACTAAAGATAACCATAAATATTTTTCATGACAGAGAAAAAAATTGAGACAATCATGATGCCCAAAATAATTAGCAGCTTGGTTGCTATATTACTTGCATATCTTACTTTTGCCAACAACAACCACATAATAGTGAAAGGAATTTCAGAAACAAGAGATAGACATAGGGAAAAAAATTACCTATATTCCTTTTGCCTAGGATGTTTGTCCTCTGCCCTGTGTATAGCTGATGTATTACTCCTCTTTCACGACCCTACAATGGTTTTTCACTACTTACAGCAGAAGATGTCCTCTACCCTCTTTATTACAATATCTTTGGCTGCAAATTTCAAATCCATAACAAAGAGAGAATTAAGTAGAAATTATCATATCATATACACTAACTAGTCAGTTACAAGTAGGGTGAAGGATATTTATGAGCAGGTATACATAATTATCTTGTTTGACCATCTTGTAGCATTTTTTTCTGGGTCTTCCATCTTTCTATTTTCCTATTCTATTTCTTCATGCATCTGCTACTTTGAATTCTAATTTCCTATTTCCCTAATCTATTTCAGGTTAGAAAATAAATTGAAATAAACCTTACCATAAGAACAATGTAACTGCAACTTCAATGAAATCACAAGAACCAATTCATAGCTGATTCAAATGTTTTAACATTCCGCCTGAGAATCTTTTAGTGATCTGATGTAAGGTTTGAATCAAGTATGCAAATGATCATCAAATTTCAATAGGAAAGAAAGTAAGAGACATCTAAAAAATGTATGCAACTGCAATGAAAATGATATGGGCAGAGTATGCACATAATTACATATTTGTTACAATGTAAAATAAATGGTGCAAATGAATAGATATTAAAGACTAATTAAATAATCATTCAGAAATTTGTTTACCTGAATGAAATGTGGCTTGTAGTATCAAAGAAGCATTCTTGCTCATCTAGGTCACCCAAATGTACCTTATCTACCACTATATTTGCTAAAGTACCTTCATACATATAAAAAGCAGTAAACATGGCAGAAAGTTTTCTTTTTTGAAGCTTATTAATAAAGTGGAATGATTTGCAAATGCTAACTTGCATAAAACGAGGCATAGAGAGGAAAGACAACTGACATAGGTTTTATTTATTATAGCTTTAGAAAACTACAGCTATTCAAACATAATTAGGACTAATAAATTCAACCAAGGAAATAAGGATTTCATCCCAATGTGATTGAACTGTGTAAAGGATAAAAGGGGGAGACATCATACAACAGTGAAGTTCATGGTTTATGAACTAATGTCAACTTTTTAATGAGGAAATGAAAAAAAACTGAGGTAGAAGAACTGAGATATCGATTTTATATAACAAGACCACATAGTTTTATCATATTCTCCTCAAGGATTTCATAGGTGCAGTATAATCGAATAAACAAGACCAATTTAATGGCACAAAAATGTTCTTCATAAAATTGATTAAAATTTTTGATTCAAGACCTAATAATAATTAACACATATAAATCAAATATGGCATGTACTGAATTTAGTTTTAGCTGTAAACTTCACAATTGATCAGGAATTTAGCACATAAAATTTAAAGACAGAACAACTGAAGTGGATCATTTAAATGATGCAAAACAATATTATATACAGAGGCAGCTCTCCATTTTTTACTTTAGAAACAAAGTTTTCCTTTTGTGCAATTATCTTTATATTTGAGTAACTCTATTTTTACAATTTTATCCATTTAGAGACTAAAACATAAAGCACACAAAATAATCAAATACCTCAGGGAAGATGACTGCCCTCGAAAAAACTTGCCAAAAGGACCAACTTTGATGGCGATTGGGTTGGGTAGAGGTGGCCAACGCAGGGAGAGTGACGACGATTGGTAGGTGGCCGATGGAGGGAGAATGATGACAATTTGGGAGACGACCAACAGAGGGAGATTGATGGCGATGGAGGTAGGGCATTGTGGTCAGGATAGATAGAGGCCAGTATATCGGGAGAGGCAGAGGCATCCTGCACATGCGGGAGAGGCAGTTGTACTGCTGTGGGAGATTTGGGCCAGATTTGGTGCAATTTGAGTGAAAATAAATACCATATATTAATTATGGCCCGCAAGACTATTTAGGTTGGGGTCGTGCCGTATAGGGCTACATTGAAAACCTTGACCGGAATTTATTGGGATGGAATTGACCTAAGACAGACCCGAGTCAAGTCGGATTGGGTCCTATCTTGGGTCAGGTCGGCTTGGGTCCACCATGTGAAAACCAAAGAATCGACCCGAACGACCTAAAATAGAATATCGGTTCTTATTTTTGTTCTCAAGTTTTTCGGTTCTTATTTCAGGTCGAGTCAGGTTCAAGAATTTTCGTTCCTATCTCCGGTCGGGTTGGGTCCAAGAAACTCGGTTCCTATCTTGAGTTAGGTCAGGTATTGCAAAACCTGACCTAACCCGATTCGAGATGCAGCCCTAGTGTCATATAGTACATAAACTCAACCAAATATGATACAAATAGTTTAATTCCTACCCTGACCCAATTTAGCCTGTTTAGGGAAAAATATAGATTTTAATTTTTATTAGATTTTGTACCATTTAATATAATATTTAAAATTATTACCTAATATAAAAAATATATAAAAATATATATTTATAACTTTTATGAAATTGGGTTTTGATATCTAGAAACCTTAACTTGACCCGACTACTTATTTGAGTTAAATTTAGAAAAATGAGGCAATTCAGGATTTAAAGAATACTAAATATGAGAAGTTTTTATTGGCAAAATGTGGTTAATTGAGGAAGATTTAAATTAACTAAAAAATGACAGAAAATTGAATGAAACTATTATGGATGAGAGAGATGATGAAAAGCTCTAGAGACAGAAATAAGTTGACGTGTCGTGGCACTTTTTCATAATTTGTATTGTTTATTACTACTTATCATTTTTTCAAAAAAGAGAAAGAATACCAAACATAGGGGTGTTAACAAGGTAAGTTGAGCCAAATATTGGGCTTTTATGGCTCGAGCTTGAACTGCTGAAGCTCGGCTCGAAGCTCGAATAAACTTGAAATTTTCAGCTCGAGCTTGGCTTACCGTAAGAACAATGTAAGTCGTGAGTGAGCTTTGGCTCATATAAACGGGTCTCATATATCATATATGATATATGGTATTGGTAAATATATGTGATTATATGTCGTTCTATATATTCCATCCATCCTAGATTAATAACTCTATTAATTTTTTTCAAAATAAACTAATCAAATAGAGCTATTAATCTAGAACGAAGGTAGTATGTCATAAACATATATATAAATTAACAATTATATTTAAATAAAATATACATATATATGTAAAATTTATTATATATATTATTTATATATAATTTTAAATTTATATTTGAGTTCGAGCTTGAGTTCGAGCCTAGTAGCATCGAGTTTGAGTTTTATTTGAGCGGAGCTGAGTTGAGTAGGGGTCTACTTGAACTTGGCTCGAGTCCATTCAAGCTCAAATCGAGTTCGAGCTAAGCCCAATTCGAGTCGAACCTAATTCGAGCCGAACTGAGTCAAGTTGCGCTTGCTCAACTAGCTAGCTCGGCTCATTAACAGCCTTAGCCAAAGCATGACAAAGAGGAGTATCATCAACGTTTTTCATAATTCATATTGTTTAATTTATAAACAAGAACAACATGATATTCCTCTTACAAGAGTCAAGACTTTGAGGCAATTGTCTTAGCACAATTGCAAAAAATTAGTCTTTAATCACGTGTTATAACACATTGTCAAAAGCGCAAATTATAACCAATGACAATTAATAACACAATGGTCATAAATTGATGAATAAGTTGCAAGCCTTCATGTTACCATAGTAGTAATGTTTTTCATGATAATTATATTGATATAATTTGATAGTACTAGTAAATAGTTATTTTTTAGACATTTAATAAATTTATTATATAATAAAATAAGTAATTATTTAAGAATTTTATTAAATACTATATTAAATAATATATTTCATCATTTATATTATTTAATTTTATTATATAAATTATTAAATTAAATAATAATTTGAATATATAATATATTCAATTAATTAAGTATTTCCTAATTCATATTTCTCAATTTGTAAGTAGGAACAACATGGATGATATTCTTTTGGCATGAGTCGAGAGATTAAGCCAATTGTCTCGGTAGAAATACAAAAAACTCGATAGTCTTTATTTACGTGTTATAACACATAGGTCAGATAAGCAAATTGTTATCGATGATAATTAGTAACACTTGTTTGAAATGGGCGAATAAGTCGTATGCCTTCATGTTATAGTATTAGCAATGCTTTTTATATATATGTTAAGATAATTTAAGATGAGCGTTATTTTTACACATTAAATACTATTATTTTATTATATATTTAATAAATATATAAAAAATTTATTTTTTAATATATTAAATTAAGTATTCCATATATAATACATATTGTTTAATTTGTAAGTAGGAACTATAACATGATCTTCCTCTAACATAAGTTGAGAGATTGAGCCAATTGTCTGGGCCCAATTGCAGAAAACAATTCTTTCATCATGTTATAACACAAACCATTTTAATCTATTTCCTTAACAAAAAAATGTTTAAACTTTTATTTTGTAACTCGAGTTTGGGCCAATACAATCATCCATAGAAGGCCATATCGATATGGATGACAATATCGATGATCATAGACATATAGGTATGCATAGAAGTTAAATGTTAAAGTAAATGAATAATTGTGGAGTATTATATTTAAACAATAATTACATATATAAATTATATGAACCCACCCATATTCATCTCATTATATTTTAAAAAATTATTTTCAATATATCAAAAACATTATCATCTTTAAGCCTTCAAAGAGGATGGGTTTACATTTTTTTATTTTTTCTAAAAAAACATTTTTAAAATAAAAAGTAATAAATAAATTAAGTATTGATACATATCAGCTGTATCAATATGTTATGGCTTGTACATATTGCATATTCATGTGGAGGTGTACCACCCCTTAAACCATATCGGTTTTGACTGATAAGGGTACATATCAGTCGATATGCTTATAGGCTTAATTTTTTTTTAAAATACTTTATTTTATTTACAATGAATTGTTTAGACGTCACTAATATTACAACTATTAAAGACACTTTCATAAAAGTGTCGCTATTATGAGTATTATTTGTGACGCTTTTAGAAAAATGTCGCAAATAGTTCTATTTTTAAAAAAAATTATAACTATTACACACATTTTTATTAAACATCACAAATAGTCCAACTTTTAGGAGTGCTTGTTTAAATGCATCTCTTCTATTAATGTTATTTGTGATTTCACAAAGTGTCGCTAATAATTCTAATTTTTTATATTTTTTAAATTTATAACTATTAGTGACACTTTTTAACAAGCATGCCAAATAATATAACTATTAAGGACACTTGCAGAGCGTTGCTATTATGCTTACTATTGGTGACAAGTTTAGACAAGTGTCGCAATTAGTTATAATTTTTTTTTTTTTTTTCAATTAATAGCTACTAATGACGCTTTGTAATAGCGTCGCTAAGAATGTATGTTATGAGCGATGTTTTTCATAAAGCGTCACTATTATTAGTACTAGTAGCAATGCTAAATACTGTGCATCGTCGCTATTATTTTTTACTTTTTGATTTAAAATATTTATCTTCTCGTGATGTTTTTTATAAAGTGTCAGTAATAGTGTAACTATTAGCGATGTTTATTAAAAGTGTGGCTAATAGTTATGCTATTAGCGACGTTTTTAGTTAAGCATCACAAATATGCAAAATAGTAGCAATGCTTTTTATTAAGCGTCGCTAATAGTGTTAATTTTTTATTTTTCATTTAAACGATGCAACTTTTAGTGACACTTTTGTAAAGCATCGCCAATAGTAAAACTATTAGTGATGCCTGCTATAAAGTTTCGTGAATAGTTCTACTATTGGCGACGCTTTACAAAAGCAACACTAAAATCACAACTATTAGGGACGCTTGAAAAGCATCACTAATAGGTAATTTTATTATGACCCTTTTATGAACGTTGCAAGTAGTAGCGATGCTTTTTTTTGCATCGCTAATAAACGCTAATAAACGTGTCGCTAATAGCATATTTTGTTGTAGTGACAAAGCAAAACAAAATCAACTAATCTAAAAAAATAAATGCCACTTTCATAAGGAATCACAATTGCATTTAGCATATTCAACAAGCCATTGAACTCTAAGGTGTCCCAAGTTGGAAGAGTTATGTCTTTTGAGGGTTTCTAGCATTGATACCAACAAACATCTTAACCTAATAAAAGAAATAAAACAAATTTTCTGAAAAGTAATCTTTTCTTAAAAATAAATAACTATTTAAAAAATAACCATGAATACTTGAAACAAGTAAATTATTTTGATTTGATCTGTTTCAAATGAGGAATCACTCATTCTATAGCCTCATCTTGGAAATAATCATGCAACTACATATATACATTTAAAAAGTATGAAGCGTAGAAACCTATAGTTATACAATCTCATTCTTTATTGACAAGCATATCTCAATGTGACCCATCAACTAAGCTCATTAAAGTTCACTAACTAAAAAATATAATAATGACAATTTTTCATCCTTAATATGTCATAGTAAAACCTCATATAATGGTCTTTAAATTTCAATTAAATTCAGGGTATAAGAGCATAATATACCTACACTTATGACTCGTGCAATACTTAGTTCTCTTAAGCTTTCTGAATACTCCATGTAATAGGTATTAGGCCAGTGTCCCTAATCCAGTTGGCTCAAAGCACTCAATATCGAATTATCACAACTACAAATCAAAGCAAATCATAGAAGGAAATTATCTCAAATTTTCACCATTTGATGTGAACCCCTATGCTTGCCTATTTACGAGGCCCAGTTATTCCGTAAAAAGAGAAATAAAGCTTTATTTTTCTTTTTAAAATTTTTTTTTCAACTTTTTCCTTATTCATTTATTTCATTATACACTTATCCCAATTTTTTTTCAAACAATAGACAAGCATAAAGATCTATCCTAAAATATTAAAAATTACTCGAGTGCCATGTTTTAAAAAATATGCTTAATTAAAGATATCCCACTAAGATTACAAGCAATAAATTATGAAATCATATTCTTACAAGTTTCAAGTGTGTGAAATGTGATTTTAAAAATATGAGCACAACTATCCAAGATAATGAAAATGGAACCAAAATTACTTAGTTAATCACTTTCATGAGTTAATTAATTTACTCAAACTTTCTACATGTAATTGATCTCTTTAAAAACAGACATAGGCTTTTAAAAGAAAATAAAATATAAAAATAACAAAAAATTGATAAAAATAATGTAAAACATCCCCAAATAAGAAAGAAAAATAAGAAAATATATACTACAATGACAAGAATAAGTATGAGAGGGAAAGAAAGATATCACCTGAGTGCAACAACTAAAGATCTAATCAACGAAGCTGAAAGTGAAGTACAATGGATTGAGAGAAAATTGGTAAATACAAGTGATGAGCATTCCCTAAAATCTAAAGTACTAAATCTCATAAAAGAAACAAAATCTATAATGTGAAAAGAAACAAAAGTTTAGAAAAATAAGTAAGTAATACATAAATGCAGCAAAAAAATAAATAAAATGAAGGAAGAATAAAAAACATGCGTTGCCTCCCAAGAAGCACTAAGTTCATTGTCCTTAGCCAGGAAATGCCAAGACTCTCAAATATGTTAGGGCACATGGTAGAGATTGACATTGGCTCTTCTCTTAAGTCTCCAAGAGGATGGCTCGGGATAACTAGAACACTTGATTTGATTATGGGCTGCCACTACAGAAGATGGTCCTCTATCAAAAGCATCAAACCTAAAATTGTCTACCATAAAATAATTAACATTACAAGTCATAGGTAAATGGTTAGACACATCAAAAACATTTAGTTGTACTTACATGTGTTACACCTAAACTATTAATTCATCAAATTGAGCCAAAGCATAAGGTTATATTATTTGCAAGTACACAAGTGGATGTAGTCTTGCAAGGTCAAATCTACAAGGTTTGCCTTTATGTGACTATCATAATGATTACAAAATAAGAGAAGTAAAGAAATATTAAGAGAAAAAAAGTAGAAGAGTATTGAGGTAATAAAGAGTTAAGAAAATATTAAGAGAAAACACTAAGGCATTAAGGGTCATTATAACATCTAGTAATGTTCTTCTAACATCTAGTGATGTTCTTCATGTGTTTTGTTATCTCAGATAGAATTGAATTAAGATTCTATCTAACCGAATGATATGAACATTAAAAACAAAAATAAAGAAAAATACTATACATAGTTGAAGGATCAAAAAGAGTTCTTTCTTCGAGAGTTCTATGTATGAAAACCACAAAAGATCAAGAAGGAGAGCCTTTAAGTATCTTATGTGTTTTGATCACAAAGAAACAAAAAGATAAACAATAATAAATAACCATCACTTCAAATAACCAATACTTACTTAAAACCATTGATGAAACATGAATAAAACATATTGCTAGCAATCACTTCAAGTCCAACTTACATGAATCATATTTGATGCATATTGTTAGTCTCTAGCAATCTATGCGTTTGAAAAGAAAAATAATTAAAAAAAAACATGCCACTTTCGTAGGCCATCATGTCTACATTTAGCACATGTAGCAAGCCATTAAACCCCTAATTTGCGCTACTGGACGAGTTGTGTCTCTTGAGGGTTTGTGGTGAATATACCCACAAAATTCAATAACTCATGGGTTGCCTCCCAAGTAGCGCTAAATTTTATGTCTTCAGCCATATAAAACAAAGAAGAAGAGAAGGAAAAAAAAAGAGTGACAATGCCAACAAGTTGTGTTGAGGAATTAAAGATTAAGATAATAATTGTAAAGCAAGACCAAAGAATCCCTTCATCCCCACCAAGCAAACATCAAACTTTACAATCAACTCTAAAATACTCAAGCACTAGTTTTCATAGATTAAATATTAGTAAAATATTCATGAAAGTCTAAACCATTAAATTTCTATGTAGAGGAACTTTTGAAACAATGTGTTAGTTAGTCCATGTAAATATTTGAGAAGATAATTAGAGGATCAGTTTCCTAAAGTAGTATGCTCTTCTACTCTCCAAGAGACGTTTATATAGCCAAAAAAACCAATTCAAAACTTAGCAACCTATCTGAGATAACAAGCGGTTTGGATATTCACTTTAATACCCATGGGCTTTATCTGTGGTATTTCAGCATGCTTTCATTGTTACAATGATGGCTTCGCCCTATCTTACAAAATGAAACATTATTTACAAACTTTTCTTTTATATGATGTCCATCATTTTTTTTTTACTTCCTTTCATTTTTTCATTTTTTTCACAGGTAGCTCTTTACGAAGTAATCGGTCTAATTCATTGGTTGCTTTCCATAACGATAATAATCCACTAATTTTTTCTTCTTTCCAAGCCAACCAAGTGAATAAGGAGGTCATAGTTCATTAGATTTGGTGTCTCTCGACATTCCAGGTGAGTATTAGAGAAATAATTGGATAATCCAACTTCAACTCTAAAAATTGGTCAAATGTGAGTAAAATTTTGAAAAAGAACATTGGTTTCTAAGATCTTCTTCGTGAAAGTTAATTATGAAGACTCATCACAAAAAGAAAGTTTTATTAAAAATATCCAAGTGCCATCATTATCTAGAGATCAAAGTAAAGAGGAAGAATACTAAAAAAGGATGAAGGTTATCACATTCAATATTATTAACAAGAATTATCAAAATTCACCCCCCAACCTAAATGAAACATTATCCTCAATGTTTGAAAAAAAAAGAAAACAAATTTATTATTTTTTTTGTAAAAATCATTAAAAGAAAATCAACCCTCATAATTTTGATTTTCAAGAGATGTAGACTCAACTTCAGGGACAAATTGGTCTAAAAATGGTTTCAAATGTTGTCCATTAACTTTGAAAACATTACCATTATTTAGGTTTTCAATTTCAATAGTTCCATACGGATAAACAGTTTTTATAATTAAAGGACCTACCCAACATGATCTTAATTTTCCTGGAAAGAGATGAAGCCTAGAGTTGTACAATAAAACTTCTTGAAATAACTAATTTTTTTTTTTGTAAAATGTTCTTATCATGAAAAGCCTTCATTCTCTCTATGTAAATTTTTGAACTCTCATAAGCGTCATATCGAATTTTCTCTAACTCATTGATTTGCAATTTTCTATTTAAGCCAACCTTGTCAAAATTGAAATTTAAAGCTTTGATTGCCTAATACGCCCTATGTTCCAATTCCACAGGCAAGTGACAAGCTTTTCCAAAAATCAAATAGTAAAGAGACATTCTAATTGGGGTCTTAAAAGTGGTATGGTAAGCCCAAAGGGCATCAGTTAGCCGTAAAGACCAATCTTTACCATTTGGATTTACCATCTTCTGCGAAATATATTTAATTTCCCGATTAGAAATCTCAACTTGTCTACTTGTTTGTAGATGATAGGGGGTGGCTACTTTATGGGTAATCCCATACTTCCTCATCAAGGCCTAAAAAGGCTTATTGCAAAAATGTGACCCCCTTCACTTATGATGGCTCGAGGCGTTCCGAACGTTGAAAATATATATTCTTTCAAAAAGCGCACAATGACTTTGTTGTCATTGGTTTTTCTTGAAACCACCTCAATCCACTTGGAAGCATAATCAACAACAACTAAAATGTAAACATAGCCAAAATAAGTAGGAAAAGGTCCCATGAAACTGATGCCTCAACAATAAAAAATCTCAATAACCAATATGGGGTTAAGAGGCATCTTATTTCAATGAGATATGGCTCCTAACTTTTGACATCATTCACAAGTTTTGCGAAATTCATGAACATCTTTGAAAAGAGTTGGCCAGTAAAAACCACATTGCAAAATTTTAGCGGTGGGCTTTTTAGAGGAGAAGTGACCACCGCATTTTTCAGAATGACAAAAAGAGATGATACTTGTTAAAAATTAGGCACACATCTCCTTATTATTTGATCCAGACCGTACTTAAAGAGATAGGGAATCGTCCCAAAAGAAATGCTTTACCTCAATGAAGAATGCCTTTTTATCTTGGTGAGACCAATGATGGGGAAGTTTACCTATCACCAAGTAGTTAGCAATGTCGGCATACCATGGAAGATGTGAGATGACAAAAAGTTGCTCATCGGGAAATGTGTCATGGATTGGAAAGGTTTCTGAAGAATAAGAAAAGTCCAATCTAGAAAGATGATCACCACCACATTCTCTACTCCCTTCTTGTCTTTGATTGTTAGATCAAAACTCTTGGAGTAGGAATATTGACCGGAGCAATCTGGGCTTTGTATCTCGTTTGCTCAAAAGGTACTTCAAAGCTGCATGGTCAGTGAAAATGATAATCTGAGAGCCAATTAATTTTATTTATGGATTTTGGACTAGGCAAATTAACAATCAATTCAATTTTTGCCTTGTCCACTTAAATTCCCTACACAGAAACAATGTGACCATGTACTATCCAGTAGTAACCATAAAATGACACTTTTCCCAATTTAAAACTAGAATTTTCTCTTCACATCTCACCAAAACTTTTTCCAAGTAATCAAGACAGTCATCAAAAGAATCACAAAAAATAGAGAAGGCATTCATAAAAACTTTCAAAAACTTCTCCACCATATCACTAAAGATGCTCATCATGCACCTTTGGAATGTGGCAGGAGTATTACATAATCCCAACGGCATCCTTTGATATGCAAAGGTACCAAATGGACACGTAAAGGTTATTTCTTCTTGATCTTCAAGTGCAATCTCAATTTAAATGTATCTTGAATAACCATCTAGAAAACAATAAAATGTATGATTAGCCACCCTCTCTTGGATTTTGTCTATGAATGACAAGGGGAAGTGGTCTTTCCTAGTGATGGAATTCAATATCCTATAATCTATGCACATCCGCTAACCGGTGGTGACTCTAATGGGAATCATCTCATCATTAGCATTCTTTACCACTGTCACTCCAGACTTTTTGGGGACAACTTGGGTGGAACTCACCCATGGACTTGTAAATGATACCCAAATCCAACAATTTTAGGACCTCTACTCTCACTACCTCTTTCATATTGGGGTTTAACCTCCATTGCATTTGTCTCACAGGTTTTGCATTTTCTTTCATGAAGATCCTATGGGTAATCCCCTTGATATTAGCAATGGTCCACCTAATGACACTCTTGTGATTTCTAAGGACTTTGAGCAAGTTGTGCTCTTGCTCATTATCCAACTTTGAAGAGACAACAACAAGAAATGTCTCTCCCTCACCAAGATAAGCATATTTAAGTTCAGTAGGGAGTGGTTTCAAGTCTACCATAAAAAACCCTAGATCAAGTAAATTAAATTGACTTTCAATCAAATCAGCGACCTACCCCCCACGCCTAGGCTACGATACCACTATAGAGTGGTTGGCCAGTGGAAGCGTGGCGGTCACAAGCCCGAGTGTGGCGCACCAATCAAAAATCAATTCTTTTATCACAATCTACACCAACAAGCATATATACACATATATATAAGCAATGATCTATTCACCAAAGAGCAATCATGATGCCAAAATGAAATTGAGGAACGAGGACATACTAACCTAGGGCTGTGATAAGTATGCGTTATTTTATCCTTAATTATTCTATTTTCTAGTCTCATTTAAGTGTTAATATAGGTTAAATTATTAGATATTAAATTTAATTAGGTTAGAAAAAGCTTCCATGGTGTTTTGAATTAAATTGGCTTATTTTGCAGATTCTTCATTGGCGATCGAACGGGGTCACTTACCGATCGATCGGTTACACGTAATTTTGATGAAAATTCAGTTCAAGCGTTCGAACGGTAATGCAAGGTGATCGATCGGCATAACGCGCAAATTCCTTATTTCACCCAATTTTGAGTCCTTTTCATATACAACTCTTTCTTACGGATCTAATGCCTATAAAAAGACTTATTTGGCACGAAATTAAGGGAGAACAAGTAGATTTTCTGAAGAGAAGAAGGAAGAAGAAGATGGAGAAGAAGCCAAAGCTTTCAATGGAGATTCAATTACTTTCTTCTACCATGGAAGGCTAAACTTTTCTTTTACTTAGGAGTTGATGAAGCTATAGATAAGTTTCAGTTTCTTTTCTTTTTAATTTAGATCTCAGTTGTGAATTATGACAATTGTATGATAAGGATTTCCTTTTTAATGGAAGAGCTTTTTAATGTTTATTCAAATCTATGTTGATTTATTGTCTTGTAGATGATAGATTGATGTGGTTTTGATATTTACATCAATTCTAATTTCTGTGATTTAGATGAGATGGTCATACAATAGTTTTAATGTTCAGATAATTAAGGACTTGGATGAGTTATACTAAGATTAGACGGGTCATGCCTATAGCTATTTAGTGTAGATGATTCGTGCTATTGTCGAAGATAGTTCATGCCATGGAAATTAATTAATGATTCTTTCTGAAGTAATTCTAGCTTGTAGCTGAGAATACTTGTTCATATTCACACTAGATTTAGATTAAAAGTTAAGGAATTGTTATGGTTCAATAGTGGATTCGATTTCCTAAGTAAATTCTATCATAATAATCTCTTGTTTTTAAACTAGTTGATTTCTTTTCCTTTACTTAATTTAAGTTTAAGTTGTTTTAGTTTTAAACCAGCAAATTCTTCTTTTTATATTTAGTAATTATTCATCCGTCCCTGAGGTTCGACAACCCTTAAATACTCATCCTAGTACAATTACCTTGTACACTTGCAAAGGGTTTAATTATAAACGATCAGGCTGATCAGCATCTTGCATGCACTTGAATCAATCAGCCCGCCCTCCAAAAGCACAAGAAAAGAAGGTAGAGAAGGGGATTATCTTTTGTATGTGTTGATCCTTCAACTGCCTTGATCTTGGATGCAAATCTCAGCAAAGGAAGCCTCTAATCACAGCCTTAAAGCCCCAAATCAGTGAGATGTCCTTCGACCTTTGGACCACACACCGGACATGAGGATATGAGGAAGGAAGAGGGAGGAGGAGAGGGCGGCCAGCAATGTTTTCCACCAAAACCTAGGGCAAGCCGAACTTGAGAAAGAGAGAGGGGGGCCGGATTGGGAGAGGGAGAGGAGAAAGGAGGGGGCGAACCACTAGGGAACTCCTCTCCCTCTTCTTTCCTTTTTATACCCCTCCTTAATCCTCCTTAAGTGGGCTCTCGAATTGGGCTTCATGTGATGGACTTTCGAGCTGAAATTTCTAGTTTATTTAAGAGGTTCATACACAATGAGAGCGGGCACTGTCTCTTAGAGCCCGCGGAGGCCTGGACCCCGTGCACACGGCCAAGCCCATGATAGAGTCGACCCCTCGCTAACCATGGGTCCTACCATCGACACATAATTCATGCGACTGGCCCCACAACGAATTAATGCACATCCTAGTCACATGCCTAGTGTGTGTGTGACGAATGTGGGTTCCAAATAAATTATTATTATGATGGTTCATGTGGGGTCGGCGTGACTGCCCCGACCACCCTTAGACCTCGTGCCCATACAGACTCACTTAGACCGCAATAACATTGGACTGAAACAGGCCCAAGCCCATATCCTGGTCCAATTTTCATATATTTATCAATGCTTGAAGAGTATGTGTGCCTGACATTACTTCTTTATTGTTTTATCTGAAGATCCACAATCATCCATTGAAACACAATTCCTCCAGGAGAACTACCAGCAGCAGCTTCCTACAAAGATCAGCAAAGGAATCAGAAACTACTACAAGTAACTTCACATAAAATTTCTAGAGATACTGCTGATGGGCTTTCTGCAAATCGGTCAAGGACTTGGCAGGCACAAAATTGGATCCCTGTAGGTGGGTATCTTTATCATGTTATCACGTATTAGCTTGAATCTACTGTGGCAGCAAAGAAAGATTATCTTGTGGTTTACTATCTTGGATTATGGATGTGCATTTGTGGTTGCTTTTGTTGGGCTGATGTCTTCTCGTATGTGCATCCATGACTTCTGGTTTGAGCAGATGGATTGGTATCCGTGATTTCTCGTATGTGCATTTGTGGATGCTTTTGTTTGAGCAGATGGATTGTCTTTTCCTTCATGTTCTTTATTGAAGTATTTACTTATTTGCTTGCTCTTTAGTTTGGCTGTTACTTTCATATGCTAATTATTTAAATTTTCTTTCTGATTTAAGTGGATCTGTCTAATTGGTAGGAAATATGGTTGATGGATTTAGAGTGCTGCATCTTGTTAGACCGTTCTTTCAGTGTTGCCTGAAGTTCAGAGTGCTGATAGAAGAATTCCTTTTAGGAAAAAGGTTATCTATACAATAATCTCTCTTTTCATCTTTTTGGTTTGCAGTCAATTCCCCTTGTATGGCATACACTCAACTCCATTCTACTCGATGATTGTCATTCAAGCATCAAATTGTGGAACTGTCATGAAGTTGGGAATCACCCCAATTGTGACTTCTGGTCTCGTCATGCAACTCTTGGCTGGGTCCAAGATTATTGAAGTGGACAACAACGTTCGTGAAGATCGCGCTCTCTTGTAAGATTATCCTCTTCTGGTTTGAATTTATATGGAAAATTTCTGTTTTGCAAGTGTTACTATAACTTTTTATTCATCTACTATACACATCCACAAAGACAAATGCTGCTTTGTGACATGTCTGAAGCACGTGTGACGAGGTTAATATGGCGGGCATGGAAGCTGATGGGGTTAATATGGCGGGTATGCATATTTATATTTTATCTAAAGAAGATTTCATTTTCTATAGTATGATTTGTTTATCTAAAGATCAATAGTCAACCATGTTGGGAAGGCAGCGCTGAGATAGAATATATTGGGTTTACGTCCTCAGGGAACAGTTTCTATGTATATGCCCAAATATGATGATGGTGATCTTCATGAAATTATTTTAATAATTACAAGATTTTTCAGATAGGGTTAAAACCTTACCCCTATGTTTTGTACCAATTTGTATCAATAGTTTGAATATTTGAAAATAAAACTACAAACGATGATATAGTGTTTGCCTCATTGCTGGGAAAAGATACGATGATTGACATGACCATTATATTCTGCAATTTTATGCTGATCATTTATGGACCCTTTATTTCTGGAAAATGGAAATTATGAAAAATAGTGCATGTGAACTTATAGAAAAAAGAGTTCAAAATGCCAGAAAGGTTCTACCTGCATGGTGCCCGTACTTGTGATATAAAAAACAAAAATTGTTCCTCGGATAGTTATCTTAGTCCTCAGAGTTGTCTTTGGTTTACGTAGGTTAAATTCTTCTAATTTAAATTCTTCTTTCTTAAGGGTCGTTATGCTCGTTAAAGTGATGTTGCAGATAAAAAAATATATTAGTTGTTCCCTTGTGTACTCATTGCCTTTTTTATTCTCTCTTACTCTCTCTTCTAGACATTGTGATCCCAAGTGGTTGACAATTTTTTGGTTATGTAGGAGTACAAAGACTGCCTTATAAACCAGAATGCTATCCCTTTTGGACATGGAGAGGTCATAGAATACATTATGTAGAACAAGGGAAAGGTACTCCTATAGTCCTTATTCATGGCTTTGGTGCTTCTGCTTTCCATTAGAGGTTTGCATTCCTCAAATGTTTATATCCTCAAGATATGCCATTATTGTTGACATCTATCAAAGATAGTTTAAAGATTGATTCTTCTTCATATTTGACATCATATACTGATCACACCAAGAAGTTTCTTCTTATGATAACATTCATTGATCCTTTTTTTTTTATTGTTCTCTGTTCTTGGTCAACATTTTTACAAGCAAAATTTTATGGCCTTGTAATAGGATCTTATGATATGTATTATCTCATGGTAGGTCTGAGGGCATTATCAAATATTTGGTGCTTGAAACTATTTGACTCATTGCATTCATGTTTTGGACTTTTCATACTTGAATTTAACTTTTTATGCAAATTTTGTTGGTCAGATGTCATCATATCATTCAAGGATCTGTAGAAGATGATTTTCTATATTTTATTCTGTGGGCATATATAATGTCCTAGAGTTGGCAAACAAATTGAAGGTTTTTGCAGTAGATTTGCTAGGTTTTGGCTAGAGTGATAAAGCTATCATTGAGTATGATGCTATAGTTTAAATGGACCAGGTAGTTAATTTTTTGAAAGGAATAGTTAAAGAGCCTGCAATTCAAGTTGGAAACATGTATTTCCCTTTTTGAAATACTGTGTAGTACATATACTTATTTACCACTATTGACTTGACTATCTATAGAAACACTTGAATATTTTGTTTTCTTGTTCAAGATTTTTTTTTTTTTTTTAATCATTTTCTTTGTTGCACAGGGCTTTCTCTGTGGAATGACCTTGTCTACGGTAATTGGCAAATAAAAAAATATGAATTAGACTACTTCATAGTCTTTATTTGAAAAGTTTATATTTACACTTGAAAGAATTTGAGGAGGTATGTACTACATTATACAATCAAAATGTTTTAATGGATGTTATTAGCTTTAAACTTTTCCTTTTTTTTTTAAGAAAAGGCAAAAAATTGGTTTAATGCTTTGAAACCAAGTTCCATCGAGACTTAGCAGGAAATACAATGTGAGTTTTGAAAAAGTTTTTTTACTACTCACCGGACCAATACTTTAACAAGAAATATTTTCAAATTTTCTCAAAAAGAAAACAAAACAATTTTTCAATGGTGGGAACATTTTTAAAGATCTTTTACTTATGTGTCCACACCATGGTTATGAACTTTGGCAGACCATGAGTATTCTTTATCAGGGAATGAGTTCTCAAATGCGTGAGCATGTAGAAATGATGTGTAATGGTAAATTTTTAGAAAAAGAGCTGGAGCTAGCATGGGACTACCTTGATTGGTTGGCAGAAAAAGCCCAATCATGGACTGATTCTAGTCAGCCAAAAAAATTTGAAAAGTCCAAGCCAAAATTACCAAACAAGGGTGGGATGTACGTTCTTAGGGAAGAGGATGATGTTAACGCAAAAATTGCTAGTATAGCTAGAAAAATTGAAGCTTTGGAATGCAAACAAATTGATGCAAAGTCACAAAGTATTTGTGGCATTTGTGAAACAAGTGGACACTTGATGCAGGATTGTCCAACAATCCTTGCCTTTCAAGCGGTATTACACAGCTAAACAAATGCCATGAACACTTACAAGAGGTCATTTTCTTGTCCCTATTCAGAAACCTATAATCCAAACTAAATAAATCATCCCCACTTTAGTTGGAAAAATGAGTCTAACATACAAGTACCTCCCTCATCTTCAACATATGTGCCACCACATAAGAAGTCATGTAAGGAAATCTTACAAATGTTCATACAAGGCAAAGCAACCATCAATAGTCAGACAATGCAGGCCATAAATGATTTGAAGGCTTCAATGACTCAACTGACCACAAGCTTGAGCACACAAGAAAAAGAGAGTTTTTCGTCTCAACCTCAACCTAATCCAAAAGGTCAGAAAGTACAATCTTTGAATGCTCCAAAGAATGTCAACTTAGTCACTACCTTGAGAAATGGAAAGGTTATAAACAAAGATACTCCAAAGAAGGTAGCTCAACTTGAGGAGGAATATTTGAATTCTAAAAAATGTGATAAAGTTTACAACTATGAAAACTTTAAAAATGTTTCTCGAATTCCTTCTCCTTTTCCTCAAAGGCTGAATTCTTCTTCTTCTAAAATGGTTTCTCATTCTGACAACCTAGAGATTTTCAAACAAGTAAAAATAAATATCCGTCTATTGGATGCCATCAAACAAATTCGGTCATGTACAAAATTTTTTAAGGGTCTTTATACAATTAAATGTACAAAAGAAGGCCTTTTTGATAGAACAAGTGAGCTCAATTTGGCAATATAATACTCCACCCAAATATAAGGATACAGGTTGTCCAACCATATCCTATTTAATTGGGAACTTTCGAATTGAAAAAGGTTTGCTTGATTTAGGGGCAGTAGAGATCTTTTGCCTTTTTCTGTTTATGAGCAATTAGATCTACCAGATTTGAAACCTACCAACATAACACTTTAACTTGCTCACCGCTCAATCAAAAAGCCAAGAGGAATAGTGGAATATGTCCTTGTTCAAGTGGACAAATTCTATTTTCTGGTGGACTTCATTGTTTTAGACACACAACTGATTCCAAATGCACCTTCTTAAATCCCTGTGATTTTGGGTTGTCCATTCCTTGTTACATCCAATGCTCTAATAAATTGTTAGAATGAAGTGATGAGGCTATCTTTTGGGAACTTGACATGTGAGTTAAATGTATTCGACACAAGTAGATAGCCTCTTGTGAAGAATCAAACACAAACTCCTTTTGTTTAGATCTCCTTCTTCTTTTGTTCCTGGCCTTCAAGTCTTCTCTCCTCAAGTATTGTAGCTTTTCTCCCCTTGCTTTGTCTTCGTCTTATTCCAGCCTCTTTAAATAAGATTCTCTCATTTATGACTTTAGCCTTGACTTTTCAAACCTCCATTGAACTTGGATGACTCTCCTCTCTGGTTTATGTGTGTGAAAAGCTATTTTTTTTAGTTGTGTCTTGCTCAATCAATCACCATTAACATGCACTTTGAAGCACAATGATGATATCTTGTAGAAAACAATGAACATAGGTTTTCTCCTCTTTTCTCTCCTAATTTTTAGGTTTTTCTCTCTTCAATTTTGTGTTTACCTAGCACTTATATTGTCCATTATGTTAGTTTATGTGTTTGACTTCAATTAAGAATGGATTCTCCTTCAAAATGGCTTGACATAGGTACTTAACACAGATAGTGATCGATTATTTCATACAACAATCGGTTGTTAACTGTTCTAATTAGGGTATGACTCTCCGAGCAATCAATGTATCACTAAGAGCTATTGATCAATAAACTCTTGGCCAAATTTTGCGTAGTTTGCTTTTGGTGTCGATCAATTGATTACTCTAGTTCTTTTTGTAGTGATCAATCAATGCTTAGTAAAATTTCACAATTTACCCTAATTAAATCTAAAACTTCCTAATTCACTTAATTCACTCTTCCTAAGTTAAATTTTGTGAATGGTGTATATGAGTTTGTGCAAATGAATCTTTCACCTTTGACACTCAGCTTAGTCTTCAACCTTGATCTATAAGAACATGCCTTCTCCTATTTTTTTAGTCAATCAATTCTAAATTCTATTCAACTACAACTGAATCTTGTTAGATTCCTAAGAATAAAACATACATGATGTTTCAACATTGTTTTAATCATCGTAATTAGCCCATTTGCAGTACATATGCTTCATATGTTCTTTCAACTTGATGATAGATTCTCAAACTATGCAGGTACAACTTCTAGACTCACTCTCTACTATCGGATATGAATGTAATCTGCTAGTCATAGGTTGATTGGAGAGAATTGATGGAGTTAATTGCTGGGAGAAAGAAGTTCACAATGCAATGGTACAAATAAGTTAGAGAAGGCCACAAAATAAAATTGTGATGGCTTAGGAAATGTGATATAATTATTCTAGAAATTTGTTCAAGGCCATTTCTATGAAAGAGCGTAAAAATAGAAATGACAATGTTGTGGGTGAATATGGGTGATGGTTTGAGAAAATACAATGGTAAAAATAGGGTAGCGATGGATTAAAGATAAGGTTGCGATTGAATTGTGAAACTATTACGATATCGTACATAATGTTGGGAGGGAAAGTAGTTGTGACATAGTTGTGATGTATGTGCAATGCAAGATCATCGCAAGTGGAATGACCTATTGTAAGTGCAATCACAAGTGGTTCACAAATGTCTTTGGAACATAAAATATTAAATCACAATCGCCTTCGCAACAATATTGTCTTGCATAGCAACACCCTTGCAACATAATGCATTGAATCACAAATTCCTTCACATTATAGGGTATATAACATCATAAATATATTTACAATATAGGGTAATGCAATACAAATTATTTTGTTAATTGATTTGAAAATAAATTTGCATCCCTCATAGCAAGTAACATTATTGTATCTATGTGCATAGCTTACCATCATTTATTAGAGTATTGACGTGCTATGGTGGGACTATTGAACACAACCTAAATAGGAAACTGAAGATACTAGGAGGTTCAATCATTTACATTATGTCAAAAAGGAGGATAGTATCATTTCATTTGTGCTAAGGTTAGAGGAACCTTTCAAAATTTTCCATGAGGATGTCAATTTGAAATGCATATACCCTGAGTTGGATGAGGAGGTCATTGTGGAAAATGATAAGGGGTTAATAGAGTTGTTGGATGTGTTCTGCCACTATGGAGAATGTCACAAGTTGTTGGTGATGGAGGGGGTATGGCAGAGGAAATTGCAAGCACAAGCTAGTGTGTATAACAATAACTTAGATTTGAATGAAAGGGAAAAAGCTAAGAGCAGTCAAGCAACAATACTATGATTACGTATTTGGGAGAAAATTTTCATCTAAATTAGCCAACATTTAAGGATCAGTATGAAGTAAGGAAGGCTTTAAAATAATATTCTATTGATCACAACTTTAACTATAAATACGCGAGGAATGGTAAGTGAAGAGTTAGGACAGTTTGTTGAAGCCCCAGTTGTAGTTGGAAAATACATGTCATTTTTACTAAAGATATGTAATTTTCAAGTGAAAGTGCATGTTCATTCTCAAACTTGTGCAGGGGGAATTGGGAGAAATTATCATCATCATACATTGTAGGGCCTCTTGTTTGAGTTGGTTGTGGATACTATGCGATAGAGACCTACATATTTGTTGACTAATGTGGTGAAATACATGCGGCAAGAGTATTGTGTAACTATCACCTATCAAAAGGCATAGCATACAAAGAAGGTAATAGTAACCCGGATATACATGGGACTTACATGGATTTGTATAATGATCTCCCATGGTATTGCAACAAACTCACCATGACAAATCCTAGAAGCTTTGCACACTATGTGGTCAACCCAGAGAGGACATTCTTACCCACTATGTAGACAATAAGAATGAAGACAATTGGACATGGTTCCTTAATTCATTGTGTGTCATTGTCAGTCACAAGAGGCGGATTACATTTATATTTAAAAGGGAGAAGAGATTGATAAAAAATATCATCACAATATTCCCGGACGGATTTCATGGGTATTGCATGCAACATTTAGAGCACAACTTGAAGGGTAGGGGATGGAAAAAATGATGGAGGTGGGAAGGAAAGTTCAAGTTGCCAAGACTATCCACACAACTGCACAAGTGTCAAATATAATTGAGTATGAGAAAACATTGTTTGAGCTACATCAAGCATTAGAGGATGCATACAATTGAGTTCTATTAAATGAGCCACATAAGTGTAATGTAATCTTTCAAAGTGAAAGGTATGGGAACTTGTTAAATAATATAGCAAATAGCTTTAATAGTTTGGTGAAGACTGAGATTCCCATTTATTAGCCTAATTGATGGCATTTGCATGAGGATATTGTCAAAGATGCATGATGTCAGGATATGTTGTGAGCACTAGGAAACCTATCTTATTCCTAAAATCAATGACAAACTAAATGTTATCATCAATGAGTCTTAGGTAATTAGTATTCTGCTTGCGAATGAAGATGTGGTAGAGGTGGTGGAGGTGGAATGACATTATACAGTCCACCTTGCTAACCGCAATGCTCTCGTCGCAAGTGGAAAATAATGGGTCTCCCATGTACACATTCTTTCTTTGCTATTTGTGTTAGAGGTGTTGGTTTGTAAGCTACATTGTGGCATAGACAAACCAAGAAAAGAAAAGTGCCTCTAACTCGCACTTAAGTTTCAATATTTATCTTATCTTTTTTAAAGAAAATAAGAACAAATTTCATTCAAATTAATGTGTCCAATTCCAATGTGCTTTCACAAGATTTTTGCAATCAAATTAGCAAACAAACACACAAAAATTATGACATATAAACCCAACCAGGGAAAAACCACTGGACACTTTGTCGAGATCAACTATGCAGTTTGTAAACCTGAGATTACATAATTATGGATTACAAAGAAAAAATACTCCTACTTTTTCTTCAAACAACTGGTTCTCCATACCACTCTTGAATTCTAAGATCTTCTCCTCCTTTGTGTTCTTTGATCAAAGTAGATATTTCATCTTCTCCTTGGGAATGAACCTTCAATTCTCTTGATCTTCTCAGCAACAATCTTCAGCAAGCACCATGTCTCACATATATTTTTATGCTCTCATCTCACCTATAGTCACTCTTTTTGATTTATAGTAGAGATTTTCTCATTCTAGAAGATAACTCTCTCAAAACTCTATTAAAACAGCTCCACACAAGTTCTCTAGGTTTTCTATGTTTTCTCCCTTCTCTTCCTCATGTATCAATCCCTTTTTGTAGACTCCCAAATCCTAAAAGAATAAAACTCCAACTAAAAATCCAAACCAAACTGGAAATGTTAAATTTAGTCAACTCGTTGCTCAATCGATCGATAGTTTTTATAGGGTGGTCATTCTAGTATGTGATTGATCATTAAAATCTTGGCTTCATTTAACAAAGAGTGTTTTTGAGTGCCAATCAATTGTTCACAAAAGAGATTGATCGCTTATATAGTTTTCGGATATTCTGCTACTATTCATTAGCAATCAATCTTTATGACAAGATTTTTGATATTTCAATATTCATCTCTCCAATCCTCCCCATTCTTTCACCTAAGGTCTCTTTTATCCTAAAGTGTGTAAATGTGTTGTGTGTGCATGTGTTTACCATAAGAACATATGTGTTATATGTATAGCTTATTGGCTAATTTCTTTGTTAAAAGTATGTTAAGAAACAATATGTTTGTAATGAGTCTTAGAGTCCGGTTTGAGGTTGTTGTTATCAAGTCAAATTTAGAGTTGACACTTTAAATATAGGATCTGACATGTTCTTATTAATCAAGGTTTAGCACTGAAGAATGTGAAGAGTTTTGAAGCATTTTAGATTACATTGCACGCATAAATCACTTTGAAAAGGTTAAGAAGTGATTGCAAAGGTTTTAGAAGGATTTAGGTTAAGGGCAAAATTGTCAAAAATAGGAAGAACGATGATCACTGCATAATATGAAGGACAAAATGATTGATCATGTGTTGATTCATCCCTGTGAATAATGAAGCCAGGAATTGTCGATCAATCACTCTCACAATCGATCAATCGATTAAAAAATCATGCACATAAGAAATAGTGACCGATTGATCACTGTTTTAAATGATCGATCGTTTCAAGAATAGTTTACCTAAATTAAGACCTTCCAATTTTGATTTCATTTCTTATTCAAGTACAAGTCCTAAACTGACTTATTGAGCTATATAAGGGTTATGAAATCATAAAAATGGAGAGAGGAAAACCTAAAGGAGAAAAAAGAAAATAGGAGTTGCACCTTCGATTATTGTTTTCCAAAGGAAAATTCACTTGAGCTTTGTATTTAAGATCTATGGTGAATTGAAGAAGACAATTCACAATTGAAGGAGCTAATACATAGAGTATTCAAAGAGGAGTTGCGGCACTTCTTAAATAGAAGATTGATGATTTTCACAAGGCCAAAGTCAAGCCAACAAGAGGAGATTGTTGAAGATTAGAAGCAGACAGAGACAAGGTAAGGAGGAGAAAGTTTAAAGTTCTTGGAGAAGACTTGAATGCCAACAACAATGATCTAAACAAAAGAAAAAAGTCTAAAAAAGTTTGTGGTTTGCTTGTGTCCATGTAGAAGTTTAATTTCTAGTGTATTAATTTGGTTTCTTTAGAACTGCCGTGGCTTTTACCCTTGTTAAATTTTTCCATGTAAATTGTTGTGTTTATGTGTGGATTGATTGATAATTTGAGAGTGAGATTGTGGGATAGTTAGGTTTTAATCATTTCCACTTAATAAAAAATTATGTGAAAAGAGGTTAGAACTCTTAATTCTTACTTGTTAAAAGCAATAGTTTTAAGAGCAATCTAGTGATTTACTAGGTCTATTAGATGGATATTAAACTCTCAAATTGTACTTGAGGGTTATCTATTGAATAAGTTTCTTTTGCTACTTATTATCAATCAAAATGAAATGATTTGTCTTAAGAGCCTTGCTTAAATTTCTCTAGTTTTTTTATAGTTTAATCTCTTGAGCTAGGGTTAGAAGTTTGATTAGTGCTCAAGTTTTACTTGTTTTCTTCTTTTAGAAATACTTGATTAAAACTTGCTGATTTGTGTACCCTAGTTTGGTAGTTGTTTCTCTCATAATTCACCTTGATTTATGTGCTAAATTTGTGATGTTTGGGTTGATTTTTGCTAGTAGAATTAAGTTTCTAATTTAACGAATTTAATGAATGAACAAAGGGACTTGGGAAATCCTATAAATAGAACTCTTCAACTTGATGGACAAAATTTCTCATATTGAAAAAATAGGATGAAAGCTTTTATTCAAGCACTTGATGGGAATGCCTGACAAGTGGTTGGTAAAGGTTGGAGTCCTCCAGTGAGAAAAGATGAGGATGTAAACTCAATTCTAAAAGATGAAATTGATTTGGATGTGAATGAGACTAGACTTGCTAATCAAAATAGTAAATCCCTTAGTGCTTTATGCAATGTCGTAGGAAATTCACAATATAGGTTGATCTCTAACTGTATGTCTGCCAAAGTAGCTTGGGAAAATTTGGTGAAACATAATGAAGGAATTGAGGCAGTGTAGGTCTTTAGGCTTCAAACATTGACTTTAGAGTTTAAAAATATAATAATGAGTGAATAAGAAATAATTTTTAAATATTATGCTAAAATTTCAGACATAATCAACATGTGTAATCAAGTAGGAGAACCTATTCTTGAATTCCTTGTTGGGAAAAAAACTTTTAAGGTCCATAACCTCAAAATTTAAAATTAAGGTGGTCGTTATTATTAAATCAAAGAAAATTGAATCCTTAGAAATAAAGGAGTTAGTTAGGAACCTTGGAACCTTTGAGATGCAAGAACAATCTTATAAGAATAAAAAGGAGATGATTGATAAATACAAGGAAAAATAGAATACCCTAAAAGTTTCTAGAAGAACTTCCAGGAAAAACAAAGTGTTAAACACCTTAGATGAATCTAAAGAATCTAAAAATAATGAAGAATTAATACTCTTACTTAGCTAAGAACTTCCAAAAAAATCATGAAAGGTCAAAACTTTAGAGTTGGGAATAAGGACCAAAATTGTGGGAAGAAACGAGAGGGGAAAAGAGATGAGAGGGCAACAAAACAAGATAAGAAGAATTTAAAATGTTTTGAATATGGTATGTTAGGTCACTTTGTTAGTGATTGTCCTAACTTGAATTCTAATTAATTCTTCTAATGAGAAGCCCAAAAAGCAAAAGGGGTTTGATTATAAGAAAAAGGGAAAGGTGTTTCAAGCAACTTACTTTTATGAGAGCTCTTTTGAAGAATAAGAACTATGCAATACTTCCTTCCATGCAAGTGTGAAGGATAATAGTTCAAAAGAAGATTCTCATGAATCCTATCTAGAAGAGAACTTAGAGTCTGATGTAGATTCTTATGAGTTTAAGGGATTTTTGCAACAAATTTGAGTTTTGACTAAGAGAACCAAAATTTTTGAGCGAGAGTTGAAGAAGAAAGAAGATGAACTAGTTGTTTCTTCTCAAGGGACTAATAAGTCAATAGAGTTGAATAACAAACTAGAAAGAGAAGTGAATGACCTTAAGAAAGACCTAGAAAGTGAGAAAGAAAAATTTAGTGCTCTCAATAGAGAACTCATGTCCTCTAAAGAGAAGTTAGATGGGTTCAAAAGTGGGAAGAAAATGTTGGACACCATGCTTAGCATAGGTCAAACAAAACATATTGGGTTTAGGTTTTAGAAATTGTTTGTTTACCTACTTAGCAAAAACCTACTATCTTTGTGAAGGTAAAAGAAAGTGTGAAAGAGCCAAGATAGTGCATAACCGACCTAGATTTAGAGTGAAAGGAGGAAGGATATGTTCTTGCATTGTGGGTGTGTGTACCATTTTTCATAGTGATACCCATGTTACTAGTGAATATCCTAAGAACTACCCTTTTAAATTTAGGTCAAAGAAGAATGAGAAGAAGAAGCACATTACATCCTCTACCCCTAAGCTACCCCACCAAGTATATGAGAAGAAGATGAAGAGAGACTGAGTGAAGAAAGTTGATCTTCAAGCCTTAAATGATCAATTGGGTAAAGTAAGGAAGTCTACCTTAGGGTTCCATAGGATTGGTTGGCAAGGCAAGGATAAGGAGTCTAAGTAAGATATTTTATTTTTATCCATGATTAAATTCTTTCAATCTTTTGGACACACATGTTTTAGTTTTTATCTCATTTTTGCTTTGTTTTAATGTCTTCTTATTCATTTTGTATTGAATAAAAAACAAAATAATAGAATATGATAAAAAAACACCAAAATATTAGTTTAGCTTTTGCTTGATTTTGTAATTAGCTTGATTTGGTTTTTTGATGAAGTTCAGCTCATCAAATATTTTGAAATCAATTTTCTTTTAAGCTGAAAAACAACATGATTATTGTCAAATATAACTTAACTAAGAGAAGGATACACCAAGGAGAGTGAAGATCAATTGGATTTTCTTTTGCTTGATGTTGAAATTCTCTAATTTAAAAAAAAATTGTACACATCATGTTGAGACTCAAGTCACTTTTAAGATTGAATATTAAGAGAGAACACTTAAACATAAGTTGACTTAGGCATTTGGATTTTAGTGGAGTCTTGGTGATCGAATTAGAGGATCTTTGGCTAGCTTTCTATTTAGAATTCAAAGAAAAGAAAATTTCATATAATCTATTTCAATGTTTGCAAGTCTTATGTACTTTAACCTTTCTTGAGAAAATTGAATTGTTCTTGTAAAGATAATGGAAAAGCTAATGTGAAGTGCCCATCCACTTGACATCAGAAAAATATTAAAAAAAATAGATGAAAAAGAATGGAAAAGAATGAAAAAAATATAATGCATGTTGAGAGGAATAAGAAAAAGCCAGCCCTAGAAAAATGATATGAGGAAAAATATCATAACTCAGAAAAAGGTAGGGGCATGTTCATTATGATGTTTTAATTATTTTATATCCTTTTAGGAAAATTATGAACATAGATTCTAGTTAAAGAGAGTCGAAAAATGAGAACCTAATCTTTACTAGGGTATGAAAAAATTTGTCTAAATTTTGTTAAGAGTGATCTTGCAGGATTCAAGATTAAAAGAGGCAAGAGTTTACTACATTGGTGGTTTTCTTCAAAAACTAATAAAAGGGGATTAATGTTCTAATAAACATAATTTGTGGATACACTTATATTTTGATGGGAAATGTGTTAAAAAATCATCTAAAAGAGCTCAACTGTGTTGATTTTGAATGTTTGAATTTTATTTTGAGTTTTGGATGTCAGAAAATTTTGATTTTGATGTGAAATACCTTGAAATAACTTTAGGAGTTTATTGGATGTTTTTTGAATTGCAATTTTTGTTATTTTCAAAAATTATAAAAATTGTTTTTCCCAAACAATCGATCATTGGTCTAATTCTTCATGCCAATGCTTGGTTTTAAATTTGGTTTCTCCCCATTTTACTTTCATTCCTCTCAAAACTTCCTCTAAACTCCATGGGAGAGAATAGAGGAGATTTGAGTGTTTTTTTGGTGAAAAACAATCAATTTTTTGCATCACAATCAATGATTTCATTTCGGCCAAAGGTATGTTATTAACCAAATTTTAATTTTTAAGGTATTTCTAATGGTTGTTCATGAGATTTGAACCCATAGAATAGTTAGAAATTGGATGATCTAACTTTGGTTATGTTTTCAAATATTTTGATCCATTAATACTCAAGATTTGTCAAAAAACTTCGTGCGCTTTCATGAATTTTCACCAATTAGGGGTTTTTGAAAATTGGGGGTTTGGGGTCAAAATTGAATGTTGTTCAAGTTCAAAAAGTTGATCTACTCATCGTAAACTACCTTAGGTTCACATACCATGATCATTTGATTAGATCACACTTTCCACAAGACACTTGGGGGGGGGAATGATGCAATTGATGCTTTAGATGTTTTTTTTTTTCACTTTTCATGTATTCCATTTGATTAAAACATTTTTAGTTTTTATTATGTTTCAATATGATGATGAGATGTATGGTTGATACAAATTTTATTTTGGGATATGTGTTGCTTTAATGGTTTATTTTATTTCATGTCTTTATGAGATTATTATAACTTGTTGGAGCTTTTATTGGTTATTTTTATCAATTATGACTTTCACTTTTTGCATATTTATGTCAAAAAGGATAAGTATAGGTTTATACAAGGCTTTTCGAGCTCAATTATAAATTAATGTGTTCAAGTTAATTGAGTCTATGTTGAGTCTTGGTAGTGTCAAGTTGCTTTGCACAATTTGAAAGTGAATGCACTATGACAAGAGTTGTAATTTTATTTTGATTTTCAAAGGTATAATATTTTGACAAGAAATAGCCAAATGGGGATTTGTAAGAACATTTGTCAAGAAACCATATGTATGTAATGAGTCTTAGAGTCTGATTTGAGGTTATTATAATCAAGATATTTAGATTTGACAGACTTGAAAAATAAGAGCAAATATGTTCTTATTGATTAAAGTTAAAGATTGAAGAATGTGAAGAGTTTTGAAGCTTTTCATATCAAATTGATGTGCATAAATCAATTTAAAAAGGTAAAGAAGTGATTGTAGAGATTTTAGATGGATTTAGGTTATAAAGGGCAAAATTGTCAAAAATAGGTGGAAAAATTGATCGCTACAAAATGTGAAGGATAAAATGATTGATCGCGTGTTGATTTAGCCATGTGGAAAAAGAAGCCGAGAGTTGTCGATCGATCACTCTCGCAATCAATCGGTCACTCTTGCAATCAATCAATTGTTGTTTAAAATGATTGATCGTTTCAAGACCAGTTTACCTAAATCATGACCTTCCGATTTATATTTCATTCCTTATTTAAGTATAAGTCCAAAACTGACATATTGAGCTATATAAGGGTTATGAAATCCTGAATTTGGAGAGAGGAAAACCTAGAGGAGAAAATAGAAAATAAGGGTTACACCTTTGATTTTTTTTCCAAAGGGGAATTAACTTGAGCTTTGTATTAAGGATCTATGGTTAATTGAAGAAGACAATCTTGAACTGAAGGAGTTCCTTCACAGAGTATTCAAAGAAGAGTTGTAGCATGTCTTTAATGGAAGATTGAAGATTTTCATAAGGCCAAAATCAAGTTAACAGGGGGAAATTGGTAAAGACTAGAAGTAGACAGAGACAAACAAGGTAAGGAGGAGAAAGTTTTAAGCTCTTGGAGAAGACTTGAAGGCCAGTAACTATGATCTAAATAAGATAAATTTGTATTAGAGTCTAAACAAGTTAAATATTTGCTTATGTCCATGTAGAAGCCCGGTTCTATTTGGTTCGTTTAAAACTGTAATAGTTTTTTACCTTAGTTGGGGTTTTCAACGTAAATCATTGTGTTTATGTATGGATTGATTGATGGTTGATTGCTTGATAATTTGATAATGAGATTGAGTGAATAGTTGGTTTTAATTATTTCCTCTTAATGAAAAATCATGCACAAATAGACTAGAACTCTTAATTCTTACTTGTTGAAAGTACTCTTTTTAAGAGCAATCTATTGATACGCTAGGTCATTTATTAAACTCTCATTTACCTATTGAAAACATGGATTTGAGTCTTTCTTTTGTTCCATCTTTAGAAATCATTATTTAGACTAGAAACTAACTCAAAATATATATTAATGACATTGTTTTGATCATGACAAAAAGCCAATGCATGACATAAGGACACCTATGTTATTACAATCTTCCCCTTTAGTTATTTCATGAATAAACACTACAACCCGTCATCTAAAAAATAAAAAAATTACAACTACAACGCTTGATCAGATTTATATAGATTATCTAACAATGACTCTCTCCCTTAATCTATAACTATTTAATCCTATTGTGGTTTGGTCTTCAATCTGTAATCAACCTACACATCACAAACTAGAACATACCTGCATGATATTGTTCTAATAAGCAATTAAGTACATAATTTAAATGTTCCAGTAAGTGAAAAACTGATCAAGTCATAACCAAATCAAGAAATTTTCTCTTTTTATCATTTCAGACTAGATCTTATTTTTCAATATCTTTGTTAGTTTTCTACCCTCAAAATTTAAGGTTTTCTCTAACCCAAATTTCTCCCCATTTTTGTCACAAATATACAAAATAAAATGGGAAATTTATTTAAATAATATTAAAAAAAATAATTACTGATTTGGACCACTTTGGCAAATATTTCCCAAAGTGGTGTTCCTTTTTGCCACGCAGGCACCAACCAAGCAGCTGGCACCTGCGTGGCTTTTTTTTTTAGTTGATTTCGTCCTTTAGAAGGACGAAACTGGTTCACGTTTTAATACAATTGAACCAATTTTGTCCTTTAGAAAGACGAAATCAACTTAGGCTAATTTTGCCACACGAAATCACAACACTTAGCCACTTTCGCCTGTCTGCCAAGCTGATTTCGTTCATTTAAAGGACGAAATCAAGTTAATTTTTTTTTAAAGATCTGTTTTAAACTAAATTTAACATCTGTCCCTGTTCATGCATTCCACACATTCCATTTCATTCCACACATTTCATGTATAAAAACAAACATAAAATATAAATGTTTATAAATATATTACACACAAGGGGAGAAATTATTTAGTTTAAAATAAACATAAAACAACACAAATGTCACAATCTCCTACGTCCTCGACCTCGGCCTTGATGTTGTTGTACGATCTCCTCCTCATGATCTGCATGTGCCGGCTCTAGCTGTGGCTCTAGCTCGGGATGTGGGTCTAGCTCTAGCTCTGGCTCCGGCTCGAGATGTGGCTCTAGCTCTGGCTCCGGCTCAGAAGCTGGCTGATGTTGTCTATAATATAAAATTGGCTCTGCCTGAGCTACATGTGCAGTGACTCCAAATGATGAACATGAAGGAGAGCTATGCGCTGCTGATGACGATGGAATATCATGGAATGAAGAGTGCATCGGTTGTGTCTGAGCGGCCTCGTGGGCAGGATAATCTCTAGGGACATCCGTAATCACCGACTGAAGCAGTGACAAGCTATGAATGATGTCATCATGCTCCCTAATCACCGACTGACATGCTGCTAATAAGTCCTAGCTCAAAGTGTAGGTGTTAATTGCGTCAGTCAAATGCGTATGTGTACATCAAGCTAGACGAAGCTATCAAAAAATAAATTAAAAATTAGATAAAAAATTAATAAGAAATAAAAAATAATATGTGCCTTAATTAACAAAGTTATACTTACCAAAGCTGCCTCAGACACTCCCCTAGGCTGATATGTCATCTCCTCTATATCATCGTGGGGTAAAATATATCATCATGTAATCGATAAATACCATTGTATATATGCGCTGCGCACATCTTGCTATGTCGTATCCATCTCCCATCCAATACTAGTGGCTCTCTTATCCTCCCAGAGAGTGATATATGATGCATGATGTAATGTCCAGTCGGTAATATGGCGGCCCTATCGAGTGATGCGATGGATATACTCAATGGGAGACAGTGGGACCTCTTGCTCCAAGTTAAACTGGAGCATTACCCAATCCGGCACATACATCTCTACTATCTCGTAACATATTAATGGAGTACGAGATAGCCACACGTCTCAACCATCAGTAGATAGAGGAGGTAAGGCAGCCATTACTTCCGGTGAGTACGGTTGCCAAATAACCTATACAATATACAAAGATACTTTAACTTAAATAACAACAATATTTTTTATTATCACTACAAAAAAAGTTCAACACATCAATAAAATTACCTAATATGGCCGTTGGTGGTCTAACTCCCCTCTATACAATTGGAGGACTCCTTGTGGATTTTCTGTTCTCTTTCTCCGAACATTCCACCTTAAGGAGTTAAATTGAAAAAAATGAGTTCAACAAATGCATATAAAATGATGCTAAAATAATTAAGTGTTAAACAAAAATAAAGCCTACCTCGCTCCTAATGGAGCACCCTTGGCTAAGTAGCCCATCTCAGCACTTGGTCATTCAACGTGTAAATGCTCCCACGACCATAGCTATGCCAGAAAATATGAACATATTAAATGAAATGAAAGAATTTTACGTGAAAAAAACTATTAAAAGTTATAAATCCATTTACCTAAAGAAGGGTCAGGCAGCCTGCAATCTCCGAGGTCATGGTCTGGCATGCTTTCCCTAACTCTCGGTATAAAAACGTAAGAGTGGCACTGCTCCATGAATACACACCCGCCATGTTGAAATCCTCAAGGAGGGAGAGATAGGCCACATGTACATGGCTACTCGTGGTATCCGCAAATATCGTTGCTCCAAGTAGATGTAAAAGATAGGCTTGTGCATGCTGCTCAACAACTGCCTCCGTAGCATCGGTTGGGATCTCTCGAAACTCATGTAAGAGCCATCGAAGGCTCACTCGGCTACCACGCATGAATGTAGCAGGAGGAGCTCTACCAAAGAGTCTAACTAATATATCACCATGAGCTCCTCCTGTCATGCCTGTCACCGCATGGCCATCGATGTGAAGTCCTAATAGAACTGCCACATCCATGAGAGTGATGAACATCTCTCCATAGGGCAAATGGAACATCATAGTCTCCCTCCTCCATCTCTCAACAAGAGTTGTCAATAGAGGCCGATCGTGACGGACGTATCTAAGATGAATGAAATGCCCAAATCCCGCTCACTCAACATAGGGCAGCATACAATCATCCACTGGCCAATGGCAGAGATACGTAAAGTGCTCGGTCCACTCAAGGCACCCAGGGTCCTATAATAAATTTTAAAATTATAACCCATCATACTATATAGTAAAAAAAAAATGAAACAAATTTTTAAAAAAGTTATCATACCTCTCATCTCCAAATAGCTGCGGACCTAAGTGTCTCCTTATGTGAAAGTATAGAATCATCAATCAGGCCTGGCCCGAAAGATGGATTTGCATGATCCATATGATCTGCGGACGAAGAATTAAGATCACATCATTATTTGTCAAGAACATTTTTATCATACCTAAAATAGAGAATAAATAAATAGATTGATTATATGTTTACCAATCAATAGGAGAATTTCTACATGCTCTACTATTGTGCCCACTTTGTTCACACCTCCTGCATTTATATCCTCCTCTACCATCTATCTTCATTGTTCTCCGGTCCATTGTATTCCTAATACGAACAAACCGTGGGCGACCGGGTTGCCTTGTTGTTATCGGAGGGTACAACACAAAAGGTATATCCCTCTCCCAATACTCTCGACCACGAGGAGAATTAAATTCTGCGGAGTACACATTTTTATAAGTGGACGACTTGTAAAATAGTGATGCCTGTATCGGCTCTTGCCGCTTTGCCCACATGGCGATAATGTGAGTGCAAGGATAACCATAAACCTGAGAGATGTTGCATGTACAAGTATGCATTCTTGCATTTACCATAACCTTCCGGCCATCGTATTGACCGCTGTTTATCCTATTAACTATATACTCCCCAATTTTTCTTGTTTGTTCTCTCATTATCACTTCCACTTTGGGAGTATATGGGGTGGCCATGGCAGAAGCGGCATACGATCGTTTAACGAAGAATTTTATGACCCAATAAAAAATAGTTGACACTAGAGCCTACATGGGTAATCCTCGTGCCCTCTTCAATACGCTATTTAAACTTTCGGCCATATTTGTAGTCGTCATGCCAAATGTCCTACAACCACTGTGGGCAAGGGACCACTGTGCAGGATGCAATTCTCCCTGTAAGAGGAGATGTTTTGCCCTAGGACTCTCCTGACCAATCAAGTCGATTTTAGCATCAAACTTTTCTACAGTAAGTGCACAAGTTGCTGCCCCAATCAAGTCCGTCAGTGTATCATTTTTGAACTCCTTCTTAAAATTTGCTTTTATGTGATGGATGCAATAACGATGGTGGTATAGAGGCTCGGGAAGAACCTTAGGCACGGTGTTTTGAAGCCCCTTATGCCAATCTGAAATAATAATGATGTCCGTCATGCCCATCAGTACATTATCCCTCAGTTCCATTAAGAACCATTTCCAATTGTCTCCATCTTCCTTCCCAACAAGCCTGTATTCTAGAGGAAATAACCCATTGTTTCCATCTATAGTTGTTGCAGCCATAAGAGCACCAGGATATTTGCCATACAAGTGAGTGACATCAATACCAACCACATGGATGCAATGTCGAAACCCTGCTATAGACGGCCCAAATGCCCCAAAACAACCATGTAAATCTCCTACAAGTGTCACCATATGCACGAGGTACTACATCATCCTCTAAGCAGTAGTAGGTGTCAGGATTCGCTTCTTGCACCGCCCTTAGGTACATTGCAAACAATTTATATGATTCCACCCAATCCCCATATCTAGCCTTGATCGCCATATTCCTTCCTGCCCATGCTTTCTTATAAGATATGTCAACATGATACTTCTCCTTCATTCTTTGAATAATATCCACTAGTGTGAGAGTTAATTCGGCTTGGATAGCGGGCATTATGACCTTCGAAATAAAGGCGGCACTGCACTGCCTATGATTTGTGCTAAGCTAGGCATTCTGACATGTGTGATCACCTTTATACGTCCTCAATTTAAAGAACCCTCCACCCCTTTTTAATGAGCCATGAACTCTCCAAGCGCAAGTACAATCAATGCACTTCACTGTATACTCTGAAGAATTTGTTCGTACAACCTTGTATTCGACATGATTTTGAATAGAAAACTCCTGCAAGGCTGTAACGAATGATTCTTTATTCTCAAAGATGCGGCCAACATATAACTCATCTTCCTTTTGTTGGTCAATATCCATGGTAGAATTAATTGCCGCATCTATCTCCTCAATTGTGATGTGTGCATAAAGTGGCTCCACTTCATAGTATGGCGGCTCTTCATCATCCACATTCATATCATTTGTGGCAATAGCATTATCTACCGCATCATCCCCTCGCCGTCAACCATCTGTTGAGCACTTTCTTCACCTCTGACTTCTTCGTTCATATCTGAATCTTCTCCACTTACTTTACCAATATTATCTTCACCTTCGTTAGCCTCATTTTTCATCAATATCTTCATCGTGGACATATGCCCCCCTACATAAGAACATCGCATGTATATTAAATTACATATGCCTAAAAATATTATATTCATCTATGAATATAAATTTCACCTTTGATTCGATGGTCTAGCATCGGTATGACCAACATACGTGTAGGGGTAATGAATACCCATAGAATTTTGAGTTCCATACCATGGACCGCCTTGGGACATTTGAAAGCTAAATGGCTCGTGTGCATGTGTTGTGGACCTTCCATATTACACACAAATAAAATTCAAAATTTAGCATCCTATATTTCATTAATAGTTATAAGATTTAAAAAGGATTTACAACTTAATAAACCTTATCTCCAATTCGGTCCACTTCCATTGTAAATAGGGGCAGACGACCTATGACATTCATTTGAAGCTATTGTCATAGATAAATTCCCTTCTTCTTCATCGTCCACCGGCATTTGCATATGCATTTCATTGTTCACATTGCTATCCGAGCTCCTGTGTGAGCTCCTATGAGAGCTCCTATGTGAACTACTTTGCCTTTCACCAGTCACTCAGGCCTCTTTTTCGAGAAATAACTCGAAAGAAATTTTGTGACATGAGTGGTGAAACATAAAACCCATTGATGTATCATCATTTATGCACATTAGTATCATTCTTGATCTATATGACGGAATATTACCTTTTACAGTAATTTTCCATCTACTTCGATCCAACCCAACCTTGCTTGCTACATGCATCTCAAATTCATCAAATATAGACGATTTCTTAATTAATAATCCTTCTATGCATCCATCGTAGTTAATTAAAAAACTAATCATTTCTTCTGCCATCTCTATTCACTTAATTCATAAACAATAAATTAAAATAATATTAGATCAAGCAATCTCTCTATACCTATTTATAAAAATATTAAACTAAAGACTAACCAGTCCGTAAAGACTTGGTAAAATATTTCTATGTTAATTTAATGAATCTAATTAGTACAAGTCCGGGCATACACAGTCAAGGCCCTAACAATTGAATATGTAATCACACAAAATTTCTAAGATGAACTAACAAAATTTGCTAACAATTTAATCATTTTTTAGGACTAATATAACACAAGAAGATCATTAAAATCTAACAATTGAATCTTTAAGGCATACATTATAGAAAATTACAATATTCACAGTCAATGCCATAACAATTGAATTTTTAAACACACAAAATTCCTAAGATGAACTAACAAAATTCCCTAACAATTGAAATTTTAAGCACACAAAATCGTTTTTAAGGACTAACATAACACAAGAAGATCACTAAAATCTAAAAATTAAATCATGAAGGCATACATTACAGAAAATTTCCAAATTCCCTAACTAGATTAAACGTATCAAATTCCTAAATTCAAACTAGGGCAAAAAAAAATACCTAAATCGGCTTGGCGGCGGGGCTGCAGTCAAAATAGAGCTCAATCAAGGCTGAGCGTATGAAATCAATGCTAGTGCGGACTCAATCAAGGTTGGGACAGACTCAATTAAGGCAAGCTAGACGAGATCATGACCGAACGAATGAAATCGCGGTGGAGAGGACTGTTGGGATGGAGAAAAATGCGGAATAGACGGGAGGCGGAGGATCTGTAAAAAAGACGACGATTGTGTCCTTTAGAAGGATGAAATCAACATAAGTTAATTTCATCATTCTAAAGGACGAAATCACTAAAAAAAAAGCCACGTAGGTGCCAACTGCTTGGCTGGTGCCTGCATGGCAAAAAGGAACACCACTTTGGGAAATATTTCCCAAAATGGTCCAAATCGGTAATTATTTTTTTAATATTATTTAAATAAATTTCCCAAATAAAATTGATGTAAAGAATAAAGAAAATAAAGAAAAAACTTGTAAATAAATTTGAAACGAACATCTTGAATCAGCTTTTAGTATAATCAAGTAAAAACTTTATTAAAATTTTTGTTATTAACCATATAGCAATATCAAGTTTGAATATACTATGCAAGTTGTAGAATTGCACACCATGTGTATCCCACCTTAGCATAACATAATCTCATTAGCTACCCAAACAAAGAATCAAAATTTCAAGTTCCAAGCCTCATAATAAGAGAAGATACAAAAGTATTTTACTTTAAGCCAACGACTATAATATTATTCAAAACAAACATTAGGATATCAACGGATAATATTGTCAAAACATAACTTTCCTCCTCCTCTTCTTTGATAAATGAATCTATTCAGAAACTTGGCTCATACTTGCATGTCATTTGGTCATTGATTTACATTGAATAAGTAAAAGATACAAGTAGCAATATAAAGTTCTAGTTCTGTTGTTGTCAATCTCTATGACTTTCAATGGCTTTTTCTTAGTTCTTGTGACCTTCATTTATATATCTTTCTTTTTAAAATCTTGGTCGTGCTGAGTGTAAAGGGGATAATAGCTTTCACACTAACACAAGATATCTCATGTAAGCAGTCCTCTCCATCATCTTTATGAGAACTATTAATGATAATATTTACATCAAATATTTTTAAAAAATATAAATATATTAAATCTCTTTCAACATGCAAATGAATCCAAACCATTCAACTACCTTATACTACCTCATAGCATTAAAGTCAAGAAGTAATCAACCATATTATACATTAACTCAATAGATGATCTTGAATTCCCATAGTTAGTACTAAGTCTTTCAGTAAATCAACAATGCATCAAGTATTATTGTGAATCTTAAAATTTTACTCAATTGATATTCAACTAGTCCTCTTGACTTAATATTATATTCATCGTACATTACATGTGTGACTCATTATTATGCAATACTTTCACAATTCAAGCGTGTTTCATATGATATCCCAGCTACATGATTAGATAATACACAAACACATTTTTTCTTTCATTTTTTTTGAACTTTTCTAAAAGCAAATTAATTAAACACTCAACAAACTAATGAAAGATATAAAAAAAATTATAAAAGATTGAAATTAGTTGTTGTTGTATCTGTCCCAAAAGATTTCATTCAAAACAGGAACAAAAATCTCTTGTGAAGTTACTCTAAGAAAGTAAGTCCAATGGCTCTTCTAAGGTTAATTAACCTATTAAAATCCTAAGGTTTTATGAAAATATCAACCAATTGAAACTCTAGTGAAATATTTTCTATGTTGACAATTTGATCCTCAACTAAATCTTGAATAAAATGATGACTAATGTCAATATATTTTATAATAGAATGTTGGACAGGATTTTGAGAAATTTTATGTGAACTTAGATTATCACTATATAAGGTCATTTTGCCCTGACATATTCCTTAGTCAAATAACATTTTTTTATCAACATTAATTAAGTACAACCACTAGCAATAATTATATATTCAATGTCTGCATTTGATAAAGAAACACAATTTTTCTTTTTATTGTGCCACAAAACTAAACAATTTCCTACATAAAAGTATCCAACTGAAGTATTCTTCCTATCATCTTCATTCCTTGCCCAATTAGTATTTCAATATCCTACTAGTTCAGAAGTAGTGTCAGATGAAAACCATAAACCATATCCTATTGATCCACTCACATATTTTATTATTTTCTTAACAACAGTTATGTGGGATTCTTTAGGCTTAGCTTGATATCTAGTACATACTCCTACACTTAAGCAAATATCTGGGCAACTAGTAGTTAAGTACAAAAGATTGCCAATCATGCTTCTATTTAGAGTTTATTCATCAAATTTACTTGAAGCATCCTTACTTAGCTTTACAGAATGAGACATAGGTGTCTTTGGATGTTTTTGCATCTTAAAGTCGACACTTCGTCACCGACTCTTTAGCAAACTTTGATTGTGTGATGAAGATTCCAGAATCAGTTTGTTGTACCTACAAACCAAGAAAGTAAGTCAGTAATCCTTCTATACTCATTTCAAATTCCTTACTTATCTCTTTTGCAAAAGCTTTGGCAATCTTATCATTTGTACAACCAAAGATGATGTCATCCACATAGATTTATGCCATCACAACATATTTTCCATATTTCTTGACAAACAATGTCTTGTCAACAACTCCTCTTGTGTAACCCTACTTTGTTAGATATTGTGTCAATATATCATATCATGCTATTGGAGCTTGTTTTAATCTATACAAAGCTTTCTTCAACTTGAACACATAATTAGAATGATGAGGGTCAATAAAACCCTTGGGTTGCTCTACATAGACTTTTACTTTCAAGTTTCCATTTTGGAAAGCACTCTTGACCGTCATTTGATATACGTTGAATTTTAAATGACAAGCCATAGTAAGAAACAATCTAATAGATTCAAGTCCAGCAACATGAGCAAATGTTTCATCAAAATCAATGTCTTCTACCTATGTGTAGCCTTGAGAAACTAATCTTGCTTTGTTTCTTACCAAATCACCTTGTTTATTTGTCTTGTTCTTCTAAATCCACTTTTTACCTATGACATTGCATTGTTTATGTTTAGGGACAAGAAACCATATATCATTCCTAGTAAATTGTCCTAGTTCCTCTTGCATTGCATGTATCCAATTCTCATCTTAAAGTGCTTCATCAATCTTCTTTGATTTAGTAAGAGAAATATAACAAGATATGTTATTTGTGCTTCCAACTGATGTCTTGTTCTCACTGCTTCATTGATGTCACCAATCACATATTATTAGGATGGTCTTTTTGAACCCAATTACAAACTTAACTCGCTTGAACTTGTAGTTCGTGCTCTTCTTCTTCAATTTCAATTTCATGTATGTGATTGATTTGCCCGGTGTAAGCACAATCGATATCAAGGAGAATCACGCAAGTAAAGGGGAGAAACAAGGAAGAAAAGGGAAAAGTTTAGAATAGGCTCAATTGCCTAACCAGAAATAAGGGAAGAGATCACCCCCTATAGGGGACGACCAGCCCCCTAGGAGTCGTGCCAAGACTTGCCAGGTTAGCCCAGTCTCCTAGGCAGACACGCCAATTAGTGGGCTGGGCTAGTCCAGGGCCACTAACTGAACCAATAACAACTTACATAAGAATAAAAACAAATACTAAGCTATTACAAAAGGAAATAGTCCAATGCAAATAAGTAAAGTAAAGTCCAAGAGTCTCGGTGATCGTGCACAACAGTGATCATCACAAACCTCCACATGTTCTTGTTCTTTATAATTGACATCACTAAACACGTTAGTTGAATTATCAAAATAATAACAATCATCATTTTTTTCTTTCCATTTCCAAGCTGAATGTTTAGAGGTTCATAATTTTGTGCATCATTCACAACCACATTAAAAAATTCAATGACAGTTTGAGTTCTTTTAATTAAAAACCTTGTATGTTGTACTAGCGAAAGCGTGTCCAAGGAAAATTCTATCAACACTCTTGCTATTAAATTTTCCTAAGACTTCCCTATCTCTTCAGATGTAACAAGGACATCTAAAAACTTTAAAGTATTTGATAGTGGGTTTTTTAGCTCTGCACAACTAATAAGGGTTTTGGATTGTACCATATTTTAAATAGACTCTATTGAGGGTATATGTTAGTAGTACTCATAGCTTCTACCCAAAAATATTTAGCCAAAATTTTCTCATTCAGCATAAACCTAGCAATTCCCTAAATAGTCATATTATTTCTTTTAGCTATTCCATTTTGTTGTGGCATTTTAGGGGCTGAAAAATCATGATAAATTCCATGTTTATCACAAAACTCTTTAAACCTAAAGTAAGTGAATTTACCACCTTTGTCACTTCTAATGTATTGAATAGGTAGGTTACTTGTATTCTGTATGGTAAGGGCAATTGTTTTAGATAATTCAAAAGCATCTAATTTCACTAAGAAAATCTACCCAAGTGAATCTTAATAGGTCATCCACTATTACCAAGATGCGCTTTTTACCACACAAACTAGTTATTTGCATTGGTCCCATAAGGTATATGAACATCAATTCTAATGATCTCTCAATTCTCACATGTTTCAACTTTTTATGATGGGACTTTGACTATTTACCCTTTTGACAAGCACCACATATAAAGTTTTTAGGGGTTTTCAAAATGGGAGTACCTCTGATGATCTCTTCCTTTATTATTTTTATCAAATCTTTGAAATTCACATGTCCTAATCTTTGATGCCACAAATAAGTATTATCGCGGAAGGAAAAATTTACAAAATAAATAAGATTAAGCAAATAACAATTATCAAGTGCTCTTAAACCTTTCACACAAGTCATTCCAAATTTGTCAATAATATAATAAACTTTCTTTGTAAATTTTACAATAAAACATAGTCATAAATTTGACTAATGCTCAAAAGATTATCTCTCGAACTACTCATATACAAAGCATTATTAAAATCAAGCAATCCAAAAACTTTCAAATTGCCTATCCCATCTCATTTAATGGTACTTCCACATCTAAAGGTAACTTTGCCACCATATTTCTCCAACAAATTAGTAAGCGTAAATTTGTCATTAGTTATGTGCTTTGAACATTCACTATCTAGGTACCACATGTTAAGAGTGTTCATGGCGGTGTGTACTACAAGGTATTTTACATCTTCTTTCTTTACCCATATTATCTTAGTTTTCACAAATTCTTAAATATCACCCACACTTTTAACATGTTTTGCATTCTCAGGATTTTTAGCATTCACCTTTTATTCTTTCTTGTGATAACCAATATGAGTAAACTTATGAGAATCTTTTAGTGAATCATGTGTGTAAGCCCTATGTCCATGATTTTGAAGTTTTGCACTAAGTTCCCTTAAGTTTATTCCCATCCAAGTGATTTGTCCAAGCAAGAAAAATTTAACATTGTCTCTCCCAAGTTGTGGTTTCTTCACTAATTTGTTCTTGTTTGGCTAAAATTTAGTTAATGATTCCTTCTTATACAATTGGTTTTGCAACACAAGTTTTGAATTTTAGGTACTAACTCCATTATCATTCAAATTTTTAGCCTTAACATATTTAATTATTCCAAGGGAATTTGTATTCTTATGTACCACATACCCTAAACTACTTTTATCTCATCCAGATTGTCCACAAGAGATAGTTTTACAATGTTTTTCTTTTCCTTTGACAAACTCTTTCAATTTAGAATTATAAGTTTTCAATTCTCTTTCCTATTGTTCAATTTTCTTAAGCAATTTAATATTTTTGATATCACATAAGGATTTGTCATGCACAAGATGAGAATTCTCATGTTCCATTGCAGAAAATTTAACTCTAAGCATATTCAATTCATAAAAAAAAATGATTATTCCTAGCCAAAACAATATTTGAAACAAATAAAGACAAGTTAAGCATCTTTTTGAATTTTATGACAACAAAAATCACAATCAAGCCTTAATCACAAGAGAAAATATGGCAACCACTTGTTGGTTTGTGAGCTATGTATGTGGCATTAACAAACCGAGAAAAAATAAATTGTCTCTAACTCGCAATTAAGTTACAAGATTTATCATCCCTTTTTAAACCAAATAAGAAAAGATTTTCATCATATTAATGTGTCTATTTCCAATGTGTTCTAATGAGATTTTTGTAAACAAATCATCAAACAAACGCACAAGAATTTTTACGTGGAAACCCAACCAGGGAAAAACCACAGGATACTCTATATAGATCATTTATGCACTATGTGAACCTGAGATTACAAAATTACTGATTACAAAGATAAAAAACTCATTTATCTTCAATAGGTTGGTTGTTTACTGGTCATACCTTGATCTTCTACTACTTTATGCGCTTTGATCAAATTGGATCATTCATCTCCTCCTTTGGAATGAATCTTCTATTCTCTTTGATCTTCTCAGCAACAATCTTTAGCTAACACCAAGTCTTACATGTGTTTTTGTGTTCTTATCTCACATATAATCAATCTTTTTTATTTATGGTAGCTATTTTCTCATTCTAGAAGACTACTCTCACAAAATTCTATTAGATCAACTCCACACAAGTTTCCTAGGTTTTCTAGGTCTTCTCTCTTCTCTTCATCACGTCCCAATTCCTTTTTATAGACTCCATCCTAAAAGGAATAAGACTAAGAATTCAAACAAAACAAGAAAAATTAATATAGGCAACTTGTTGCTCAATTAATCGATCGTTTCCATAGGGCGATCAATTGATCCCTATACTTTTCCCTCATGATTCTTCCATCAATCGATCGTTCTACTCTACAATCAATCACTAAACTCTTGGCTTCATTAAACAAAGAGTGTTCTCAAGTGTGGATTGATAGTTCATAGAAGCAATCGATCACCCATATAGTTTTTGGAGATTCTACTACAGGTCATTAGCGATAGATTGTTATGACCTAATTTTTTATATTTCAATATTCAAATCTCTAATCCTCACCATTTATTCACTTGAGGTCTCTTTTACCCTAAAGTGAGTGAATGCGATGTGTATGCATATTTTTACCTTTCGAAAACATGGATTTATGTCATCTTTTTGTTCTACCTTCATAACTCCTTTGTCAAACTATAATCTAACTCAAAATATATATTAATGACATTATTTTGATCATGACAATAAGCCGATACATGACATAAGGGCACTTGTGTTCTTACAAGGAGGTACACTAGGCATTTTTTATTGGAGAGATTATTGGATGATAGTCTTATCGCAGTACCTTTGGGAAACTGTCTTCCCCATACCCCATGATGATAAGCCACTTAGATTGATCTCACCCAATGGAGATGTAGTGATCCTCCCTCCTAAAATTAAAAGGACAAGAGGTAGGCCAAAGAAGCACCTTGAATCTCAAAAGCATGGAGTGAGTTCATTTCAATGTAGTTGTTGTGATGGCGTAAGGCACAACCACCTTACATGCACTAAATCAATCACCTTCCATGGGATAGTAAAGTTTGTTTCAAATATGTTATAGGAATGCTCATTTATTCACAATTTTTTATTATTAATAATATGACAAATATGTTGTAAAACTTGTAAGTTCTCTATATCTCAATAGTTTAAGCATCGAAATATGGTAGGGATACATCGAAACAATATCACAAATGCATTGTTTAGTTATGAAACACATATAAATGTCTTCGCAATTGCATCAAAATAACTTAGAGACCAATTGCAATGTCATTGCATTTGCATCATTCAACTATAATGGGTGTCACAAATACATCACAATACCTTGATATTATGTAAAAAATGTCACAAACTCATCGTAGTAATATTTGACCATATCTATAAACACATTGCAATTCCATCGCAATACCCTTATAAAATGTGGAAATGTATCGCAAACTCATCACAATATTACCAAACCATGTATATAAACATATTGCATTTCCATTGCATTACCCTAATATAGTGTAGAAAATGCATCCCAAACTCATTGCAATAATATATGACCATGTATACAAACACATCACAATTCCATCTCATTACCCTGAAATAGTGCAAAAAATGCATCACAAACTAATTGACTTAATAGATGACCGTGTACATAAACACATCACAATTCCATTGCATTATCCTAATATAGTGCAGAAAATGCATCACAAACTCATTGCATTAATAGATGACCATGTACATAAATACATCACAATTCCATCACATTACCCTTAACCAAGATAATTATCATTTTTAGTCATACCGACCGTGCTACACATAACAAAAATAAGGTCATCATGTTCATCACACCTTGCTAAACATGAGCAAATTATTATTAATACTACTCATCCTACCATGCTAGACATAATTAAATTAATGTTAAACATTTCTTCAAACATGAAACATAACATAATGTATTCTGATAGCCACTCCAAATCTATAATCTCTCATAGACATCCATGGAGCTCACAATGTATTAGGTTAGCCATTTTCTTAACTTCTGCACATCAAACGACTGGATGCTCTCTCCTAAAGCCAGATTGTACATGTGGTAGCAACAAAACGCACCATAGACATCTCCATTCTTTAGTAAATCTAGAACCTTCACGTTTGTATTTTTTCATTTCTCAACCCAATCAGTATGAATGTCCTTCTTGAACACATACTTTGCCTGCATCCACATTGAATGTTAAAACATTTGCACCTTAGCTGCAACCCTCAGGCGTTTCCTCATTGTTATACACAAACACCCTTTTTTCACTCTTCTAAATTACAAGAGTGTCTAGTGTCACTCCTTGATGACAACAAGGAGCATTGCTTGACATTGAACAAGTTTACATCAAAGTCTGTGTTGAACTTGCATCAGATTGTGAGTTTACTAGTTTTAGGGTCATATTGAACATCTTTGCTAGTTTCATAGGCCAACCAGTCCTTGTGCTCTACATTCTCCTAAAAAACATATGTTCTACACAACACATAGATAAAAGTCAGTCTTCTAGTAGCATCTTAAATTGCCAAAATACATCACACGAGTTTATTCAAGAAAAATTAGTCACTTACTATAAAGTGAGGATCAAATATGTGAAACCTTCATAGGCCATCATCCTCCCCTTCCATATCCAAGACATGCTTATTCAGCAAGAAAAACAAGTCACTTACTACATGCCTCCACAATAAAGTTACACCACCAGCCAGGATTCTTCCTCTCTTCAAGACCATCATATTCATCCCACCTTATGTTGTGAATGTTGTCAACCATGACCGGAGTTCCAACAACATTTCCAACGAAATGATGGAGCAATTCAAATGTGATTCTCCATAACATATCTACTAATTTCTCAACTTTGGCATCAAAAAAAGAATTTCTTTAGGTGTCCATTGGTTTTATTTCTCCTGGTAGCATGTCGACACCAAAAGGGAGACTTGAAGTTAGTTGGGTCAAGGGATAACTTCTCTTGTACAAGATTGTGTGCATGGAGCACAAGCCTCATCGTCACTTTTCTCCTCCTAATAGAATAAACAATCAGAATATGTATGTCAATATTAATCATATTAATAATGTATAGCCATATTGCAAAGGCATCACAACTATAGTCACAAAACAATCTCAAAGAATTATCAAAAGTTTACCATCACTATAATAATATGAACCCATTGCAACAATATATGAATTCATCACAAACATACTAAACATGAATGTTGACCATCACAATAATAATATTCATTCATTACAACAATAATATGAACCCATCGCAACAACTGTATGAAACCATTGCAAACATACTATTAAGGCATGTAGATTCAACAATACTGAAGCAAAATGGAGATTCAACAATATTGAAGCAATATTAATATAAAGTCAACAACACATTTATGGAATAGTAGTTACTTACCATTAGTTGAACAAAATCAATCACTGGAACTGCTATAGGAGTGACATAAGTGGAGTCCAATGGGATTGGAATGATAGATTGTTCCTATCATAATGGGCATCGCAATTACAATCACATCATGCATTACAATAAAATTATCAAAACTAATTCATGTATTGAATGTCATTCATATCCACTAGTTCATGTACCTCCGGCAGCATGTCATATGTTGTGTCTGAACTGATAGAGATTACTGCATTTTTTGTGTGCACATTTTAAATGAGGATATCGGTACTAGTAGTGAAGTATATGAAAATGTTGAATATGGAACTGTAACTAATGTCACTTACAACATGGCCTAGTGGAAAAGGGAAATGTGGAATAAGATGGAATGGGGATGATTAATGGCCATGGAATGTGGCCTGAATTGTTGGCTAGGCTATTGTTGAAGACATATGTGCGGATTATGGTAGGGATTGTGGGTGAAGATGGTAGGTAAGACACTTTTGGGTAGGACATCCTCTAGGGCCTCAATCTCCATGATAAGCTAGTCAAGAGTACACATGACAGTGCATGGATCTCCTTCTTTCAGAGTGGATGCTTGTCTTTCATCATGTTCTTGGGGAGATGTAGGTTCAAGCTCAATGGTCAATGCTGCATCATGGTCAAGTGGCGACGAGACACTCTCATCCAAGTTTTCAAATAGTCATCTCCCCCTCATTGAGACTCCCATCTTTGTCTTGACTCTAGTCTTAGGTTGGAAGAGAACATCCCCTTCTCTTGTGTAGGGGCAGGAGCTAGCCGTTGAGGGTCACTTCACCAATTTGTTAGAGGCCCACTTTCTTCTCTAAAACTCTACACCTTTGATTTAGAGATGAGATTTCTCTCTACATTTTGTATGTCATAGTCTTGTTCTCCTCCTTCAATTTCAACTTAACATTGTACACATGCTAAAAATTCTCACACGTTGTCATCATAAGCTCTAAACAGTCATCTGACCTGATCCTCTCAATAGGCCTGCTCCTTACACTCTCCACTTTAGAGTGAGAGTAGGCACACAAGGTATACTCTGTGGGACTTCCTTGTGACCTATTTCTTAGAAGGAGGTTCTTCAAGAGGATAATAGGATGTAACAACTTCCTCCTTCTCAAACAGGTCATAGTTAGGCTCTATTTGTTCTTGGACTATGAGGGCAGTCATGACAACTTTAGTGGTTCTCTCTTCTTCAGTAATATCCACCTCTTGATTCTCCTACTTCCTCATTAGATGTTCACCCTTCTTTGGTGCCTGCGGAGATAGGGCAGACCACTATCGGATTCAATTATTTCATTTGAAAACCTCTCTAGCCCTCCCATGGATGGCACAAGGCTAAAGTACCAATACTATAAAAAAATATACAATTGTAAAGTCCATACCACCACTCACATGTTCTATAGCAATTATCTAAGGCAATAGTATATTCCAATGGGAATTATGATGCAATATCTGATGACCATTGTTATATTTTGTATGTTGCATTCGCAACATACATCGCAATACAATGTTAACATGCAGTAAACCATATTATATCCATTGCAACGAGCAGGAAAACTATCGCAATCTAAATCATAAAAAATAGTAAACCATCGTAATATGCAGCATATTATCCACGCAACATGTAGTTAAACCATCGTCATATACATCACAATATACGTCACAACCCATACATAACCATTGCAATGTCAATAGCAACATACAACTAAACCATCAAAATATTTACTATGAGAAACATATTTGGATAAGACCATTCCTCTATGACTTCAACACAACCAAACATGTTGAATCATTTTTTGTAGATGTTGTCAGCTACATTCCTAACACTACTCCTCAGTTGACTGTATACACCAACTTCGCCCAAGGTACATTGTAAAAGCTATCAATTTTGGATCATCCATCATCATCCAGAATTTGTTATAGATAGTACCCCCTTTCCTTGGCAATAGGAAGACTTCAAGGACGTAGAGTAAAGCCAGCCTCAGCTTATCCTCGGGCTTTGTCTTCTTGAAGGTCATTGTATTCCTAATCTTCAGGTTGTGGACAAATTGTACTTTTGGAAACATATGGGCCTTAAACTTGCTTATGGTGGATATAGGGACATTCTTCTCCCTTGCAAAACTAATGGAAATACTAATATCAGAATTACATCAAATGGCCTTATAGTGGCCACGTTAACAATAAAATTGAATGTCAAACTAAGTTGTCCAACCGACAACATGCTTGCTATTAGGTGATGGCACATCATTGTATCTTTCAGTTCTATCAGATGTTTAAAAACAAACTTCTTGAACTTATGACTTACTTCACTCATGAAAAAGGTATCCAAGTCTTTCAACTTGGATGTGGTGCATATGCAATTGGATTTACCAATCTCTCAAAAAGCATTAATTCCGCTCCTATCTTTATAAAATGTGATGTCATTGCGATGAGTTGACATTTGTATGTTATGTATATTTGATTTAGTTGCGATGCCAACAAATATCATTGTGATGCCATTTTTAATACAATTGAGATGAATATTGTAATGTTAGCACATATGTGCACCGTAATATTCACATACAAGAAACCATGCCCACCACAAATACACATACAACATTATAATTTCTACAAAAGTCATCTCATACCCATCACAATTTATCACAAGTATTACATTCCATGCCACATAAATTGCAACATACATAGCTGTAAATATGCATACCAAATACTGCAAATTCAAATCTAATTTGAATGCTCCTCAACACAATGAAACCTAACATATACAACTCATTGGGTACCCTTCAAAAAGCCTAACACCATGCATATTCACTAATTGACATACATTTTATAAATTTCTAAATGCTTAACTAACTCACTTGCCCTCCTTGAGACATTTTTCTTTTACAACTTGGGCAACGAAACTGTACAACACAAGCCTTCTTCACTGTAGAATGTGTCAACTGCTCCTTCAAAAAACTGTGATGGTTGTTATGATGGCACGGTGTGTCATGCCCTTGACCCAAAACCGGCTAGTGGATAAAGCCCAACCCTAGATTAGATCGAAATTGCACAATTGACCATCATTTTTCTTAAAAAAACATGGAGAATAATGAAAAAATGAAATTTAACTACTTTTAGTATAACTATGATTAAACATCCTCCTAGTAGAGTTACAATGCAATGGCATAAACATATACCTCAAACTAAAGAAATGAAACTACCATCTAGAAATGAAACACTATCAAGTAATATAAAGTTTCATAATGTCTCTTTGTTTATTTCTTACTAAGTATCTCATAGTAAATCATAATCCCCTACTCAGTTGCTTCTCAATTATTGTTCCACTTGCGAAACAAGTTATCCTAAGCACCTGCATGATATCATCACATGGGTTATTTCGAGGGATTCCGAAAAACACAAAATGGTGAGTATAAACTCAGTAAGCCTTTGAAAACACTTGCATTTACCTCCTAACACATGAGTCCATTCAAAGCAAAGTGTTACACAAAAACCTATGCAAATAAATCTCAGCATTTCCATCACAAGAGTCTTCATGACAATCCGGTGTACATGTATATCAAAAGCCATCACAAGATAATAAAACAGTGCAACCAATCAAAATATGTTACATATCGCCTGTTTCTTGTTATATGTCACTTAACATCCCAAATACAAAAATAATCCCTAGTCACAATGGTGTACAACAACCATGACCATCTTGGAGCAAACTCCAGAAGGCTCAATAAATAAATTGTCTCAATCTTCTCAGCCCGGGGAGGAATAAACCCATCCTTCTGAAAGTAAAACCCAGTCCATTGGACATAAAATCCCTCCCTTTTGGACATAAAACCGATTCAATAAATGTTCGATTCAGCTAATCCGGAAGCCATAGAAAACTTGACTAACCATGATCCATGGTTTATAAATCATTTTCATGATGCGATGAATTATGAACATAGCTACATGTACAACCCTAAGTAATCATACTATTATATATAAGACATAGTTCAGTAGATAAGATCATATGTAGTAAAACGTGCATGATAAATGGTTTTGCTAAATTAACCTTAGATATATGCATGCATATCTTTAATAAAGTTAAACGTATTGAAAGTACTGAAGTAGCATAATCAACAATATAATATCTCATCTATTCTCATACTAGCTTAAGTAGATGTTTTAGCATAATCATAGTATGTAAGGTGTAGATTTTATGATAAATAACAAATAAACTCCAATCAACATGAGAATTTGCAGAAACCTATTATCACGCCACCCCCAACCCGAACTTGGTCCAAGGAGTAAATAATACATGGTGTGACAAGTTAAGTTGAAATGAGGAAGACATAACTCATCCTTAGGTGAACACATAATGGAGTAAGCGCACAAGCCCATTGTGCAAAAGTAAATAGAGAAAAGGACTACTTAACAATTTTAGTTCACTCATACCCGCATAATCTAGTTATCACATAAAAATAACAAGTCTCAAGGCTAAACATGTCTAAGCCAACATTAGCTAATCATAGAGTCAAGTAGAGTCAAATGTATAAGTTTAACATAACATAGATCCAAACTAGCATAAAACCAAGCATCAATAACCCCTCTCAATGAACGTGGCCATTCTTATGCTCAACATAGAGCCCATCCGAAGCACATGCGTGGCACAATATGTAGCCCTAAAACAAAACCACAGACAAAAAAGGGTGAGCGTAGCTCAACAGGGGTTTTTAATTTGGAATGTAAACTCATGAAAACGTCAGATGCATTCTCAATCTAGACATGCATCATATGTTGTTCATTATTTAAATATGTATATCAAGAGATAATTCACATTCCCTAAACACGTAATAATGGCGCATGTACATCATGACATAACTCATATCCCATAAATATGTAATCATGCCACTTGCATATAATGATGAATAACACATTCCAAAAACACATAATCATGCCACCAACATATCACGATGAACAACACATTCCGTAAACACATACTCATGCCACCCGTATATCATGTTGTAACCTGCATTTCATAAACACATAATCATGCCACATGTGCATCATGGATTCATCCATTGTTCATAAAACATATACACGTCACATGTAATCATATGAATCTCATTATCATAATCACATCCTGCATGAATCAACTCCCAATATTCATATCATGCATAATCATATCTCAATATACACATTCACCCTACAAAATAAAGTGTATCAAACACATACCATCCTGAATGTTCATGCAATTCTATTCCATAATCACATGTGTAGCATAAACATCATTGTTCCTAAACAACCTGTGTCAATGAGCATTATATGGCATACACATGGCCTACAATCATTAGGTGAATGTATCACAATTGAGAAAAATCGATCTAACCTGCTCACCCAAGACAATCCCTTGAGGGGAAGGTCTAGATTCCTAAAAAGGAAAAGTAGAGCGGTTTTGGTAGATTCCCTAACAGGGAAGGTACCCCTGCTCACCCAGGACAATCCTTGCGGGGAAAGTCCAAATTCCTCGAAATAAAATAAGAGCAGCCTGCTCATGTAGGACAAACCTTGCAGGGAAAGACCGAATTCCTTGAAAGGAAAACTAGAACATCTTATTAATCCGGTGCACATAGAGATACCATCCTGGATTCTCAGGGTCTTGATAACTCATTAATTTAACTCACATAACTATTTGCTGATGTCAACCTGGGGAGGCAACACATCCTCAAAGGATTGCAAAATGAAAAACCTTGTCCTTCTGGACATAAAACCAATTTGATAAGCCTCCAAACAATTAATCCGGCAACTAATTGCATCCAATAGATCAAATACGACAAATCATGATTAACCTTCATTTATAAATCATTTTGATGATGCATGCAACATGATACAAACATAGGCAAATGATAAATGAGTACAAGTATAGGAAAACAAACTCTAATCAGTCCATAGGTGCATGAAACGCGGTCCATTTCTGTCAAATAAAATCATATAGGTCTATGCAAGATTGTACATATGTGGTAGTGTTCATACTTAGGGTAAAACATGTGAAAAATGAATAACCTATAATCAATGTTATATATGTAAGTGTCCATAATTTATCATAGGCATATGATATTGGAATCATGGAGTAAAAACAAAGAAAACGTCGAAGTACGGATTCAAGAGAAGTATAACATCATGTTAAACGTAGACAAGTATAATTAAATCCATGCTTGTGGTAAATCATAATTCAAAATGGTTTCACCTATAATTACGGTGACATTTATGGGTAGTTATAACTCATCATACTCATAAATAAATAAAGTTGCGAGGAGAGAACAAGAAATGGCCGAAAATCGACAAAAATAGGCCCAAATAAAAAAAATGTCCTTGTTGCCATTTGAATGCCTTGGCATGCCGTTCAAATGGCTGTTAGCCCGTTCGATCAGTCAGAACAGTTCACTTTTCTTGTTCATCTTCAACCTTCCAAAATTCACACTGAAAATATTCCAAAATTCTATATAAATTCAAAAATCACTATAGAACATCATATAATCAAAATATAATCCGAAAACATGATAGATCTAATCATTTTCTTGCTTAATCGCAAGAAAATAACCATAAATTGCATGCTTTTAACAAATCACCATTAAACCTCAAAATGAAGTAAGAACTCAAATAAATTTATAATCATGCATTCCAATAAAGAAAAAACTACCCAAGGTAAAACTCCCTTACCTCTATGAAGCATGTTAATGCACAAAAGAGCTTCAATCATCAAGAAATCCTACCCAAAATTAGGGTTTTTGTTAAAACTTAATTAAATTTAGCTAATACTCTCAAATCAACTTGAAAATAGATAGATATAGGATAGGAATGATTAAAAATAAGATTAAGATGAAAATTAAAGATTAGGGGGTGATTAGGGTAAGAAAACATATCTTAATCCAAGTTTCTCCTTTGGGAAATTGGGGTAGAGAACTTCCTCCCTCCTAACACATCCCTTCCCTATTTGGAAAATAGGCTTGGCTTTTTTTTAATTAGTAAGGGTATAAGGCTGGATAAACAAATTGTTGAGCTAGATAATAGGTTTAAACGCCCTAAGTGGCTAATTTGGTTTATTTTTGGCTTCAAATGAATTTAATTACACCCAAACCCACTAAAATAAAGTAATATAAGATTAGAGGGTCAAATGGGTCACATGCCGTCCAACATGGACATGGGGGCCACGGCGGGGTCTGCGCCCATAATTAAGGAAAAATTAAGATAAAATACCAATAAATTGGTATAAATTTGATAAATCAAGCTTGATAGTAAACCTTATAAAAATGATATTAAATGTTATTAAAGTCATAATTAACTAATCCATAACCCAAAAATCAAATTAAACTGGAAAACAAGTAAAATCACACTAAATCATACATTTAGAAAGGAATTAAAACAAAATAAAATTAGAGATCTTACATCCTACTCACCTTATAGGAATTTTGTCCTCAAAATTTGCTATTGGCTGGTAGTGAATAAGTGAGGATACTTCTCCTTGCCTTCATCCTTGCGCTCCCACATTGCCTCTTCCACATTGTGGTTATGCCGATAGACTCACCTACGAAATAACCTTGTGCCTCTTCTTCTTGTCCAAGATTTGCACTGGCGCCTTGACATAAGAAAGATCATTCCTTAGCTCCAACTACTCGAAATCAAGAATATAGGATGGATCCGGCTCATACTTCTAAGGAAGAGAAACATTGAACACATCATAAATGTTCACAAGCTATGGAGGTAGAGTCACTAATACGCCATTGTTGCAATCCGCTCAAGGACTTTGAAAGGTCCAATGAAGCTAGGAGATAACTTCCCTCTCTTGCCAAATTGCACAACACCTCAGGAATGAGAGATCTTCAAAATAACATGATCACTAACTTGGAATTCTTGACCTCTCTACCTCTTGTCTGCATCACTCTTTTGCCAACTTCGAGTTGTCTGCAACCATTCCCGAATAAGTCGAATCCTCTCCACCGATTGCTGCACAATCTCAGGCCTAGTTAGGAGATGCTCTCAAACCTCACTTTAACAAAGAGGAGATCGACAAGAACGTCCACACAATACTTCGAAAGAAGCCATCTTGATGCTAGCTTCATAACTGTTGTTGTAAGCAAACTCCACCAATGACAAGTGTCACTCCCAATTACCCTTCTATTCACGGATGCAAGCGTGAAGCATATCCTCTAACGTCTGGATAGTCCTCTCATTTTGCCCATTGGTCTGAGGATGATAGGCTGAGCTAAGGTGCATCGATGTGCCCAAAGCCTTCTGAAAATTTTGCCAAAATTTTGATATAAATCAAGGATCTCAGTTGAAAACTATGAATACAGGAACCCCATGTAACCGAACAATCTCCTTCACATATAGTACTGGCAACACATCTAAAGAACTGGTCATCCTCATAGCAACAAAGTGTGCCAACTTCATGAGTCAATCAACAATAACCCACACTGCATCATTACCACTTGGCAATCTAGGAAGCCTAGAAATAAACTTCATAGCCACATTCTTCCACTTCCACTCCAAAATAGGTAAAGGTTGTAGCATGACGCCTGAGTGATGATGTTCCACTTTCACTTGTTGACACACCATGCTCTTTGACACAAATGAAGCAATGCCCTTCTTCATTCTGCTCCAACAAAAAGCCTAGTTCATATCATGATACATCTTAGTCCCTCCTGGATGAATAGAGAACCTAGAGTGAGGTGCCTCGGAAAGAATGAGCTACTTTAACTCCAAGGAGTATAGAACAAACAACTGTCCCCAAAAAGTTAAACTTCCATTGGCCCTTTCTTCAAAATCATTCACCAATTCCCATGCAACTTAGCCTTCATGGCTTGAGTTTCTTCATTCCCCTTTTGAGCTTCAACAACCTCATCAACAAAACTAGAGATTATAGAAATATTAGCAAACTACTTGTGTGTATATTCCAAATCTAACTCCAGTTTAAGCTCAATGACCTCTTTATACAAAAGTCATTCTTCCACACTAACACAAGCTACCAAAGTGGCTTATTTTCTAAATTTTTACAACAGTCCTCTCTACGAGGGCATTTTCTTCTTCCATAGGTGTACACTGATTTAGACGCCTACAGTTCTTGTTTCACACTTGTGTGTGCTAAGGCCTCTAATTTCGCGTATGTGCCTTTGCTTTGTTCTAGCGTCAGCACACAAGGCATCTGCAACAACATTAGCTTTTCTGGGATGATAGGAAATAGTAAAATCATAATTCTTAAGGAATTCCAACCATCTTCTTTGCCTCATGTTCAAGTCTCTTTGAGTGAAAAGATACTTCAAGCTCTTGTGGTCCGTGAACACCTAAAATTTCTCACCATAGATATAGTGCCACCAAATCTTAAATGCAAAGACCACGGTCACTAAATCCAAGTCATGTGTAGGATAGTTTTGCTCGTTCATGCTAAGTTGTCGAGAAGCATAAGGTACCACTTTCCCACAATACATCAACACACAACCCAAGCCTCTTAGTGAAGCATCACTATAGACCCCAAATCCTCCACTTCCTAAGGCAAAGTCAAGACTGGAGTTGCAGTTAGCCTTTTCTTCAACTCTTAGAAACATTCTTCACATGCTTGACTCTATTCAAACTTCTCATTCTTCCTTGTCAACTTAGTCATAAGAGTAGCAATGTGGGAAAAACCATCAATGAACCTCCGATAGTATCTTGCATGCCCTAGGAAACTTCTGACTTCAAAAGCATTCTAAGGTTGCTCCCACTCCAAGACCGACACCACCTTGGATGGATAACCAACTACACCGTCCTTGGAAATGATATGGCCTAGAAATTATACTTCTTCTAACCAAAATTCACACTTGTCGAACTTTCCATAGAGCTTGTGATCTCTCAAAGTTTGTAAGGCAATCCTCAAGTGCTTCTATTCTCCTCCTTGCTAGCTAAATAGATTAATATGTCAACCACAAAAATAATAACAAACCACTCCAAATAAGGCTTGAAAACTTTGTTCATCAAATTCATAAAAGATGTCAGTGCATTGATGAGACCAAAAGGTATAACCAAGAACTCATAGTGCCTATAATGTGTCTTAAAGTTGTCTTAGACCCATCATTGGGATGAATACGAAGTTGATTTTAGCCTGACATCAAGTCAATCTTGGAGAACACTTGGGCTTGCTGTAATTGATCAAACAAATCATCAATACCTGGTAAATAATACTTGTGCTTGATTTTTACCTAATTCAACATCTGGTAATCGATGCAAAACCTAAGGGAACCATCCTTCTTTCCAATGAAGAATACTGATGCGCCCCAAGGAGATGCACTCCCACTAATATATCCCTTGTCCACCAAATCTTGTAGCTGAGCCTTAAGTTCTTTTAGTTCGGCTAGAGCCATGCGGTATGGAGCTTTGGAGATGGGAATGGTGCCTAGAAGAAGATCGATATGGAACTCAATCTCCCTCTCAAGAAGCAATCCCAACAAATTACTTGGAAACACATCTACATACTGCAACACTATCTGAACAGATTCAAGAGGATGTAGCGCCACACCCTTCACCAAGATGCTTGCAAGAAAAGCTACACACCCGCTATTAATCCATTTCCTTGCCTTAGAAGAAGACACCAAAAACTTGCCACTAGCCCATCTCACACCCTGAAAAATGAAAGGTTCGACATCTGGCAAAGCAAACACATCCTTCTTCCCACGGCCATAAACATGTCCTTAATAAACCGACATCATGTCCATGCCTAAAATCACATAAAAAACAATCATAGGCAAAATAATCAAATAAACAAGAAACTCATGCCCTTCAAATAACATAGAGACCTTCTCAAGGTACTCCTCCACTCGAAAGAAGATGAAGGGGTAGACACATGCAAAGGAATCAACAACAACTTATTCTCAACACCAAGCTTGCAAGCAAAAAGATGTAAAATAAATGAATTTGAAGATCTGGTATCAAACAACACCATAGCACAGTGGGAGATGTTTTCATGCATACCTTCCATCACTACTGAAGCATTGGCTGCCTCATGAGCTGAGATAGCGAAGACCTTGCCTTGGTTGACAGGCTACTTTTCATGTCCATCTTGTTGCCCTCCTTGTGGTCTTCCTTGAGGTCCCCCTTGTTGCCCTCCTTGCTCCCTTGGGCCTTGGTTTGGTATAACTAGCTAACACCTAGGTGCATCACCATAAGTGTCCTGTGCACACTCATTCCTACAATGCCCCTTCTGCCAACACAAGAAGCAAGTGATGGATGCACGACACTTAATCCTCAACCACAATAGTGCTCTCAAGAGCCTCTGCCAAAGTCTTGTGCATGAAGGGAACCACCCAGCCTCTTATGGAAGGCATCAACCCATCCTCAAACTTCCTCGCCCGCTCATACTCATCACAAAAGAAACGACGAGCAAAGCACTCAAACTCAATGAACTTAGTCTCATAGGCATGCACAATCTTAGAACCCTGTTGGAGATTGAGGAGCTCTTTCTTCTCTTCCTAAACATGAAGTGGAAAGTAATTGTTATCGAAGACCAACAAGAACTCCTCCCATGGGATATCCATAAGGCCTTGGAATCTTTGCTGCTCCATGGAAAGCCACCAGCTCTGTGCCTCTCCCTCAAAGGTGAAAACCGCTAGGTGGGTCTTCTCCTCCTCTGAGAACCATCTCGACCTAAAGATCTTCTCCATGAGAAGCTTCCAATTATTGGCCTTTGAGGCATCCATCTTACCTTAGAAGCAAGGATGATTGAGCTTTTTAAAGCCCTCCAAGGTTAGATGCATCTGCCCACTACCACTGGACTGCTTAGCCTGCATGACTTGTGTCAACACCTCAATTGTGGTCAACACATCATCCACCCTTAGGTCTCTAGCAGCACAATTATTATTAGCACTTGTGTGATTCGGTCCAGTTATCTACACAATTAGACATTTAATCACAAGGCCTAATTACACAAGAAAACATCAAGATCAAGCAACACATCATAGACAAGCAATCACCAAGACAATCAACTAATGGAATTCAACATTGCTAACATTGTCTAAATCTTTTATTACCTCGCTCCCATTATCATTAAGAATTAACTCTTAACCTCATTTCCTTTAGAACAAAGTCATGCTCCAATACGAAAAAAACGTACTTGTCACTCTCCGGCACACTACACACTCAACCCGAACCTGGTTCAAGGAGTAAATGGTACTTGGCGCAAACAAGTTAAGTTCAAATGCGGAAGACTTCACCAACCTTGGGCGAACACATAATTGAGTAAGTGTACAAGCCCTTTGTGAATAATCAAATTGAGAATTATAAAGGACAACTTAACAATCTTAATCCACTCATGCCCAGATCATCTAGTTATCACACAAAAATCACAAGCCTCAAGGCTAGAATGTCTAGGCAAGCATTGGTTAATCATATACTACAGAACAGTCAAATGTATAAGTTCAACATAACATAGATTCAAACTAACATAAAACCAAGCATCTATAACCCCTCTCAATGAATGTGGCCATCCTCGTGCTCAACGTAGAGCCCATCTAAAGCACCTACATGACACAACATGCAGCCCCAAAACAAAAGCATAAGCAAAAAGGGGTGAGCATAACTCAACAAGGGTTTTCAATACGGAATGTAAAGTCATTCAAACGTCACATGTATTCTCAATCTAGACATGCATCTTATGTTCATTCTCTAAATCTGTATATCATGAAATAATTCTCATTCTCTAAACACATAATCATGCCACCTATACGTCATGACATAACTCATATTCCATAAACTCATAATCATACCACCTGCATATCATGATGTATAACACATTCCGTAAACACATAACCATGCCGCCCACGTATCATGTGTAACCCACATTCCATAAGCACATAATCATGCCACCTGTGCATCAAGGGTTCATCCATAGTCATTGAAAAATATATACATCACGTGTAAACATATGAATCTCATTATCACAATGATACCATGCATAAATCAATTCCCAATATTCATAAACACATTCACCCTACAAAATCAAGTGTATCAAACTCATGTCATCCTGCATGTTCATGAAAATCTATTCCATAATCACATGTATGACATAAGCATCATTGTTCCTACATAACCTTTGTCAATGAGCATGGTATCCCAAACACATGCAACAATCATTAGGTGAGTGTCTCACAATTGAGAAAAATCGATCAAACCTGCTGGCCTAGGACCTTGAGGGAAAGGTCTAAATTCATAAAAAGGAAAACTAGAATAGTTTGGGTAGGTTCCCTAATTGGGAAAGTACCCTCTGCTCACCTAGGACAATCCTTGTGAGGAAAGTCCAAATTCCTGGAAAGAAAAGTAGAGCAGCCTGCTCACCCACAACAAACCATACGAGGAAAGTCTGAATTTCTAGTAAGGAAAAATCGGGTAGCTTGGTAAGTCGATGCACACAGACATACCATCCTAGATTTTCAGGGTTGAAATAACTCATCCATTTAACTCACATAACGATTTGCTCATCTCAACCCAGGGAGGTAACACATTCTCAAAGGAACACAAAATAAAAACCATGTCCTTCCGGACGTAAAATTGATTCAATAAGCCTCCGAGTGATTAATCCGATAACCAATGGCATCCAATTGCATCCAATCAATCAATCAAGGCTAATCATGATTAACCTTCATTTATTAATCATTTTGATGATGCATGCAACATTATACATACGTGAGAAAATGTTAAATGAGTACAAGCACTACAACAAAATGCACTATTAGCGACGCTTTTAAGCATCATAAATAATCACCAAAGCATCACTAAATACATCGATAAAAGCCCACTCGCTAATGCTAATTAGTGGCGCATATCCACAAGCATCGCCAATAGTTGAGTGTTAGCAACACATATTTTTGTTGCTAATATCAATTTTGTTTCGACACATTATTTTATATTGCAAATAGTAGATTATTAGTGATGCTTATATTTTTGTCGCTAATATCAATTTTTGGTGATGCCCTATTATACGACGCAAATAGTAAATTAACAGCGACACTTATTTACATGCGTTGCTAGAAGTAGTTATTAGTGACGTTTCACAAGGTTCCGCCAATATTAAACAAATATTGATAAAAAAATTTAAAATATTAGTGACAATTATGTTTGCATCAATAAAAAGAAAAAAGAAAAATTTTAATAATCGCTTTAAAAGCGTCGCTAATAATAAAATAAAAAATATAAAAAATTATTAGCGACACTTTTAAAAGCATGGCTACTAAAAAATAATAATTATAAAAAACTTATTAGTGATGCTTCTAAAAGCATTGCTAAAAAATAATTAGAAATATATTAGTGACACTTTTAAATCAAATCCCACCTTCGGTTAGATTTCAGGGAGGGGGCGGGCAACAGCCTGAGGTGGGGGCGCCAGCCAAAAGCAGCGGAACCGGAGAAGAAGGGAGGGTTGTGGGCGAAGGACAGAAGAAGGGAGGGCGGGGTAGAAGAAGAGGAAGGGCGGGGCTCCGGCCAGAATGGAGCAAAGGGGGCCAGCTAGGGAGCTCCTGCTAGAGCGAGCAAAAGGAGAAACTGTTGGGGTGCTCTGGCCGAAGCATAGCAGAACAGGGGCGGCTGGGGGCTGCGGCACAAGTGGAGCAGAAGAAGGTGTCCAGGGGGTGGGGGAGAGCCAAAGTGGAGCAAAAGGGGAGTGCGTATCTGGCTTGAGTGGAACAGAAGGGGGTGAGGCGAGAAAAAGAGGGAGGGGGAGGGCGACAGAGGCCCGAGGGGGGTGGCGGCGGCATGAAGGGGGCGATGGCTAGAGGGGAGGGGAGAGCAGCTAGGTAGGGGGGTTAATATAATGCACGAGTGCAATTTTTTGCCCATACAGGCAAAATTTTCACCTTTGCGGGAAAACTTTTTGCCTTTGAGGAGTGAAAAAACATTGTCATTAGTGATGCTTAGTAAGAAGTGTCGCAAATGGTAGAACTATTTGCGACGCTTCTGAATAACCATCACAACAATGTTATTTGTGACGCTTATATGTAAGTGTCGCAAGTAGTTAAACTATTTGCGACGCTTCCTTATAAGCATCACCAATAAGATAAAATCAATAATAAAAAATATAAAATTCTCTCTCCCCTCTCACTACTCTCTCTCCCTCTCACTCTCTCTCTCCCTCTCACTCTCTCTCCCCTCTCACTCTCTCTCCCCTCTCACTCTCCTCTCTCCCCTCTCACTCTCTCTCCTCTCTCCCCTCTCACTGTCCCTCCTCTCTCCCTCTCTATATATTTTCTTTTATTTATTTTAATTTTAATTGATTTTAAAATATAATATATAAAGAGAAAGAGCGTGAAGGGGAAGAGACCAAAGGGAGATAGAGGAAAGAGGAGATAGGAGATTGGGAAGAGAGAGAGAGAGAGAGAGAGAGAGAGAAAGTGAAGAGACATACGGAAGAGAGAGAGGAAAGGGGAGAGAGAGGGAAGAGAGAGAAAGTGGATAGAAAGAGACAGAGACGAGAGATAGGGAGAAGAGGGAGAGATAAGGAAGTGAGTGAGAGGAGAGATCAAGAAGAGAGAGAGGAGAGATAGAGAATTTAATTTAGATTTAAATTTAAATTTTTATTATTATTTTATTATATATTATATTTTAAAATAAATAAAATATTAAAATTATAGGTACTAGCAATGCATAGAAATATGTGTTGCTACTAACCTAAGTTGTAGCGATGCCTACTATTATGTGTGGCTAATACATATAGGTTATTAGCGACGCACATGAATAAGCATCGCTACTAACTTTAGTGGCAACGCATATTGTTATGCGTCATTATTACTTATAATTTTAATTTTTTTATTTATTTGAGAATATAATATATAATAAAAGGGGGAGAGAAATGGCGAGAAGGGAAAAGAGAGGTAGAGAGGGAGATAGGAGAGAGGGAGGAGAAAGTGATGAGAGATAGGGAGGAGAGTGAGAGGGAGAGAGAGAGAGAGGAGAGGGGAGAGATAGGGATGAGGGAGAGAGAGGAGAAAGAGAAAAGAGGAGAGAGAGGGAAGAGAGATAGAGAGAAGAGAGGATGAGATCTCTACCTCTCCTTCTCTCTCTACCCTCTCTCCTCTCTATCTCTTTCCTCTCTCTCCCTTCTCTACCAGTGACCCATCGACATATGGGTCGCTACTATGGAAGATAGTAGCGACGCATAAAGATATACATTGCTACTACCCTAAATAGTAGCGACGCATAAACCTATGCGTCACTACTACCGTATGATAGTAGTGATGCCTAATTCTATGCATCGCTATTATATATTTTTTTATTTTAAAAAATAATTTATAATTAATGTCTTCTCTATCTCTCCCTCTCTCTTCTCTCTCCCTCTCTCTTCCTTCTCTCTCTACCCTTTTTCCTCGCACTTTTCCCACTCTTGCCCTCTCCCTCTCTCTCCTCTCTTTCTCTCTGTCTCCCTCTTGTCCTTCTCTCTCTACACTCTCTCGTCCCTCACTTTTTCTCTCCCATCCCCACTCCCTCTCTCTCCTCTCTTTCTTTTCACCACTCTCTCTATCTCTCTCCCTCGCTCTCACACCCTCTCTCTCTCTCTTTTTCTCTATCTCTCTCCTCTCTCTCTCTCTCCCTCTCCCTCCTCAATCTCTTTTTCTCTCCCCCCTCTCTCTTTTACTCTATATTATTTTTTAAAATAAAAAATATATAGTTGCGACACATAGAAATACACATCACTACTATGGAAGATAGTAGCGATGTAAAAAGATATCTGTCGCTACTACCCTAAATAGTAGTGATCCATAGGCCTATGCGTCGCTACTATATATTTTTTATTTTTAATTCTATTTTAAAAAATATATATTTAAAATCCTCTCTATCTCTACCTCTCTCTTCTCTCTCTCCCTCTCTTCCTTCTCTCTACCCTCTCTCCTCTCTTTCTCTGCCTCTCTCTTTCCCTTCTCTCTCACACTCTCTTTTATTCTATATTATTTTTTAAATAAATAAAAAATAAAAAAAAATCATAGGGGCGCATAGAAATATGTGTTGCTACCATACTAGATAATAACGATGCATAAGGATATGCATCATTACTACCCTAGATAGTAGCGACGCATAGGTCTATGCTTCACTAATACCATAGGATATTAGCGACGCCTAATTCCATGCATGGCTACTATATTTTTTTTTTTTATTTAAAAAAATATATAATTAAAATCCACTCTATCCCTACCTTTCTCTTCTCTCTTTCCCTCTCTTCCTTCTCTCTCTACCATCTCTCCTCTCTCTTTTTCAGCCTATTCTCTCTCCCTTTCTCCTCTCTCTTTTTATCTCTCTTCCCTCTCTCTACCTCTCTCTTCTCCTCTCCTCCCTCTTTCATTTTATATTATTTTTTAAATATAAAAAAATAAAAAATATATCATAGCGATGCATAGAAATATGTGTCACTATTATACTAGATTGTATCGACGTATAGGTCTGTGTCACTAATACTTTAAGGTATTAGTGACGCATATTTCTATGTGTCGCTACTATATATATATATATATATATATATTTTCAAAAGTAAAATATCATTAAAATCCTCTCTACCTCTACCTCTACCTCTCTCTTCTCTCACTCCCTATGTTCCTTCTCTCTACCCTCTCTCTTTCTCTCTCTCTTTCTCTCGCTTTTCTCTCTCTTTTTCTCCCCTCTCTCCCTCTCTCTTCCCCCTTCTCTCTTTTATTTTATATTATTTTTTTAATAAAAAATATATAATAGGGATGCATATTTTTATGCGTCGCCGCTATACAAGGTAGTAGCATCGCATAAGTATATGCGTCGCTACTACGCTAGATAGTAGCAACATAAGGGCTGTGTGTCGCTAATATCCTAGTTTAGTAGCGATGCATAATTCTATGTGTCGCTACTATATATTTTTTATTTTAATTTTATAAAATAATATAAAATTAAAATCCTCTTTATCTCTCCTGCTCTATACTATTTTTAATTTTTCAATATATTATTAAATATATATAATTATAGACTGCACAATTAATCTACACATTTTAAAATTAATCCTTATTTTCGACCCTTTCTGGACTCAGCATACATGCATCCATTTGTGACAGGTTGCGGGAAGGTAACAAGCTCAAACTAATCGTTGGGTGCAAAGTTTTTTTACTTAATATCTTTATTCCACCATGTGTGACGTTATGCTCAAGTGCCTCAATGGGAGGCCCCATACTTTTGGACATCGAATAAAAATCATATGATGCACATACATAAATCATAGGGTATGCAGTATGCATACCCTCATGCCAAGTCGAATCTCGATTCAATGCCTATGAAAGCCCAAGCCCACATCACTAAATATTAAATAAGTTATCCTAATTTTTTCGGTAATTATATAGTATGTATCGATATAATTAAATCATATTTGAGAATTGTAAATTTTAGAAAATTAATGGTATTATCAATGCATATTTATAAGTGTCAGAAATACATAAATCTATTTGCCAGGCATAGTATGCAAATAATTTTGTATTTGCGACACTTATATCTATGTGTCCCTAATATATGGGTATTATCGATGCATATTTATATACATCTCTAGTACCCTTAAGTGTTTGCGACATATATTTATATGTATCGCAAATACTCTATTTATTTGTGGTGTTTAAGAAAAATATCGCAAATATGTGTAGTGGCGGGAGCGTGAATTGTATTAGCGACAGTGTATTGGTATGTGTCACAAATACAACTCATTATAACAATAATCATAATTATTCATCGCTCAAAGCGAAAGCATTAGTGATGCTTAGAAATGCGTCACTAGTAGTTAGTTATAGCAAATCTTTTCTGAGCCTCGCTAATGAAAGCACTGCTAAAAATAAGTTTTGTTGTAGTGAATTATAGGAAAACATCCTCTAATCAGTCCATTTGTGCATGAAACATGGTCCATTTATGTTAAATAAAATCATATAAGTCTATGCAAGAGTGTACATACATAGTAGTATTTATACTTAGGCTAATATATGTGAAATACCAATAACCTCCAATTAATGTTATATATATATAAACATCCATGTAAAACATAAATAACATCCAATTAATGTTATATATATAAATATCCATAACTTATCATAGTCATATCCTACTTAGAATCATAGAGCAAATGCAAAGAAAACATCGAAGTACGAATTCAAGACAAGTATAACATCATGATAAACCTAGAAAGCTATAATTATATCAAAGCTTGAGCTAAATCATAATTCAAAGAGGGTCCACATGTAATTACAATAACATATATAAATAATTATAACTCATCATAGTCATAAAGAATTAAATTTATGAGAAGAGAATAAAAAATGGATGAAAATCCACAAAAATAGGCCAAAATCACAAAAATATCCATGGTAGGCCGTTCGAACACACACCTAGCCATTCGAATGGCCAGATAGTTCATTTGAACAGCAGTTAGCCTGTTCAATCAGTTGGAACTGTTCACTTTTCTAGTTCGTTTCAACCTTCCCAAATTCAAATCGAAAACATTCAAAAATTCTATGTAAATTCAAATATCACTATAGAACATCATATAATACAAATCTAACCCTAGAACATGTTAGATATATTTATTTTCAACCTTAATCACAAGAAAATAACCATAAATCATATGCTTTTAACAAATTACCACTAATCCTCAAAATGAAACAAGAACATAAATAAATCTTCAATCATGCATTCAATGAAGAAAAAACCACTCTCGGTAAAACTCCCTTACCTCTATGAGGCCTTTGAATCCACGAAAAAGCTTCAATCCTCGAGAAATCCTACCCAAAATTAGGGTTTTTTGTTAAAACTTAATTCAAATTAGCTAATAAACTTAAATCATCTTGAAAATAGATAGGTCGAGGACATCCTTAGGTTAAAAACGAAAATCACCTAATAAGGGTTCTAGATCAAAATTAAAAATAAGATTTTTATTAGAAAAAATTCAAAATCAAGATTGGGAAATTGAATATAGGAATGATTAAGATCAAAATCGAAAGATTAGGGCTAATTACGATAAGAAAACATACCTTAATCCAAGTTTCTCCTTTAGGAAATGTGGGGAGAGCACTTCATCCCACCTAACATAGCCCTTACCCATTTGGCAAATACGCTAAGGTTTTTCTTAAATGGTAAGGGTTTTGGGCTGGACAAACGAGCTCTTTGGTTGGATAATATGTCAAAATGGCCTAAGTCGTTAATTAGGGTCATTCATCTCCTACGGAACATGAAGTGGAAAGTACTTGTCATTGAAGACTGACAAGAACTCCTCCCATGGGATATAAACACGGCCCTTGAATCTTTGCCGCTCCATGGAAAGCCACTATCTATGCGGCTCTCCCTCGAAGGTGAAAACCACTAGGTGGGTCTTCTCCTTCTCCGAGCACCGTATTGTGCTAAAGATCTTCTCCATGTGAAACTTCTAACATTGCCCTCAAAGACAACCATCTTAGCCTTGAAATTAGGAGGATTGATTGTCTTAAAGCCCCTCAAGGTTAGATGCTCTTGCCCACTGCCACTCACCTACTTAGCCTGCATAACCTGTGTCAACCCCTCAATGGCGGTCGATACATCATCCACCCTCAGGTCTCTACAGGGTGATTATGATTAGCACTTGTATGATTTGGTCTAGCTATCTACACAATGACTAGACATTTAATCACAAGGCCTAATAACACAAGAAAACACCAAGATCAAGCAACATATCACACACAAACAATCAACAAGACAATCGACTAATGGAATTCAACGTCACTAGCATTGTCTAAATCATTTATTACCTCACTCCCATTATCATTAAATATTAACTCTTAACCTCATTTGCTTTTGAACAAAGTCGTGCTCTGATACAAAAATTTACTTGCCATGCCCTAGCACATGCCACCCCCAACCCGAACCAGGTCCAAGGAGTAAATGGTACATGGCACGACCAAGTTAAGTTGAAATGCGAAAAGCCTAACCCATCGTTGGGTGAACACACAACAAAGTAAGCGCACAAGCCCCTTGTGCAAAAGCAAAGAGAGATTATAAAGGAATACTTAACAATCTTAGCCCACTCATACCCACATCATCTAGTTATCACATAAAAATAACAAGCCTCAAGGCTAAACATGTCTAAGCCAACATTAGCTAATCATAGAGTAAAGTAGAGTCAAATGTATAAGTTCAACATAAAATTGATCAAAACTAACATAAAACCAAGCATCTATAATCCCTCTCAATGACTATGGCCATCCTCGTGCTCAACGTAGAGCCCATCCAAAGCACCTGCTTGGCACAACATGCAGCCCCAAAACAAAACCACAAACAAAAAGGCGTGAGCATAGCCCAACAAGGGTTTTTAATATGGAATATAAACTCATGAAAATGTTACATGCATTCTAAATCTGGACATGCATCATATGTTCATTCTCTAAATCTATATATTATGAGATAATTCTCATTCCCTAAACACATAATCATGCCGCCTCGACGTCATGACATAACCCATATTCCATAAACACATAATCATGCCACCTGCATATCATGACGTATAACACATTCCACAAATACGTAATCGTGCCACCTGTATATCATAATGTATAACACATACTCGTGCCACCCGCATACAATGATGTAATCCACATTCCATAAGCACATAATTATGCAACCTGTGCATCATGGGTTCATCCACAGTTCATAAAACATATACACATCACGTGTAATCATATGAATCTCATTATCACAATCACATCATGCATGAATCAATTCCCAATATTCATATTATGCATAATCATATCTCAATATACACATCCTCCCTCCAAAATCAAGTGTATCAAACACATACCATCTTGCATGTTCACGCAAATCCATTCCATAATCACATGTGTAACAGAAGCATCACTGTTCCTACACAACTTGTGTCAATGTACATTATATGCCATACACATGCAACAATCATTAGGTTAATTCTCACAATTGAGAAAAATCAATCAAACCCGCTCACCTGGGACAATCCCTTGAGCGGAAGGTCTGAATTTATAGAAAGAAAAACTAGAGCAGTTTAGGTAGGTTCCCTAACTAGGAAGGTACCCTGCTCGCCCTAGACAATCCTTACGAGGAAAGTCTGAATTCCTAGAAAGAAAAAGTAGAGCAGCCTACTCACTCAGGACAAACCTTATAGGGAAAGTCTGAATTTCTAGAAAGGAAAACTAGAGCAGCTTAGTAAGCTTATGCACATGGACATACCATTTTGTATTTTTAGTGTCTAGATAACTCATCCATTTAACTCACATGGCAATCTTCTCGTCTCAACCCGGGGAGACAACACATCCTCAAAGGAGTGCAAAACAAAAACCTTGTCCTTCTAGACATAAAACCAATTCAATAAGCCTCCAAGTGATTAATCCGACAATTAATTGCATTCAACTGCATCCAATCGATCAATCATGGCAAATCAAGATTAACCTTTGTTTATAAATCATTTTGATCATACATGTAACATGATACATACATGAGCAAATGATAAATGAGTACAAGTATATGTAAACATACTCTAATCAGTCCATATGTGCAACATGGTCCATTTGTTTCAAATAAAATTGTATAAGTCTATACAAAAGTGTACATATGTAATGGTGTTCATACTTAGGCTAAAACATGTGAAACATGAATTAACCTATAATCAATGTTAAATATGAAAGCATCCAAAATTTATCATAGTCATAGCCTACTTAAATCATGGAGTAAATGAAAAGAAAATGTCAAAATATGAATTCAGGACAAGTATAACATCATGCTAAACCTAAACAAGTATAGTCATAATTCAAAGAGGCTCCACATGTAATTACAGTGACATTTCTATGTAATTATAACTCATCATAGTCATAAAGAATTAAATTTATGAGAAGAGAACAAGCAAAGGCCAAAAATCCACAAACATAGGCCAAATTAAAAAACTGCCTTGTTGCCATTCGAACACCCTGGTAGGTGCTCGATCGCCTAGCCGTTCGAATGGCCAAACAGTCCATACAAATAGCTTACCATTCGAACAACTGTCAGCCCACTCGATCAGTTGGAAGAGTTCACTTTTCTGGTTCCTCTTCAACCTTAATAAATTCAAACAAAAAATATTCTAAAATTCTATATAAATTCAAAGATCACTATTGAACATCATATAATAAAAAACTAACCCTAGAACATGATAGATCTAATTATTTGCATGCTTAATCAAAAGAAAATAACCAAAAATCACATGCTTTTACAAATCACCATTTAACCTAAAAATGAAGCAAGAACTCAAATAAATCTAAAATTAGCATTCCAATGAAGAAAAAACCACACAAGTAAAAATCTCTTACCTCTATGAAGCCTTTGAATCCATGAATGAACTTCAATCCTCAAGAAATCCTACCCAAAATTTGGGTTTTTGTGAAAATTGAATTAAAATAACTTGATAGACTTAAATCAACTTGAAAAAAGATAGATCTAGGATATCCTTAGGTTAAAAACGAATATCACTTGATTAGGGTTCTAAATTGAAATTTAAAGTAAGATTTTGAATAAAAAAAATCATAAATCAAGATGGAGAAAATGAAGATAACAATGATTAAGACCAAAATCGAAAGATTATGGATAAGTAGGGTAAGACAAAAAACATTATTCCAAGTTTTTCCCTTCGAAAATGGAGATAGAGTACTTCCTCCCTCCTAACACAACCCTTTCCCATTTGGCAAATAGGCTATTTTTCTTAAATTGTAAGGGTTTTGGGCTAGATAAACACATTTTTGGGTTAGATAATAGGTTAAAAAGCCATAAGTGGCTAATTAGTGTTATTTTTTGGCTTAAAAAAATTAAATCACACCCAAATGCACTAAAATAAAATAATATAAGATTAGAAGGTCAAATGGGTTGCACGCTGCCCAATAAGGTTACAGAGCCCATGGTAAGGTCTGCACCTATAATTAAAGAAAAAATAAAATAAAATACCATTAAATCGAAAAAAATGGATAAATCGCGTTGCCATGTTGCCCACATTGTGGTTCCGCCAAAGGACTTTCACCAACAAAATCACTTTGTGTCTAAGAGTTTTCTCCTTCTTTTCTAAGATTTGGTATTTGGTACCTTGACATAAGAAAGATCATCCTTACCTCCAATGGCTCAAAATCAATAATATAGGATGGATCCAGATCATACTTCCAAAGTATAGAAACATGGAACATATCATTTATTTGCTAGTTGTTGAGGCAGAGCCACTCGATATGCCACCTGCAATCTGTTCAAGGACTTCGAAAGGTCCAATGAACGTAGGAGATAGCTTCTCACTCTTGCCAAATCACACAACGCCTCAGAAAGGAGAGATCTTCAAGAAGACATGATCACCAACTTGGAATTCTAGATCTCTATGCCTCTTGTCAGCATAACTCTTTTGCCGACTTCGAGCCATCTGCAACCATTCTTGAATAAGTTGAATCTACTCCACCGATTGTTGCACAATCTAGGGCTCCGTTAGGAGATGCTCTTCAACCTCACTCCAACAAAGATGAGATCGACAAGGATGTCTATACAACATCTCGAAAGGAGCCATCTTGACAAGTGTAGTTCCCAACTGCCGTTCCACTCAACGATGCAAATTCGAAGCATATCCTTTAGGGTCTGAATAGTCCTCTAGGATTGCCCATCGGTTTGAGGATGATAGCTAAGGTAAGGTGCATTGATGTGCCCAAATCCTTCTGAAAACTTTAACAAAACCTGGATATAAATCGAGGATTGGTCAAAAACTATGGATACAGGAACCCCATGCAACGAGCAATCTCCTTCACATATAGTGCTGCCAACACATCCAAAGAAGTGGTAATTCTCATATAAATGAAGTATGTTTACTTAGTGAGTTGATCAACGATAACCCACACCGCATCATTACCACTTGGCGACCTAGGAAGCCTAGAAACAAAGTTCATAGCCACATTCTCCCACTTCTACTCTGGAATAGGTAAAGGTTGTAGCATGCCTCTTGGGTGACGATGTTCCACTTTTACTTGTTGACACACCAAGAACTTGGACACAAATGAAGCAATGCCTCTTGTTGTTGAATTTTTATTGTTTACTTACAAGCGCATAAATCTATATTAGTTAAGCGGCTAAATCAAGTGTCAATCTCACAGAAACTTGAAATCGGAAAACCAAATTTGATCTAACTCAAGTAACCTCTAATCTAGTTAACAAATATAGCAATATTAACTAATCTAACTAAGAAAAATTAAAGCAACTAATAAACAAGAATAAACTTAAACTACTAAAGGTAACTAAATCAAAAAAGAAAGAAAAATTCAAATAAAATATAAAAGATGAAATTTAATTAAACTAAGAAAGCAATTAAAAGTGTAGAACATATTCAATGAAAATTAACTAAGGTTTTGTAATCCCCTATTATTAACTTGTAAATTACCACATCTATGATCATCAATTTATTTCCTAAATATAACTCTTAATACATTAGATTGCATTTCTATTTATCATGGAAATTTTCATCTTTTAAACCTTCAATCAAAATACTAAAGTTATGTTCTACCTCGCTTCAAAGGAATAAAATCAAGTCATAAGTTGTATCCATATGAATAAATCATAACTCATACCCAATTCTACTAATAATCAATCTTAAACCAAGCATTTAATTAATGAAAACTAATTCAAATCATGAGAAAAGCATGACTAGACTCATATCCAAATTAATGCACTAGTTAAATTGAGATGAGAACAATTAACATAAAACCCTTTTTAAATTAACCAAATCACATTTATTAGACATCTCTACAAAATTAAGAAGAGGTTCATCTTAACCTTAGTTAAGAAAACTAACCACTAATTAACATAATCTCTACTAAAAATTAAATAAACTTACAAGTATTGAAGGAAAAATAAAAATAAAATAACTTCAATTGCTCCCTCCACTTTAGCCTTGAGCAACTTGAATTTTGGAATTTCTATTCAGCCCAACAGCCTAGCATGGAGCCCTCTCTAATTTTTTGTATTTCTGTCTCTGTGTGTCTGTTCATCCCGGGTTGCTTATTTATATAGCTTTCAATTAGTATGGTCCTAAGTTGAATAGGAATTGGAATTTTGTATTCCCTTCCTGTTCTGCTTCTTATTTTGATTGGCATTCATGTGGCTCCATGCTCTAAATTTGGCATGACATCGGGCTGAACATCTTTCCATTTTTGCACACTTTCAAGTTTAGAACCTTCCCAGTTTCTTCACTCCTAGTTCGACTCCAACTTCCATCACGATCTCAAACTCCTTCACAAATACGCTCTTCTTCACATTGCTTTTTTTCCTTGTATGAACTGCCTCTCTGTTCTTTGGTCTCAACTGGACTCTAACAACTCCATCAATCAAGTCCTAGACTTGAGATTGGTTGCTCCTCTTCATTTTGATTCCATCTTGAACTCAAACAACACCGAACACCATTCAAAATCTGGCACCATGTCCATTTCCAACATAGTTAAAGTTCTGAAGCTCCCATCGCAGCCATTAATTATTTATCAATGCTCCACATGAACTTGAACTCCACCTCACAACTACAAAACTACAACCTTTCAACTAGAAATTAACTCACATTTATCAAATGAATAAAGCCTCCAATAAACCTAGCATTAATAGTTTTTCCTCCTCAATTCAAAGCTTCAAAGTACTGGTTCGAAGTCTCACAATAGCAGCCACGGAAATCTCCACTTTCCACTCAACATCAGCTCCCATTCTTCGATTATAATCTTCAAACATCTTCTTCATTGTTTAATTAAAATGGGTTTTCAAATGCCCAATTAATTTGCTCAAATTCGTACTCAATTTCACTCAAAATCAAATAACTGTAATCTAGACATTTCTGTCCAATTTCCTGTCTTATAACTCATTTAGGAAGATGACTTCAATTCACTGGACAGTCCACATTACTGTTCAATTTTATTCTTTGTTCATTAAGCTCTTCTATTCATGTCCATATATATTTCTAAAATGTCTGCAACTCCAGAAAGTTGTCCAAGTCACTTATAAGCATGTCAGAGTATAGTAATTTTTTTCCAAACATCGTTAACATGTCTCAAGAAACATGCATGACCTAAAACACATAAACATTCATATTTAAAATGTATTATCTTAACATAAATAAACTCTAATTAATCTTCAATTAACCTAATCATATCCTAAAAAATATGGTAAATAGGTGTATAAAATGTTTAAAAATCATGCATATCATCCCTCTACATTCCACTCCACCAAAAAGTCTGCTTCACATCATGATACATCTTGGTTCCTTCTGGATGGATGGAGAAACTAGACTGAAGTGCCTCAAAAAGAATGGACTCCTTTAACTCCAAGGAGTCTAGCAGTCACAACCATCCCAGAAAAGTTAGACTTCGATCTGCCCTTTCTTCAAAATCAATCACTGCTTTCCCTTGCAACTTAGCCTTCATGGCTTGACCACCTCATTAACCAAACTAGAGCTTATGGAAAGATTAGCAAACCACTTATGTGTATCTTCCAAAGCTAACTTCGGTTTAAGCTCAATGACCACTTCATACAAAAGCCATTCTTGCACACTAACACAAGCTTACGGAAATGGCTAATTTTCTACTCAAGGCATCTACCACCACATTAGCTTTTCTGGGATAATAGGAAATATTGAATTCATAATCCTTAAGGCATTCCAATCAACTTCTTTGCCTCATGTTCAAGTCTCTTTGAGTGAAAAGATACTTTAAGCTCTTGTGGTCCATGAACACTACAAATTTCTCACCATAGAGATAGTGTGTAATGTTCGGGATTTTTCTAAATTTCCGAAGTTGACCAAGTGAAAATTAGGGTTTTAGACCCCTTGAACTTCTTGTGAGAATAACTTGATCATCAGTTGGTATTAATAGCTGGAACTTATATTGATGGAAAGTAAACAAAAAGAGCTTCGAAACGCCACCAAGAATGCATGAATTGGAGTTCGGATTAGGGAGATACGACTATTCGATGTTGGACATATCGCATAGGTCCCATTTACCCGAATTAGAAGTCCTAAAAGAACTAAGAATTGGATGTCCTAAAAGAACTAGGAATTGGATGTCCTAAAAAAACTAGAAATTGGATAGAGGTCCTAAAAGAACTATGAATTGGAAGTCCTAAAAGAATTAGGAATTGGAAGTCCTAAAAGAACTAGGAATTAGATGTCCTAAAAGAATGAGGAATTGGAAGTCCTAAAAGAACTAGGAATTGGATAGGGACGTGGTGTTGGGGAAGCTCTTAGTAAGTAGGGGATGTCCCTAGAAAATAGGGGGACTCAATTATGACTCTAGGGGAGGTTCTTAGTAGTATTAGGAGAGGGCTCTAATAAAAGGGAAAGAGGGGGCGACCCTAAGGGGAATTTCTTTTTGCTAGTTCGACCTCCTCTTTCTCCCAACTTTTCTCTTCTCTTCCTTCTCCCATCAAGGACCTCCACAACCAGCAGCATTAGAAGGGACAAAGCAACCATCTTTGGAGTGAATTCAAGGCTAAGAAGCATAGGAGCAAGGGCTAGGAGCATTAGGAATAAATTTGTAGAGGTAGGTAGCATCTTTTTACACCCATAAGCACGAGGTTTTGGTAGATGTAATCCAACCTTATTTCTGCCCTAGTGTATTGGTTTTTGATGTCATGATTCAGCCTTAATTAGTCATGAATGATTCAGATTTTTATCTATTACATAAGGCCCGATTTGTAAATACATAATTCAGATTTTTATCTCTTATATAAGGCTTGATTTGTGTATACATGATTCAGTTTTCTGTCAATTATACTAGCCCTAATTCATGCAAGCATGTTGCTGATTTTTGTCATCTACCTTAGCCCTAATTTGTGCATGATTCTGATTTCAAATCATATATATATATATATATATATATATATATATATATATATATATATATATATATATATATATATATATATATATATATATTCATTAATTCATGTACAAACTCTGCTGATTTCAATCATGAGTTTCAACCCTAGTATAGATTATAATCATGCATGTTTAATCCCTAATTTGCAGCCTTGATTTATGCTATAATTTTGCATATTTAAATCCCTGATTTGCAGCCTTAGTTTAGGCTATACTTTTGTCAAATAAATCCCTGATTTGCAGTCTTAGTTTAAGCTATACTTTTTTCAAATAAATCCCTTATTCTCAGCCTTGGTTTATACTATAATTATGCTGATTGAATTCCCAATTTTCAGCCCTAGTCTAGGCCATACTATTGTCAATTTAATGCTTGATTCTCAACCTTGTTGATTGAATCCCTGATTTTTTAGCATAAGTTTATGATATATTGTTGCTTATTGAATCCCTGAATTTCACCCTTTGTTATCCTTGAATTTCAGCCTTATTGAGATATATCTTATGGTGAATGTTGATGGTTGTATCAGCCTCACCTCTAGTCATTATTATGCTGAATGATGTTAGTTATTCCAGCCTGATATCATCATGTTAGGTGGCTGACTTGAGTTGTTCACCTCAGTCCCAATCTGATTCATTATGTTGTTGAATTGGTCAGATCATCTAAGCACAAGTCTAAGTCATTGTCATATTGATTTAGCTCACATGTTTCAGCCCAAAATCTGCCTATTATCTTGCCAATCATGGGATTCAGTTGCATGCATGATAGGTTGTGTTTAGCATTTAATTTTTGGCTTCATTATGTCATATGTTCAGTCAGAATTGTGTCAATTCATAGCAATAGTCATGGTGGTAACTTTTCATATCTGTGTGGTCTCTGCTCCTTTGGGACGTTGGCTCCCAGTAAATGAGCAAACTAGGTTTTTGAGCATCATGGAAGGCTCATCTACCTTTGGCTAGTGTGTCCATGAGCACAGCTGGTACCTACATCTCTAGACCCATAGCTGATCCAAGTGGATCCCTAGGGATGTTAGGAGTTCCCTGCTAGTGTGCAATACCCCTTTGAATGAGAGTCAGTCTATCAAATAACAGCAAGTGCATTGTTTTTTGAACGATGTCCATTGTTTTGTGCATGGTGTTGGAGTCCTATGTCTAGAGATTTCCCGATGGGCGAGTTATCTTTGAGGAATACATATTTGCTAATATTAATTATTAAAAAGGGTTGTGAGATAACTAATAACATTGTTTGATATTTCTTATTAATTAGAACAAGTGGAACGATTAAAGGGCTTGTATAAAATGTAGGTTGCTTTAAAATACTTAAGTATTGCATGTGTGATGCTATGCTTATTAGTATAGAGTATTTTTAGGCAGTTTTACATCTAGATTCGATCTTGTTGGAAACATTGGAGATATTGTCTAATGAGTACGTAGGCAACTAAGATCGGGTGATGTTGGCCTCATCCAAAAAAGATTAATACAAACTTTTGTCCTTTGGAAACTCTTCTCCTGAAGGCGGAGAGGTTCCATTATTGTTGTTATGGTTGTTCGGTTTAGTTGGTTGTAGGTTCTCCATGCGATGACAAATGAGACCAAGATTGTCGAACACTTGATGAAGTTCTTCATTTCTACAACTCTGGTACGTAAGTGTATCTTTGGCTTGAGAGTCAACTTAGTTATTTATTTTCAGACGAATGATGGACTCGTACTTAGATGGATGAGCTGTTCTTATTGAATTTTGAAACATGTAATAATATCATATGATTTGATATTCATATTTGTGAACCCCAGTTATCATGACCTGGATATTTTATCTAATGGTTTGTTTTGTATTTAAAAAGAGAAAAAGAATTTCTCGTGACTTATGGTTAGTACTGTTTAAAAAGGCATTTAAAAATACGGGTCGTGACATAGTGCCACCAAATCTTCAATGGAATGACCACAACCACTAGCTCCAAGTCATGTGTAGGATAGTTTTACTCATGCACTCTACCACGGCCGCTAACCTTTTAGAGTATGCTCATAACACGTATATCAATTCATTAGAAAAAGATGTACCCAAAAATCGTATGTTTTCATCTCTAAACACACTTCTAGACACTAAAACAAATAATTATTTTATTGTATAGCATGAATTTCAAAAAATATAATAAATAGATATAATTTTGGAAACATTTTAAAAATTAGGAATACCATCTTTGCATTATAATCTACTCCCAAAAAAATTTGAAAGAAAAAACTTAAAGTAAAAGTATCTGAAACACAGTCTTGAATCCAAAACATAGACTAAAAATAATTTAAGACATCCATTCTTCAAGAACATGAATTCACCAAGAAACATGATGTTAATGTAAGTAAAAACTCATCAAAGAAAAATATCTTAGCTCTAGGGCAAAGAAACTTCTCAAATCTTCCTAAATCCAAATATCCTTATTTACAAAATTAGGGTTTTTATTAGATCAAGGCATGAAATATAATATCTACCAACTATAAGCTCAAAACTACAAACACCAAGTAATTTTAAGTGCTTCCTTGATTCTAATAACTTTGAGCCATGAAGCACAAGGTTTTACATCAAAATAAGGGTTCTAGGGTTCATAAAATAAGGAAAGTTTGGGGGTTTATATAGAAGAAAACATGAAAATTATAATTAAGCATGAAAAACCTTCAATTCCTCATTAAATATTAAAGGATTAAGGTGAAAATAATCAAATTACTTCCCTTGAGGGAGGCTAGGGCACCACAAATTCTCGGCCAAATCTAAAAAACTCTAAAAGTTTCTAATTAGGGATCTTATAACCTATTTATAGAGAGCGAGGATTAGGGTCTAATCCCCCTAAGGTTTGGGCTACCAACCAATTATTAGGTCACCCCAAAATGACCCTTAAACTATTATTCCCATAACTCACTTTAAATGGGCCCAAAAGGTTAAGTAAAAGGCCTAGTTGTAGGTCTAAATCAGGTAATCAGGTACAATGTATATAGTTCAACTTTGACTGGTCATATTTCACTCATTTGAACGCCAATTTGCGCATTCTTAGTTGCTTTTCGATGCTCATTCTATCTAGTTATTAACCATACTAGTCTCAGCACTAAATTCAACTTATTTAGAGAGTTATCTAACTACTAAGGCTAGAGGGTCAAACTCCTTAAATTTCTATAAGTCAACCACAAATAAAACAATTGGAAAATAAGAATTACCAGATCTTACATCCTATTCACCTTATAGGAATTTTGTCCTCAAAACTTGTAACTACCCAACGGTAAATAGATAGGGGTAATTTGCTTTGACTTCATCTTCCCTCTCCCACATTGCTTTCTCCATGTTGTGTTTCTGCTAAAGAACTTTCACCAATAGAATAAACTTGGTCCAAAGCATCTTCTCCTTTCTATCTAAGATCTACACTAGTGTCTAGATGTAGGTAAGATCACTCCTCAGCTCAAATGGCCCAAAGTTAAGAACATGGGGTCAATAGATATGGTTCATAATTGCACAAAATATAGACAAGGAACACATCATGACTGTTAGCAAGTTGTGGCGGTAAAGCCACACGATACGCTATTGCTCCAATCTGATCCAATATCTCGAAAGGTCCAATGAACCTAGGAGATAATTTTCCTTTCTTGCCAAATATCACTAGACATTTTGATGGTGAAATCTTTAGAAAAAGATGATCTCCCACTTGAAATTCTAGATCCTTTTGATGGTTGTATATATAACTCTTTTATCTACTTTGAGCAATCTGCAATCGATCCCTAATGAGTCAAATCTTCTTCAAGGATTGTTGCACTATTTCAGGCCCCATCAAAAGATGCACTCTCACTTCATCCCAACAAAGTGGTGATCTACAAAGACATCTATATAATGCTTCAAAAGGTGCCATTTGAATGATGACTTGGTAATTATTACTGTACACAAACTCTACCATGGATGAATGTTGCTCCCAACTGCTCTTCCACTCTAGGATGCATGCTCTAAGCATGTTCTCAAAAGTCTATATAGTCCACTCTAATTGTCCATTTGTTTGACGATGATATGCTGAAATAAGGTGAGTTGCCCTCAACTGCCCTTCCACTTGATTGGATATAATTGACACAGGAACTCCATTTAATCGAATTATCTCTTTCACATAAAGTGTTGCCAAAACACCCTAAACCCTAATAGCAATAAAGTGTGTTGACTTGGTGAGCTAATCAACGATAACCCGAAGTCCTGAAACAAAATTCATAGCTATATTCTCCCACTTCCATTCTAGGATAGGTTTAGGTTGTAGCATGCCTCCAAGATGACATTGCACTACTTTAACCATTTGACAAACCAAACACTTAGATACAAATGAAACAATATCTCTCTTCAATCCATTCCACCAAAAAGTCCTCTTGAAATTGTGGTACGTCTTGGTTCCCCTTGGATGGATGGAGAACTTCGAGGGGTGTGCTTTTGTAAGAATACAATCCTTCAACAACTGAGAGTTTGGTATCCATAATCACCTACAAAAGGCTAAGCTTCCATACGCCCTTTCCTCAAAGTCATTCGCTGGTTTCTCCTTCAACTTGGCTTTCATTTTCGGAATTTCATCATCTCCCTTTTGTGCTTCAATCACTGTGTCCACCAAATTAGAACTTATGGAAAGATTGGCAAACCATTTGGTGGTATCCTGCTATGATGTCTTTGGATTAAGTTCAATAGCCTTTTTATACAAAAGCCACTCTAAAACCCATAAACAAGCCACAATAACTATTGATTTTCTACTCAATGCATCTGCCACTATAATTGCTTTCCCTAGGTGATAGGAAATGGTGAAATCATAATCATTAAGGAACTCTAGCCATCTCCTTTGTTTCATGTTTAAGACCTGCTAAGTGAAATGGTACTTCACTCTTATGGTCTACAAACACATCAAACTTCTCACCATAAAGATAATGCCTCTAAATCATTAGTGTAAAGACCACCGCTGTCAGCTCCAAGTCATGTGTTAGGTAGCTCCACTCATTCATTTTATTGGTGAGAAGCAAAAGTGACTATCTTCCCATGCTGCATCAACACACAACCCAACCCTTCTTCAAAGCATCGATGTAGTCAACAAATCCCCCACTACCTTATGGTTAAGAAAACAATGGTGCTAAAGTAAGTATCTCCTTCAACCCTTGAAAACTCTACTCACATGCTTGATTCCATTCAAATTTTATATTTTTTCCTATCGCCTTTGTCACAAGGGCTGCAATGCAAGAAAAATCTCCAATACTATCAATAATACCCTGCAATGCCCAAGAAACTTCTAACTTCATATGAATTCTTTGGTTGTTCCCATTTTAAATAGCTTCTACCTTCGCTGGATCCACCACTACACCATGCTTTGATATGACATGGCAAAGACAATTTCCTACCTTCGGCTAGAATTCACACTTGATAAACATTGCATAGAGTTTGTGATCTCTCAAAGTTTGCATTGTGATTCTCAGATGCTCTTCATACTCCTCCTTGCTAGCTGAATAGATTAATATGTTGTCCACAAAAATAATTACAAACTGATCTAAGAAAGGCTTGAAGACCCTATTCATTATATCCAAAAAGGATGTCGGTGCATTGGTAAGCTCAAAAGGTATCACCAAGAATTCATAATGCCCATAGCTTGCCCTAAAAGAAGACTTTGACATATCCTCAAATCGAATACGAAATTGATGGTAACCTGAACTCAAATCAATCTTGGAGAACACTTATGCTTGTTGCAATTAATCAAGTAAGTCATTAATACGAGGTAGGGGATACTTATCCTTCTTTTTGATAAAGAGAACCAGTGTACCCCAAGGAGATGTAATAGGTATAATGAACCCCTTGTCTAATAAATCTTGCGGCTAGATTTTAAGCTCTTTTAGTTCAATTGGCGCCATTCTATAAGGATCTTTTGAGATTGGTTATGTCACACCCTGAGCCAAACCCGGTCCAAGGGCCGGTCCAGCGCATGGGGGCAATGGTATTGAGAAACGATTGAAGAATTAGCAGAAGACTTATGCTCCACCTACGAGCGGTCTAGTTAACGGAGTTACGCACTACTTTGAGCAAGAGTAAATAAATAGAACAAAAGAGGATTTTAACTCTAAAATTAATCCACAAGTCTTAAACCCACATACTAATAATCCAGAGCCAACACACTTATCTCAAACCAGGTCTCAAAAAAATCTAAAGATATAATATATCACAAGTCTGAAACAAGAACGACTCCACAAGGTGTTCTAACATCATAACAAAATAATCAAAAAAAACATGCAAAGTCTAGAGGCCTCCACGCCTAATCCCAAGCTCTCCCCGACCGTTCCTCATACAGAGGATCTTGTCTGATTGCATTTCACTCCATGCAGCCCCAAAACAAAACAAGAAAAGTGGGGCTAGTATAAAAACTCAATAATGGTTTGAATACAACTATAATAATCAGAAAACACGACGACATGGCAATGTAGCAATTCATATCCAAAATTAACATGCTATACCACTTTCTGATCATTTCTTAGCTAAAACCCCTATTTAATTATAAACATAAGAGCTAGCATGCATAAGACATACCTGCCAAGTCAAGTCATAAATATTCAAGTTATAACCTAACATTCATCCTGCATAGGTAATAGTTCACATCTAATCAAATCAAGCATAATAGCATGCATAAACTGCCTGAGAAGTATTTCTAACATACTTTCTAATCATGCAAACACATCACATAAACCTACATAGTAGTATCTCATTCACAACATTCAGATCATGCATTTATATCTCATAAATCTACATAATAATATCTCCATCATACAATTTATATCATGCATTCATATCTCATAAACCTACATAGTAATGTCACAATCATACAAATTTTGATCATGCATTTATATCACATAGACCTGCATAATAGTGTTTCAATCACACACTTTCTGATCGTGTATTCATATCATATCAACCTTCATGAGAAGTGTATCTAACACATAATTCAGATCATGCATTTATGTAAATCTCACACATTCAATAGCTCATTCACCTGCATGATAAGTGTCTAAACCACACTACATCAAGATCGTGCATAATAAATCGCATCCACATGTGTCACATAATCTCAAATATCCATACACAACTTGTGCAATCTGGGCATAATATTATCACATACACATGCATTATCATCAAATGGTGAATGTCTCCATCAAGGATAGGAATACTATCATGTCATATCACCAGCTCTGGACGTAGTCCGATTTCCTAACTTGAAACCTAGAGCATTGCCTGCTCTAAACATGGTCCTAATTCCATAAGGAAAACTAGGGTGTAGGGGTAGTCAACCCTTTTGCTTGCTCTGGACTATCCACACGGGAAGTCCGAATTAACTAGAGTAGGTCTGCTCGCTCTGGACAGTCCGGGCCAGGGATGTCTGAATTAACTAGAGTAGTATGTTTACTTTGGACATCTCTGCGGTGGAAGAGTCCGAATTAACTAGAAAACTTGGTAGCTGGTGCACATGGGCATACCACTCTGAATTCTCAAGGTCCAGGATATGACCCAGGGAGCAAACATGTTCCACACAAGAACTTAAATCGAAATCATGTCCTTTCAGACCAACCAAGTTCCGATTAATTCACCAATCAATTAATCTGGCACGCAATCCCATATCATTGCATACAATCAATCAATTCCAGTTAAAAACCGGTAAAACCTCATTCATGAAGTTCGATCCATGATGCATGATATCATGATACATTCGTGAGCAAGATCTATGTGGGTTCCAACACATAGAACATGTTCCCATTCAATCCCCTCATGCATCATAATCACATTATAAATAACTACAATTTCATAGTAGATTCCTTATACGTGTGTGTGACATGCATATCCTAAGCACATGACCAATGCTCTGACATAAGCCCAATATACGCATGCTTAAACACAATCAAAGCACAATTGCCAACTAAAATCAAGGTGAAATCCACCATAAAGCTTACATCCATTCATGTGAAAATCAAATGTTCAACTCTTACAAGCATGATTATTCTACACATGAAGCCAAAACATGATAACATCAATTACCCACAAACCATTCTAATTATGAGACAACACATCTCATCATTTACCATATAATATCCCTGCTAGAAACATGCTCTTATCACAAGAATTCCAGCATTCAAAGATTTAAAGTAATTCAATGTTAACGTTCATAGTTATCAACAACTAATACCACATAACATATACTTAAGCATAATCCATAAACCTCTATCATCAATTCTACACTTCTAGTAGCCTAATTTCATCATAACACACCTCCCATAACCATTAGAATCATCAAATGGAGTAAAACAATTAAATGAGCATAAATTTTGAAAATGGCAAAACTACTATGTAGCAAATCGATTGGCCTGCAAGGTTGTTCGATCGGCTGGCCTAAAAATCTGCCAAATAGTTATTGTAGCCAATCGATCGGCCTGGTAGGCCGTTGAACCGCCAGCAAAGCAGTTTCTGCCTTCTTCTCCATTTCAAAAATCAAAACTAAGACACCATGAAAACACCTTAAAATCTTCATCCACAGTCTCATGCACTATCAAAATCCCATCAAACCTTCCAGAACACTAATTTAAACCATTTTAAGATAAAACCCTAAGAAATCAAATAACATTTACTAAACCTACCATTAGAGTCAACCAAATCCCATTCAAATAAAATCATGAAAAATGAGATTTTTACCACCATTGAAGAACCCATTACCTTTCCTTGTTGATTTGGGTTGGAATGAACCTTCAATCTCCTCCAACACCTTCCAAAAACACGATTTTAAGTTAACACACAACTAATCTCGATTTAGCTTTAAAAGTCAAAAGTAAACCCTAGATCTAGAGTTTTGGAAGCCTAAAAATGAGATTTTGAAGATTATGGCTTGGAAAGGAGAGGTAAAACAGTGATTTTATGTTTTCAAAATGGATTGAAACGATGGGGGAAGTCAAGATTAAGAAGAGTTTAAGAAAAATCTAAAGATTAGGCAAAGATTAAGCTAAACTCGCCTCTAATCATTTCCTTTCGGGCCTAATTGGGGATTAGGCTCCCAATCTCTTGGCTAAGCCTATTCCCGATTGGGAAATGGCATAGCCCTTTCCTTTTATAGGAGGGGTTGGCTATACCTAATTGAAAAGTGGGGTAGAAATAGATTTTTAACTCAAATTAGGAAATTTGGCAATTTAACCCAAAATTAGGTCTAAAAAAATTCTAAAATTTTTTATAGTGTCTTCCATTGATGTCTAGGGCATATTGGTCCAAAAACTCTAATTTCGTCGATGGGGCCCATAGGGGGGTCCCGCCAAACCCTAATTTTTGGAAAATTAGTGAAAAATCAAAAATATCCCAAAATTTTAAATTTGACCCAATTTCACTTAAAACTCACAAATGTGAAGTTGGTTTTCATTAAAACCTTTGGGAAGTACTTAAATTTTGAAAATAATCCAGAAACGATCAGAATTGGCATTAAACCACACCAAAGCAATTAAAGACAATGAATTTAAACCAGTTCACGATTAGGGATCTTATAGGTAAAGTGTCTAGAAGAAGATCAATACTCAATTCAATATCTCTCTAAGGGGGTAAACCTAGAAAGTCCTCTCAAAAGACATGAGCAAATTCAAAAATCACTGAAACAGACTTAATAAGAGTTGGTTCAACCACTTCCAAAGGAATTTATACAAAAAAAGCCATGCACCCATGGTTAATCCACTTCCTTACTTTAGATGAAGACACCAAGAACTTGTTGCTAACCCATCTCATACCCTAGAAGACTAAAGGCTCTAGATCTAGCATAGTAAACACTACTCCTTTTCCCTGACAATCAACATGACCATGATACCCGGACATCATATTCATGCCCAAAATCATATCAAAAATAATCATAGGTAAAATAATCAAATCAACAACCAAAATTTGACCCTCAATCACAATAGGAACTTCCTGTAGGTATTCCTCTGCCATAAGTGAGGACGAAGGGGTAGAAACATGCAAAGGAGTCCATAAAAGTTCTAGCTCAATACTAAGCTCTCTAGCAATGATAGAAGAGATAAAGGAATGTAAAGAACCAATATCAAATAATACTCAAGCATGGTGGGAGACAATTTCAAGCATACATTCCACTACTACTACCACATTAGCTGCCTCATGACCTGCTATAGCAAAGACCCTTCCTTAATTTGCATTCTTTTTTTTATGATCACCCTCCTGCCCTTGCCCTTGGTTCTAAGGAACCTGCCGATGCCCTGAGGCTTCACCTTGGATATTCTAAGGGCAATCCTTCTAGAAATGTCCTTGCATATCGCACTTGTAACAAGCTGAGTTTGCATTGTTTGTTTGACAATTCCCTTTGTTTGCTCCCCCTACTTGACCATGATTATTGTTGTTCCTGTAGAAGTTGCTTGACATGTTATTACCTGAAGTGTTGCCATGATTGGCATTGTTACCATGAGGACTCTTATTATGATTTCCCTTAAGTTGCCTAACATGTTATTCTGCTTATGTTGCTCCTTCCTCTTATGGTAGTCATCAAAATCCTTCTCAACAACTATGGTAGTAGCCATAACATCTACTAAAGTCCCATGCCAAAAAGGTACCACTCGACCCTTGATATAAGGTTTCAGGCCATCTTCGAACTTCTTTGCCCTCTCATTTTCATCATTAAATAGGCGAGAGACAAAGCATTCTAGCTCCACGAACTTAGTCTCATACTCCACCATAGTCATGGATCCTTGCTCTAGGTTCATAAATTCTTTTGTCTTATTCTCCCACACATGCAATGGAAAGTACTTGTTATTGAAAATGACTATGAATTCTTTCCAAATAATATCCACCCAGTCATGGAATTGTTGTCTCTCCACATAAAGCCACCATTGCTAAGCTTCACCTTCAAAAGTGAATACAACTAGGTGAGACTTCTCCTCCTCTGAGTACCTTCTAGCACTAAAGATTTTCACCATATGCAGCCTCCAGTTATTTAGCTAAGTAAGATCCACTCTGCACTTGAAGCTAGGAGGATTCAATTTCTTGAAGCCCTCTATTGTCAATTATTCCTACCCACCAAAGTGTTGCTTGCCCTATAACTGAGCATGCACCACCTGATCCAATCCCTCAATGGCTTAAAATACATCATTCATATGTGGATCCCTAGCAGTATAACTACCTAATGCACCTCCTTCACTATGACTCGCTATCTACACAACATCTAGGTGTTAAGTCTCACGATCAAACACCACAAAAAGTCAAACAAACCAAACACAAAAGCAAGTAACAATACAATAAACAATGATACTAATGCTGCTAATATTGTATACTTCTTTCATTATCTCTCACCCCATTACTCCTTATGGTTCTAGTTTCTATTAGGTCTTGTCCATTAGTAGGGAAATATTCCTCTTCTACTATTCTCCCATGCTATTAAACAAAGACTAACTTTGATACCACTAAATTGTCACACCCCTTGACCCAAAACCGGCTAGAGGATGCAACAATTCCTAACCCAACCTTGGATTAGATCGGAATTACACAATTGAGCCATCACTTTGCTTAACAACAACACGGAGAATAATGTAAAAAGGAAATTTTGGTACTTTTATTATAACTATGATTAAACATCCACCTACTAGAGTTACAATGCAATTGCATAAACATTTGTCTTAGACTAAAGAAAAGAAACTACTAACTAGAAATAAAACACTATCAAGTAATATGGAGTTTTGTGATGTCACTTTATTTATTTCCTACTAATTATCCCAAAATAAATCATAATTCCCTGCTCGGTTGCTCGTCAATTATTGTTCTGCTCACAAAACAAGTTATCCCAAGCACCTACATGACACCATCACACAGGGCATCCCAATGGATTCCCAAAAACAAGAAAGGGTGAGTATAAATTACAACCTAACACATAAATCCATTTCAAAGCAAAGTCTTTACACAAAACCCCGGGCAAATAAATCTTAAGATTTCCCTTACAAGAGTCTCACATGATAATTTGTTGTAAATGAATGTCAATAGTCATCACAAGATAATAAAATAGTTTAACCAATCAAAATCGATTACCTATCACATGTTGCGTGTTACCTGTTACCTCGCACCCCAAATACTAAAAAATATAAGCCTGGAGCAAACTCCAGAAGTTTTAATAAATAAATAGTCTCAACCATCTCAACCCAAGGAAGGAATAAACCCATCCTTTCAAACGTAAAACTTTATCCATTGGATGTAAAACCCTACTCTTTCATACATAAAACCGATTCTATAAACCTGAAATCCAACTAATACGACAATCATAGAAACTTTGATTAACCCCAATTAATCTATAGTTTACAAATCATTTTCATAATGCAATGAATTATAAATATGGCTACATGTGCAATCTTAAGCAATCATACTATCTTATGTAAGGCATAATTTAGTAGATAAGATCATATGTACTAAAACATTCATGAAACATGGATATGATAAATTAGCCATATATATATATATATATATATATATATATATATATATATATATATATATATATATATATATATATATATATATATATATATATATATATATATATATATCTGCAAGAATATCCTTAATAAAGTTAAACATATTGAAAGTACTAAAGTAAAGTAGTATAATCAACAATACAATATCTCATTTATTCTCATACTAGCTTAAGTAGATGTTTCATCATAATCAATACATGTAACTTGTACATTTTTGGAAAAATAGCAAATAAACTCCAATTAACTTGAAAACTTGTAGAAACCTAACTCTAGTCTTAGTTACAATATAAATACACATCATATGAAAATATAAATGAATAATAATTTTAGTTATTTAATTAATCAAACTATGTAGTTCTACCAAAACTATTGACCTACAAACTTATGACTTTGCCATTAACTTATCGAGCTCCAAATGACTTGAAATTTTTACAGCATGCTCATAACATGTATCTAAACCCATCAGAAAAAAAAAGTAGCAAAAAAACGTGCATTTCCCCCCTAAACATGCTTCTAAACATAGAAATAGAGAATTATTTTACTATATAGTATGAATTTCAAAAAATATAATAAATACATATTATTCTAGAAAATTAGGAATACGATCTAGACATTATAATCTACTCCAAAAAAAAAACATTGAGAGGAAAAAGCAAAGTAAAAGTATCTAAAACATAGTCGTGAATTCAAAACAGAGACTAAACATTTTTCAAATCATTTCCATTCTTCAAGAACATTATTTCACCCTCCACAAAGGTTAATCCAAATAAAACTTCATCAAACAAAAACCATTTACCTCTAGGGCAAAGAAAGTCCTCAAATCTTCCTAAATCCAAATCTCCCTAATCACATAATTAGGGTTTTTCATTAAATGTAGGCATTAAATATAATCTCTACCAACTAGAGGCTTATAACTATAATCACCATGTAATTTCAAGTGCTTCCTTGAGTCTAATGACTCCAAACTAGGAAGCACAAGGTTTGGCATCAAAACAAGAATTCTAGCATTCATGATATAAGGAAAATTTGGGGATTTTGATAGAAGAAAATATGAGAATTATAATTAAGCATTAAGAACCTCCAATTCCCCATTAAGTATCAAATGATTAAGGAGAAAATAAACAAATTACTCACCATGAGGGAGGCTAAGGCACCACAAATTCTTAGCATATTTTAAAAATCTCCAAAACTCTCTAATTAAGGCTCTAATAACCTACTTATAGAGGGTGCAGATTAGAGCTCCTAATCTCCCTAGGGTTTAGGCTACCAACCCAACCTTGGGCCACCCCAAATTGACCCTTAAACTACTATTCTCGTAATTTACTTTAAATTGGCACAAGAGGCTAAGTAAAAGGCCCAATTTTAGCTCTAAATCAAGTAATCAGGTATAGTGCATCTAGTACAACTTAGACCGGTCATCTTTCACTCATCTAAACTCTTATTTGTGCATTATTGGTGGCGTTTCAGAGCTCTTTCTATATAGTTTCTAACCATAAGAGTTTCAGCCCTAAATTCAACTTATTTATAGAGTTATCTAACTATTAAGGCTAAAGAGTAAACTCCTTAGATTTCTAGAATTCAACCACAAATAAGACAATTGGAAAACAAAAATATTTGGATCTTACACATGGTGTCTATAGTAGAATCACCCAGATAGGGTAGAAGGGATGCAAAGGTAATCCTTGAGACTGCTTATGCAGAGATTGAAGAAGATTTACAATAGAGAGGAACATCATGAAGAAAAAAGGTCATCCTTGAGACTACTTCAGTAGGTGCCTCTCTTGTAGATGAGGCTTCAAGCAGCGTCGGTTCATATGTGATGGGACACCAATAGAATTTAGTGTAATTTTGTTGTGCATAGGGTGAAATGGGAAGCATCTTTTGTTTTGCACACATGTGGTCTAAACTGAATGGGGTAAATCCTAATTTGGTTTTTCCTAGTGGCACCCATGTCCTATTTTGTACACAACTTACTTCCTTTGGCCCTTTTTGATGAGGCTTCGAGTAGCGTATGTTCATATGTGATGGGACACCAATTGCAATTTAGCGCCATTTTGTCATGCACATGGTGAAATGGGAAGCAACTATTTTTTTTTTGCACACTTGTGGTCTAAATTGGATGGAATAAATCCTAATTTGGTGTTTCTTAGTTGCACCCATGGCCAATTTTGTACATAATTTATATCCTTTTGGCCCATTTTGAACTTATTTTTTCTCTCTCCCTTTAAAAAATCCCTCAAATATTTAGTAGAGACACAAAAATAAACATCGCTAAAACATTTTTGCAACTTTTTCTTTTGTGTCATTATTTACTAGTTGTCGTGGTAGTATTAGTAAAATTCAATTAAATTCACAAATGTGTACTAGTGATGTGGTATGCACTAATAATTTGTTTTGCTGTAGTGTGACCCTTGGGGTGGCCCTGCCTTGGAAAGGCAAGTCCTCCACTCTGCCACTCCCAACTGACATGGTGGCATTCCATTCTCAACTCTCACCATCAAAAATATGGTAATATTGCTTAATTAATTCAAAATTATTGCATAAGAGATTCAATAATATTGCAAAAGTGATTCCACAATATTGTTGAATTGGTTCTGCACTATTTTTTAATAATTGATTCGTTGTACATATACACCAATCAAGGTAGAACCAACAACAATACAATATTCATACTATAATTCAGGGCTAATGTCATTCCATATTGTCAAATATATATTGGTCTAAAGATATACTAATAATGTTAAAGTGATTAAGAAATATTACTAAATTGATTGTGCATTATTGTTGACCCACTTCAGCATTATCCATACACATGAATCAAAAGACAATGGATTGGCATTGCAGGAGGAGTACAGGGAAGGGAGTTTCTTATGTGGTAGTCACTTGATCAGCAGAGAATTACATAGTGGATTGGCATTGAGTGGGTGGAGGAGTGCAGAGCAAAGTTCCTTACATGGTAGGTGGTGACTTAGTGCGGAGGGGTTGCAGCTTGCAATAGATTGTTGTTCAGTGGGTGGAGGAGAGGGCAAAGTAAAAGGAGAGGTAGGTCCATGGGGTCTAGCTGCAGAAGGTGGTAAATCAATGCTGAGAAGGGGGAGAGAGGATGAAGGACAAAAAGAGGTATGTCCATGTAGCATGGCTAGCAAGAGGTTGTTGTGAACGTCCTAAGGGTCTACATTTGGGGCCTACATGTTAGTGGTATAGGTTTTAATGATGTTATTGTGTAATAAGGGCACTTAGGTTAATAAGTTAATTAGGGTTATTACTAGTTTCTTTTAATTAAGTTAATGGGCCTTAGGCGCCTGTTAATGAGCCCACTATTTGTTTATTTAAGTGTAAGGGCTATGCCTTAATTTGGTTTATGGAATAAATTATCTTTTGTCTAATTCTCTTGTCTTCTCCCCTGTCTCTCCCTCCTCCCCGGTGGTCATGCCGCTCCCTCTCCCTTTTCCCGGCCATCTTGTGCGCTCCCTTCCCATTATCAGTTAGCCAGACTGGTGTCCACAATAGCCTAGCAGCCGGAGTAGGGGAAGGGAGCGGCTTTTGATGGCCGGGAAAGAGGAGAGGGAGCGGCATGGCTGCCATGAAAGAGGGAAGAGGTAGAGAGAAAAAGGGAGAAGACAAGACAATAATTCATTAACTAATCCACTTAGGCCATAACCCTTACACTTAAATAGATAATCCTAATGGGCTCACTAACAAAAGCCTAAGGCCTAGTAACTTAATTAAAAGAAAAAGATTAATACCCTAATTAACCTATTAACCTAAATGCCCTTATTACACAATAACATAATTAAAACCTATACCACTAGCATGTGGGCCCCGAATGAAGACCCTTAGGACATTCACAACATTCTACCACGCTTCGCTTGCATATCACCTCGTCTGGAGGTGGCATGGAATATTCATGGATTAGGTCCACCATAGCTTCACTCAAAACGAACTATCTGAAATTGCGAAAGAACCAATATGATGTCTGACATAAAAAATAGACACGAAGAAGCTCACGTCTATGAGCGATGGCCTGATGATGGGGCGGCATGGCATATAGTTGAAAATGAGAGGTTGGGTAAGCAGAGTGATCAGTGGGCTCAAAAAATGTGGAAAACATGGTAGAACATGGAAATAAGGGCTGATTTGTTGGGCCCATATGTAGGGCAGGGCGCATGAGAAGATCGTCGAGCCATAGAAAGTGTTGTTGGTGTACAAGGTCCAGATCTAGAGGACAAAAAGCCCAAGTTGATTGGCATGTGCCACTATGAAAATAAAGAACTAGGGTTGTAAACGTAATGGAAGCGGGTTCTGTGTTTGGAGGACCATGAAAGGTTTGGACGAATCTGAAAGGCCTGCATAGCCCATGTCCTCTTAACCCAAGCCCTCTTAAGTCACTATCGGCCAAGGGATACAACAGGAGATTAAAAAGATCCCAAATTTTTGTAGCCACGGAGAAATTAGGTAGAGAAGCAAGTAGGTGCTGGTTAATCTCGTGTACATCCCGCTGGAAATCAAAAACCTTCCACAATAGCCCAAATCGACTTAGATTCTCACAATTGAAAATCCCAAGCTGCAACGCATCCTCCATATTGATCCAACGAGAAGTTTCCATAGCCATGATTGGAGTGATTGATGTCAAGGGAACCGGGCGAAAGATTTTCTCAGGGACAAGAGGAAGATTCCAACTATCCACCCAGGAGTTGTAATTCCCTGGTGAAGCTTCACCAGGGACGCCTCTGGTGAAGCTTCACCAGCCAACCACGTCGAAGCTTAAGAAAAATGCCATTTCGGTAACTTTTCATTGTGAGCCCGCATTAAAAGAAAACCAAATTTTTTAAACCGATTCCGTCCCGTACCAAGCTTTTACAGCCTCCTTTCTGGATAAATATTTTTTTGCAGACTATCTCATCTGCCCATTTGGTTTGACTTTTATTAAAATATAATATTTTTTTTCTTTTACACCTTTTAACTTAATTTATTTTATTTTTTTATTAAAATATTTTTTTAAAAGGTCTCTCTTTTTCCCTGGATCATTGAAGCATCCGTAAGGAATGCACTGACGTGCCCAAATTTATTAAAAGGTTAAAACTTGTATAATATTATAGTTTGTACTGATTTTAATTTTTTATTATTTTATTTATTTATTTTATGGAGCATTAAACGTAATTGTCAAAATATTGAATGCAAGTACCAAATGGTAAAATTATTGGAACAATGAAGTAAGATGGGTGACGCTAAGGTTAGTTTATCCATCACCACTTTATAATTCTCTCTAAGTATTATATTTTTATATTATTTATAATAAGTAAAGTTTTTAATAAATATTAAACCAAATGGCCAAATGGGATAGTTGAAAAGAGAGCTCATTAATGGAGGCTGAAAAAAAAAATTGTACAAAAGGGAGGCTACAAAAGCGGTAAGGGACGAAACCGGTTTAAGAAATTAAATTTTCTTTTAATGCGGGCCCCACAATTAAGAAGTTATGAAATGCCATCTCATCTAATATCACGTGATGAGCTTCTACGTGGTTGGCTGGTGAAGCTTCACTAGGGCGTCCCTAGTGAAGCTTCACCAGGGGATTACAACTCATCCACCCAGGGCAGATCACGGGATTTTAGGGATGCGGTTGAAGGGTGGCTGGGGTAGACACAGGAGCGACTACTATGGCTGAAACTAAGGTCATGGATATCTGGCAGATGTTTAAAGGACAGTGGCTTTAGTTGGGGTGGAAGCCCTAACATCGCTGCTGGAATAACATTGTCCGGTGGTCAGCGGCCAGGTGATCCCAAAGACAATAGCTTTGACACCACCTGTGCTAATGCTTCTCCCTCCATCGTGAAGGTATTGACACTAGAATAGCCCAAGCATTGTCACCTCCCATGGCACATAGTGGCACCTACGACTGGCGATCTGGCTTCTCCTACGACAAAAGACCATCGGCAGGGCAAAATCCGGCAATAGGCACGAACTGGAAGAGCATGGAAGCCGGAGAGGGCGCAACCAGGAAGGGCACAGGCCGTGCGGATGGCTGTGCAGAAGGTCTCCCAGAGAGCTGTGGAACTGCAAGAGGTGGATGAGCTTGACAATGAGGTTGTCGCAATTGGTCGACATATAGCAACCGAACCAAGACTCTACCCGACACCCCTCATTGTTTTCGGTGTAGGGTGAGGACACAGTTTTGAAATGAAGCAGCAGTCATTTGTGACGGTGGTGCATGATGACAACGAGGGAATGAAATCTTCTGTAAAGGGTTCACCTTGCAACGAAAGGTCACACGTTTGAATTGTTGCACCTTCTTCTTCGATTCAAAATAGAGAGGAGGCATTGAGTCAGCCCGAGGCAGCACCTTGGTCAATGTGGATGCTATCCTGGCCATTAGAAGCTTGTCGACCAAAGCTGAAAGCTTTTCAAACATCTCCAAGATGGTAGCCAAATCTTGGGAGGGAAAAGCCTTCAGAAGCATTTTCGCCCGTTGCCCCATAGACTGTTCGGCTTTGATACTAATGTTGTGGACCGGTGTCCACAAAAGCCTGGCAGTCAGAGTAGGGAAAGGGAGCAGTGCTTGATGGCCGGGAAAGAGGAGAGGGAGCAGCATGGCGGCTATAAAAGAGGGAAGAGGCAGTGAGGAAATGGGAGAAGACAAAACAATAATCCATGCACTAATCAACTTAGGGCATAACTCTTACACATAAATAGATAATCCTAATGGGCTCACTAACAAGTGCCTAAGGCCTAGTAACTTAATTAAAAGAAAAATGACTAATACCCTAATTAACCTATTGACCTAAATACCCTTATTACACAATAACATAATTAAAACCTATACCACTAGCATGTGGACCCTGAATGTAGACCCTTAGGACGTTCACAATAGAGGTACTCACTAACAATGACATAAAAAAGAGTGGGTATAGGAGTGGGAGAGGCTGCAATGAGTTGCTGGAGATAGAGGTTTGTGAAGAGAAAGGAGAAGTGTTTTGGTTGAATAACTTTGTCTTTTAATGAAAGCAAATTATTGATGCATTGTCTAAGAACGGAAGGGTAATTTGGACCAAAATTAACCTAAAAGTAGGTACTCTATAATATTTGGAGAAAATCTAATAATATGAAAATAGTGTGTCTGAGTAGGTAATGTGTAAATCAATCTTTTCATTTTAGGATTCTTGTATTCTATTCACTTTTAATGATATGAAATTGGGGGTTATGCCCCATCTTGCTGATAGGGATGCTACTTGGGTAGGGTACATTGTAAAACTTCATCCATTGTATTAGGTTTAGGGTTTAGGTTTCAAGTGATTTGAAGTACCCCATCTCGACTAAGGTTATATATATATATATATATATATATATATATATATATATATATATATATATATATATATATATATATATATAATTTCTTTTCTTTTCTTTCATTTTGACTATTTCTGAATATGTTCTTGATGGGTAAGATGAGGCCAAATAATTATTTAAAATATTGTATTATTTTAATAATTAAGTGGCTTTTTAAATTAAAAAATATATATTTTAAAATTTTTAACGAATCGAATCATCTTGTGTTTGGATTTAACATGTTTGGGTTGGTTTTAGTTTGTGTTACCAATTTTTAAATGATAACAAGCTTAGATTTTGGATCAACTTGACTCGTGGTCTCGAACCTACTCATGGCATCGCTACTTATTAATATAAAAAGGTAGGAAGGCAACATTACAAACATTGCAAAATTATTTGCATCCATGAAGTCTTGAATTGAAATATTACACTTGCTTTGCCTGCTATTGTTTTTTTGGTAAATAAAAATTCAAGAAATGGACCCACTAAAGCCATTTTTACATGTTTGCTCCTTTCCAAAGACGAACACAAAGTGGGAAAACTAAAAATCCCTTGTCCTAAATGCTAGCCTTTTAAATGCCTTACCTAATTACGAATATAACATTAATATTTAAAAAAATAACAAGTTTACCCTAGGCTTTACTCTTCTTATCTAGGTATCTTTCTAAAAAATAAATGGTTGTAGTAGTTGGCCGTGTCTTGGCCTTAGCCCTGGTTAGGTTGGCCATGCCATCCTTTGCTGCTAGGACAATGGTTCTTGTTGCCTGGTTTAGTTGCCAGTCTAGCCTTGTCGTAGCCACTATTGCCTGGTGGGCTAAGGTGTAGAAAAAGGGTGAGGTGAGGAAGACATGTGTTTGAAATTTTGAAGTAGTACCAAGATTTTTTTTGTATATTTCTTATGTCAAGGCATTTGAAGGTAAAGAATGAGAAGTTTGTCACCCTAATACACAGTTAGTAAATATTTATTATTTGAATATATATATATATATATATATATATATATATACAAATGGTAGATATCTACCCACCGTATTAAGCGAATGGGTGGCAATCTCTGTTAGAAATGGGCATTACATTTAATGGATTAAGCCCATATTATTAAGGTGGGCATGATATTTATGTCGGTCAAACCCATATTACTTAAGTGGGTCAACACCATATGGTAGAGAGAGCCCAAGCCCACTTTATATTAAATGAGAATAGCGTATGTGAATTGGTTGAAGGAGTAAATAGTCCCACATCGCCTAGAAGAAGGTGATGGTGTTGGTATATAAGGCACAAGTTTGGCCTTTCAAATTAGGCCCTTGGGCCAACCCACTTTTGTGGGGGAGAGACATGTTGGACCCATGCATCTAGGTGGGCCAACCCACGTGCACGCTGCTGCCACCGTCCAAACGGTCAGCTCGGCTCGGCTCGGCTCGGCTCGGTTCGGTTTTCACGTGCGGCCAGCCAGGTTGGGTCGACAAGATAATATTTTTGGGACAAATTCATTTGGTTTGGTTTTCTATTTATTTGGTTTAGTTTTCTATTAACCAAAATGGGTCTGGTTTGTTTTCTCTAAAGAATGTGTCCGTTAACGGATGGACGCATCCATTTAAACAAGAAAGGGTGTCTTCAATCCGATTTTGGATTTCCATCCATTCCTATTTCTGTGAGAGTATACATACTGTGGTTCGCTGCATGTACTGTGTTGGAGGTGTTCCTACAGTACGTGGTTGATCATCTTATCTTGGGACACAAATGCTCAAGAGTCCTAAGCATTGTTAAGGAGGGTGAAGTCTGTCTTAAGGACAGAGTGACTTGCTTGATTCGATCATAATCTTTCTAGTCAAATTTCTCCTCACAATATTTGCAAGGGTACAAAAATAACAATCTTAAGACAGAATTCTTTTACATATTTTTGTACTTTACTATTTTGCATGTAGAATAGTAAATTTATAAATTATATTATGTGAATTTCAAAATTTTACTGTTCATTTCACACAAATCTCGAATTTTTACTCTTCTGTATAAAAATTTCAAATTTTTTACTAATCTGTGTGAAAATTTTTGAAATTTGAAAATTCTGTGCATAACTATTCATAATTTTTACTATTATGTGCTTAAATTTAAGAGATTTTACTATTTTGGGTGTAAATTCCTGAGATTTTACTATTCTGGGTGTTAATTTTTAAAAGATTACTATTCTACATGTAAATTTCCTGCAAGTTACTGTTTTGTGTAAATTTTTTCGAAAATTTCCTGTTCTGTGCGAAAATTTTGAAATATTTATGTTTTGTGCGTAAAATTTCAAAACTTTACTATTCTAGATGTAAATTTTTCACAGTTTACTGTTATGTGTTCAATGTTTTTGAAAATATACTGCTCTTCAAAATTTTCAAAATATTACTGTTCTATTTGTAAATTTTCAATCTATTACTGCGCTATATGTAATTCTCGAATTTCACTAGGTTCTGTAATTTTTGAACTTTTACTGTGTGTAATTTTTTGAACTTTACAGTAATGTATGTAATTTTCTGGCACTCACCTAGGTGTAATTTTTTTAAATTTACTGAGTTATCTGTAATTTCACAAACTTTACTGTGTTGCATGAAATTTTTTTTTTAAAAAAATTTATCTTCTGTTCATTGGAACATAAATGGCTACTAAAGGTACCAACTTGACTTCAGTCATTAATCCCACACCAATGAATGCACCTGTTCAAATTGAAGGGGAAAAACTAGAAAAGTTCAGTAGTGTGGATTTCAAAAGATGGCAACCGAAAATGTTGTTTTATCTTACCACACTGAATCTGGCCCAATTCCTTCAAGAGGAAGTACTTGTTCTCACTAAGGAGAAATGGGAAGACAAAACAGTTGTTGCGACAGTTGATGCTTGGAAGCATGCGGATTTTCTATGTCACAATTACATCCTTTACGGATTGGATAACACATTATATAATGTGTATAGCCCGATGAAGAGTGCTAAGGCACTTTGAGAGTCTTTAGACAAGAAGTACAAGACCGAGGATGTTGGAACGAAGAAATTCATGGTCGGCAAATTTCTAGACTTCAAGATGGTGGACTCTAAACTATGATCAGTCAAGTTCAAGAACTCCAAGTTATCCTGCGTGATATTCATGCATATGGTATGACTCTAAGTGAGTCTTTCCAGGTGGCTGCAATAATAGAGAAATTACCACATTCGTCGAAGGACTATAAGAACTACACAAAGCATAAGCGTAAGGAGATGAACATGGAAGACTTGATCGTGAGGTTAAGGATTGAAGAGGACAACTGTTCTTCTGAAAAGAAATCTGGGGGTCATAACATGGAAGCTAAAGTCAATGTTGTGGAACAAGGACATAAGAGCAATAGCTTCAACAACAAGAAGAGGAAGCATCCTGCTGGACAGTCGAACAATGACTCCAACAAAGCTAAGTTCAAGGGCAAGTGCTATGTGTGTGACAAGGTGGACCATAAGGCTAAGGATTGTCGCAAAAGGAAGAAACAAGATGATTCCAAGAAGAAGAATGCACAAGCTCACATGACTGAAGTGGAGAATCTCTCGACCAATGTGAATGGCATCAACCTTTCAGTTGTGATTTCGGAAGTGAATATGGTCACTAACGCTAGAAAATGGTGGGTGGACACTGGGGCTACTCATCATGTGTGCTCAAATAAGAAGATGTTCTCTACTTATCAACCCTTGAAAAATGGTGAACAGCTATTTATGGGCAACTCTTCTACTACAAAGGTTGAAGGACTTAGAAAGGTGGTACTCAAGATGACTTCGGTCAAGGAATTCACTCTCAATAATGTGTTGCATGTGCCAGATTTTAGAAAGAATTTAGTGTCCGGATCACTGCTGAGCAAAAATGGGTTCAAGTTGGTATTTGAGTCGAATAAATTTGTCTTGACCAAGGGTGGGATGTATGTGGGCAAAGGGTACCTTAATAAGGGGCTTTTCAAGCTCAAAGTACTAACTATTGCACCTATTTCTGTTATTAAGAAAGCGAATGCTTCTTCCTCCTATATGATTGAGTCATATGATGTGTGGCATGGTAGATTAGGACATGTTAATTATGATGTTTTACGAAGATTGATTAATATGGAATATTTACTTAAATTTAATTTTGACTCAAATCATAAATGTGAAACTTGTGTGGAATCAAAATTAACAAGAAAATCTTTCCAAAGTATTGTGAGATGTACTGAACCTCTTGAGTTAATTCACAACGATGTCTGTGACTTAAAACTTGTTCAAACAAGAGGAGGTAAAAAGTACCTTATTACATTTATTAACGATTGCACTCGTTATTGTTATGTCTACTTACTGAGAAGTAAAGATGAGGCTATTGACATGTTTATATTATATAAAACAGAGGTTGAGAATCAACTTGGTAAGAAAATAAAAGTTCTAAGAAGTGATAGAGGTGGGGAATATGAATCACCTTTTGGTGATTTCTGTTCACAACATGGTATTATACACCAAACTACGGCACCCTATTCACTTCAGCAAAATGGAGTTGCTGAATGGAAAAATAGAACATTAAAAGAAATGATGAATGTCATGCTAATAAGTTCTAGGTTACCCTAGAACATGTGGGGAGAAGCTTTGCTTTCAACAAATTATATTTTTAACAAAATACCTCATAAGAAAACCTTGCAGACACTATATGAATTATAGAAAGGTCGAAAGCCTTCCTACAAATTCTTAAAAGTGTGGGGGTGTTTGGAAAAAGTGGTGGTCCCTAATCCTAAGAGGATTAAAATTGGACTAAAGACTATTGAATGTGTATTCATTGGTTATGCCAATAATAATAGTGCATATCACTTTCTTATTTATAAATTGGATATTCCCGATTTAAATGTCAATAATGTGATTGAATCTAAGAATGCTTCATTTTTTTAACATATTTTTTCGTAGAATATACACAAAAGGAAAGTTCTTTTAAAAGAACTTTTGATGTTGTATAGGACAATAGTGAAGACTAAGAGGGATAGGATGATGAACCTAGGCATAGCAAACGTGCTAGAACATCAAAATCCTTTGGTCCAAACTTTCTAACTTATTTGTTAGAAAATGAGCCTCAAAGCTTTAAGGAAGCCATGTCCTCTCCTGAAGCACAATATTGGAAGGAGGCAGTAAATAGTGAAATTGAATCCATTATACAAAATCATACTTGGGAACTGGTGGATTTACTGCAAGGGAGTAAACCTCTAGGATACAAGTGGATATTCAAGAAGAAGATGAAGGCTGATGGATCAGTTAACAAATATAAATCTAGAATTGTCATCAAAGGATACAAGCAAAAGGAAGGTCAAGATTATTTTAATACATATTCACCAGTCGCATGGATAACTTCCATTAGGATGTTAATCGCTATTGCTGCTTTGTATAATCTTGAAATACATCGAATGGATGTGAAGACTACATTCTTGAATGTTGACTTAAATGAGGAAATTTATTTGCAACAACCTAAAGGGTTTGTTGTACAGGGTCAAGAAAATAAAGTGTGCGAACTTATTAAATCTCTCTATGGGCTTAAACAAGCACCTAAGCAATGGCATGAAATTTTTGACAAAATGATGATGTTAAATGGATTCAAAATTAATGAATGTGAAAAATATGTTTATGTGAAAGACAGACCTGATGGCTATGTCATTGTATGGTTATGTCATTGTATGTCTATATGTGGATGATATGCCTATTATTAATAGCAATGATGATATCATTAAAGCTACTAAGAAGATGTTGAACAAATAGTTTGACATGAAGGATATGGGTGTTGCAGATGTCATACTAGGGATGAAAATCACTAGAGCATCTGATGGATATGTATTATCTCAATCTCGTTACATTGAGAAAATCCTAGAGAAATTCAATAAGAATGATAATTATCTAGCGAGAACCCCTGATGATGTGACATTGCACTTAAGCAAAAACACTGGTGAGAGCATATCACAACTTCAGTATTCTCAAATTATTAGAAGTCACAATTACATCATTAATTGTACAAAACCAGACATAGCACACTCAATCAGTAAACTGAGTAGATTCAATAGCAACCCAGGGGCAGACCACTCGAAAGCTCTAGTCAAGGTACTTAGATATATGAGATATACCTTGAACTATAAGCTGCATTATACTAGGTATCCAACAGTACTAGAGGGTTATTATGATGCAAATTGGATATCTGATACAAAAGACTCAAAATCCACAAGTGAATATGTCTTTACTCTTGGAGGTGTAGCAGTGTCTTGGAAATCCTCGAAACAGACGTGCATAACAAGATCCACAATAGAATCTGAATTCATTGCGCTTAATAGAGTAGACGAAGAGGCTAAGTGGCTTCGTAATTTATTAGAGGATATTCCAATGTGGGGGGAACTTGTGTCAACTATTTGCATCTATTGTGATAGTCAATCAGCTATAGGAAGGGCACAAAGTAACTTGTATAATGGTAAGTCTTAGCATATATGTCAGAGGCACAATACCATAAAACAATAGCTCTCTAGTGGAATAATTTCCATTAAGTATGTTAGGTCAAAAGAAAATATTGTTGATCCACTTACTAAGGGTTTGACCAAAGAACAAGTTAGCAGTTCATCGAGGGGAATGGGCTTCAAGCCTATACATTAAGAGTCACCATAATGGCAACCCAACCTAGTTGACTAGAGATCCCAAGATGTAGGTTCAGTAGGACAACCGAATTGTGGGGGATTCAAGGGGATTCACTATTGAGATAAAATTTTGTCCTCATTCTTATGATGATATAGTGAAGCCTACAGAGTGAATCAGGATAAGCTTTGCTTTTAATGGTTCTTATAGCTTGAATTAGTTCGAGTGGGGTATTGTAGGATACTCCTAATAAGAATCACCTATATGAGTTTGATGGGGCCGCTTCTATGAGGATTTTAAGGCTAAATCTTCTAGAGCACTCATGAAAACCAAGTTTATTTTGGGCCGAAATAAACACAATCATGAGAACAACAATGTTTCTAAGAAGTGATTGTGTAAATTCTATTGTCTTGGTTTACACAAACGGCTTAACAGTTCAAGTTATCACGTTCACTGATTAGCCAATAGACTCGATAGTCTTCACAAGGGAATGTTCAAAGCCAAAATCTACCTTTCCCTCATGCATGATATTTTCAATATTTGTTTTCACGGTTTATCTACATTGTTTTGCATAGTTATCCAGCCAATTCTCATTCATGTGGGGGATTGTTAGAAGTGGGCATTACATTTGATGGGTTAAGCCCATATCATTAAGGTGGGCATGATATTTACGTGGGTCAAACCCATATTACTTAAGTGGGTCAAGCCCATATAGTAGAGAGAGCCTAAGCCCACTTTATAATAAATGAGAATAATACATGTAAATTGGTTGAAGGAGTAAATAGTCCCACATCGCCTAGAAGAAGGTGATAGTGTTGGTATATAAGGCACAAGTTTGGTCGCTCAAGTTAAGCCCTTGGGCCAACCCACTTTTGTGGAGGGAGAGACATGTTGGACCCATGCTGTCATGCCCCGGCACTGCCCGACCCGAGCCGAACCCGGTCCAAGGGCCTGTTAATCGCATGGGGGCGACAAGGGGAATTGAAAGACGGTTTAGCAGAAGACTTATGCCCTAATCACGAGTGATCTAACAAGATTACAGAGTATACACATCACTTTGAGCAAGAGTAAATAAGTAGAATTAAAGGAGTCACTTTAACTTTAAGAAAAATAAAAATCTCAAACCTACATACTACATTAATCCATAGCCTACTCTAGGCTCCAAAATAAGTCTCAAACAAATCCTACATAATAATGTAGCACAAACTAAAATGAGAACCACACACAAAGGTTCTAATTATAAAAGTATAAACAAGGAAATAAGTCACATAAGGGTTCTCCACGACCACTCCAAGTCGTCTCCGACCTTTCCTCATAGAAGAGATCATGTCCATCTGCGTGTCATGCCACACAACCCCAAAGCAAAATCACAAAAAAGAGGGGTGAGTTTAACAACTCAACAATGGTTTTTAATATAACTATGATAATTAGAAACACAACGGCATAGTAATATAGCCATTATAGATCAATATTTGACAAGATGTATCATTTTCTGATCACACATACACATCACCTAAACCTGCATCATAGTGTATAAATCACATATTGTCATTCACATCATATAAACCTTCATAAGATGTATCTCTAACATACATTTCAGATCATGCATCAACATCATATAAAGAATGCCTCCATTAAGGAGTAATCACAATTTAGTGTCACACAGACGGGAACACAGACAAAGCCATGAAGGCGTGTCATGGTCCAAATTCTACACAAGAATATAAAAAGATCGAGGTTGTCAATCCCTATAGATGCTCACCCTGGACGATCCTAGCCAAGGATGTCCCATTCTCACATAGAGAATCTAGAGTAGGGGTGTTCACCCAAGGACATCTCCTGCGATGGGGAAGAACCGGAGTTTCCACATAGGAAACCCTAGAACACATAGTAGCCGGTGCACAGAGCATACCATACTGAATTCTCAAGGTCCAAAAGACAATCATAATAATCTTAATTCACAAGACAAGTACATAACTCGTCCCCCACATAATTTAATTTAACTAGACTCAACCCGGGAAGTGCATATGTTCCACAAAGGAACTCAAATCAAAACATGTCCTTTCAAACCAATCAAGTTTCGATTAAGCCACGACCAATTAATCAGACACGCAATTTCACCACATTGCATCCAATCAATCAAGTTCGATTAATCTAGATAAAGCCTCAATTAGAAATCCATTTTTATGATGCATGCAACATGGTATATACGTGGGCAAGGCATACATGAATCCTAATTCATGATAAGTGCTCTCATCAGCCCCTCATGCATCATTCATAATCATAATATTAATCTTCATCATCATCATTAAACCTCCCATGTGTGTGTGTGTACATAGTAGAAGTATTTTACTCAATGTATATCAACATGCTTGTAATTAACTCACCATCACACTACACATGTGCATCAATATCTAATCATGAATTTCAGTAGAAATCATAAAAGAAGAACCATTAAAATCATATCTCAAGTCAAAGCCTAACCACAAGCTAAACATATACAAGATCATTCACTTCATACTTAAGTCAAGACATCACACTAACATTCACACATCATTTAACCACATCCAATCATGACATATCAGTCCATTAATATGTTGTAGCTCTACTAAAAATATACTTAACCATAGAGAATCAACCACTAATAACTTCAAGATGTCAATTCCAACATCATATATTCAACTACAAGTCATTCCACATAACTCTAAATATATACCACAACTTTATAACCTCAATGGTATACCCTTCCAGTAGCTTATCCTAGCTCAAAATACTCCACATACATAAAAAATTGATATGTCAAAGTAGAGACACAGAAATAAATATCATGCAAATAATAGAAAACCTGTTGTGTAGCCGTTCGAACGCGCAAGAGGGCCGTTCAAACGCTAACAAGGAAAAATCGACCTTCTTCTCCATTTCAAATTTTCAAACCGAAATTTCATTGATGAAACTTAAAATCTCCATCTAACAACCCAAATGCCCTTAAAATTCCACCATAACTTCTAGAAAGTTAATCTACATCATAACAAGATAAAACCCTAAGAAATTGGGATTAAAGATTACTATTGACTAATATTCCCATTAAAGCACTAAATTAAGTAAATCCACTTCAAATAAACTACAAAATCAGGAGTTTTACCATAGGAAGACTGAAATTTAGAAAGTCCATTACCTTATCCCTTGATTAGGCTTGGATTTTATGGTCACCCTTCTTGAAAACCTTGCAAAGACATAGAGTTTAAATTAAACTCCATTAAAATCGATTTAACATAGAAAACCCTAATAAAAAACTTCGATCTAGGGCTTGTTAAACATAAAAAATGGATTTTTAGATCTAGTATTTGAAGTAAAGATACAAATCAGTAGTTTTGATGTTTAAAAACGAATCAAAACAAAGGAGAAAATGATGGATCTAGAACGGATTAGGAGAAAATCTAGGTTTTTAGGCTTAATTAGAGGAAACATACTTTAAACTCCTTCTAATCCGGGCCTAATTGGGGAATTAGGCTTAACCTCCATTTCCTAGCCTATTCTCAAAATGGAAATGGCTCAGGTCATTCTATTTATAGTAGGGTTTGGGGTGTTCATAGGTAATTAGTGGGGTATAAATAGAAAAATTGTCTAAAAATGGGTATTTTGACTATTTGAGTACTAATTGAACCTGGGAAAATTATAAAATTTTTTATAAAGGCTTGTGTTGATGTCTGGGTTAATTTGGTCCAAAAACCCAAATTTTGACTATGGGGCCCACAGGGGGTCCCGCCAAACCCTAATTTTCTAAAAATTAGTGAAAAAGTAGAAAAATTCTAAAAATTCAGATTTGACCCAAAATCACTTAAAACTAATAATTGTAAAGTTGATTTTGATTAAAACAATAAGAAACACCATTTATTTTTTAAACCACCGAATTTATAAGAAAAAGAATTAACCATGCAATAACCGATAATTAAAATGAAACGAAAACCGGTTTAAAAATGAGAGTCCTTACACATGCACCCAGGTAGGCTAACCCACACGCGCGCTGCCATCTGTCCGACCGGCTTAGCTAGGTCTGTTCGCACACGCGGCCGGCCGGGTTGGGTTAGTCTGGGTCAACAAGATAATATTTTTAGGACAAATAATTTGGTTTGGTTTTTAATTTATTTGGTTTAGTTTTCTATTAACCAAAATGAGTCCGATTTATTTTTACTAAAGAATGTGTCTATTAACAGATGGACGCATCTGTTTGAACGGGAAATAGTGTCTTCAATCCGATTGTGGATTTGTGCTCATTCCTATTTCTATGAGAGTATACATATTATAGTTCGCTATATGTACTGTGTTGGAGGTATTCCTACAATACGTGGTTGATCGTCTTATCCTGGGAGATAGACATTCAAAAGTCCTAAGCAGCGTTAAGGATAATAAATTATGTCTTACGAACAGAGTGACTTGCTTGATTCGATCATAATCTTTCTAGTAAGATTTCTAATAACAATATTTATAAAGGTACGAAAATAACAATTTCAAACTCTACTTGCTCTATTTTCAGATTTCTTGGTCAAAAGTAGTTGTTCTTTGGAGCTTACATTGACAAAAATGAAACTTGACTCCACATGCCAGCTTGCGGTAAGGCCCAAATCAATGCCAGGGTTAACCTTTTCACAACCCAACCATTCTATCTATACCCCAGCTGGAACCCAAGAGGCTCCAATAACACGTGCCACCAAAAGCCAGAAACCTCTCAAACCCTAGCCCATTACCTATATAATGTATCGAATTATGATGCCGAGATAGGCCTAGCACAGCACCAAATCTTCACGACGATTAGAGGGAGAGATGCTGCGAGCGGCGGCGCTAGTATCCTCAAGGGCTGCTGCGGCTGCGAGGTTTGCTGCCTTCGCAGTGTCATGCCGCACTGCATCATTAATCCTCCACCCTCTGGCCTTGCTCCCGTTGTCCACCTGCGACGGTGGTGAACCATGCGTCTTCCGGCAGTTAACTAAGTACCACAGCGGGAGCGGCGGCTCAAAAAGTTACATGGAATCTGACCCGGATGACAGCGAAGCGGAGGACACAGATGAGGCTAAATGCACCCATGGTGAGGACAGCGAAGATTTCGATGACTCGTGGGACGACGACGACGATGACGATGATGAGAGCCAGGAGTCTGACTGAATGAGATTGGCTGGTTGATTGATCTTTGATGATGATCATGCGATTACATGAAGCGAAGTTGTAATTCGATCTTGAGTGTTGAAGTCGTAAACGAGGAATTTTATTCGATTGCGGAATTCGCATTTGGTTCGTTATCTGCCAGAGCTCAAGTGAAATTAATTTATATTCGAATAGACTTTGATCAGTTTCGTACTTTCTTGCGAATTATTTCGTCCGGGTGTGGTTTTCTTGGATCGGCGTGTTGTTAAGAGAACTTTGCACTACTAAAAAGCTCCAATTAATGGAACTTGCTGGGCTCAGGCCTATATGGTCTTCTTTATTCGTAGCCAGTAAGGGTCAAAGGATAAGTATAAGTGGGGAGTGACCATCTTGATGGATATTTTTATTGGAGTTACATTACATATTTACCTAGTTGGCTTGATTGCAAGCATGGGTGTATGCGGGGCTTAGACCTTCATGGGTTTATATAGAGTCAGAGCCCGTATCCATTGTAATAAACCCTCAAGATTAATTCGTCTAGATATTTATAGTAGGCCCACGACTTAAGCCCACTTTAAAAGAGGATAATAAAATGATTATAAAAGGGGGGAAGAGTTTAATATCTTCTTCCTCTCTCTCTTTCTCCCAACCGGCCCCCTCTCCTCTCTTTGGCGTGAACCAACAAGGAGAAAAGAAAAGGGGTTGTCACCCCTTCTCTTCTCCTTCTCTAATTCACTCCCTCTCGCTTGGATTCTTGCATTGGGAAGCTTACCACCAAGGGGATTGAAGACTGGATTTAAAAGAGCACTTTTGAGCATTACTACAAGAGATCTACCACCATTGTTAAAGGATTAGAGGGCTCTTTATATAAACAACAGCTTAATCTCATTATCCTCTTAATTGAATTGTTATTCAAATGCTTGTGCACATTGGCATAAAGGATCTTGCTGTCCTGGGGCAAATTAGCTCCAAAGGTTTTTGCACTAATCTTCCTTGATTCAATTTAATATTTGTGGTTGCTCTTTGAATGGTTATTGCTCATGATTATGTGATTTTCGTATGCATGTGAGGAGAAATTAGAAAAAAAAGTGCTCTTGTCCACTAACACCTTGAGCTTGCACCCTCCCTCACTTCTACTATGCCACCACTCTTCAGTGGTATCGGAGCCTGGAAATAAGGTGCTCGATCTCTTATTTGATAAAAACCCAAGCTTTTAATTTGAGCTAGGGTAATAACTATTTTTTTTGGGGCGGGGGGTAAAAATGTAATGATATTATGATTTTATTGTTGATCGGTCATTTCATGTTTATGGAATTTCTGAATTTGGTGGTTAGATTAGGTGCCACTATAATAAAATTGACTATTAGCGATGCATTTATTAGTGACGTATACACAAACGTCGCTAAAAACAACTAATTGCAACGTATATAAAATCGTTGATTAAAAATCAACTATTAGCAATGTAAAATCTTATGTGTCACTAGTAGCCACTTATTAGCGATGCATACCTTACAGCGTCGCTAATACGAATGATATTAGCCACACTTTAAGTTAAGCATCGCTAATACAAATGATATTAGCGACGCTTGCACTAAGCGTCGCTAAAAGGTATACATTTTTAAAAAAAATTCATAACTATTGGCGATGCTTTTTCTTAAGCATCGCTAATGTGTGTACTATTAGCGACACTTAATCAAAGCATCACTAATAGTAATAAATTTCAATGGAAAAAAAAGTTATAACTATTAGCGACACCTATAAATATTCGTCGCAAATAGTATTGATAATAGCGACACTTGTCTACAAATGTTCGCTATTACCTTTATTAAATATTTTTTATTTACTAAATAATTATATAATAAATAAATATTAAACATAAGTAAAAATAAACTTCTTAAATATAATTTATTTTATTAATTATTTACTATTTGTATATATAATAAATAAATATTAAATTTTAAATAAAATGTAGTTTTAATAATAGATAATAGAGAGAGTGGGTGAGGAGAGAGAGAAAGAGGGGAGAGAGGGTAGAGAGAGTGTGAGTGAGTGTAGAGAGAGAGGCGAGAGAGAGATTTTTTTTAATTATAAATTATTTTAAAAAATAAGACATTAAAAAATAATAGTATTGACGCGTAAATGTAAGCATCACTACAACCTTAGGGTAGTAGCGACGCTTAGAGATATGCGTCGCTACTACATCGTGTAGTACTGATGCATAGAGTTATGCATCGCGAATAGTGTAAATTATTTTAAAAAATATTAATAGAAAAAAGAGAGGGGGGAGAGAGAGGGAGAGGGAGAAAGAGGAAGAGAGTGGGAGGGAGAGAGAGAGAAGAGAGGAGAGAGGCGAGAGATAGAGGGAGAGAGAAAGAGAGAAAAGAGAGAGAGAGAGAGAGAGAGAGAAGAGAGGGAGAGTAGAGGAGAGGAGAGAGTAAGACAGAGGGAAGATAGAGAAAGAGGAGAGAGAGGGTAGAGAGAGAGAGAAGAGAGAGTGAGTGAGTGTAGAGAGAGTGAGGAGAGGAGAGAGAATTTTTTAATTATAAATTATTTTAAAAAATTAATAATAGCGATCGTGTAGTAGCGATGCATAGAGTTATGCGTTGCGAATAATGTAAATTATTTTAAAAAAAATTAATAGAAAATTGAGAGGGGAGAGAGAGATAGAAAGATAGGAAGAGAGGAGAGAGAGGGAGAGGAGAGAGAGAGAGGGAGAGAGAGGGAGAGGAGAGAGGGAGAGGGAGAGAGAGGGAGAAGAGAGAGGGGAGGAAAGAGAGAGAAAGAGGGGAGAGAGGAAAGAGAGAGAGGGAAGGAAAGAGAGAGAATTTTTTAATTATAAATTATTTAAAAAAATTAAAACATTAAAAAATAATAGTAGCGACGCATACATTTAAGTGTTGCTACGCTACTACCCTAAGGTAGTAGCGATGCATAAAGTTATACGTCACTACTACATTGTGTACTAACGACGCATGGAGTTATGCGCACAAATAGTGAAAATTATTTTAAAAAAATTAATAGAAATAGAGAGGGGGGAGAGAGAGATGGAGAGAGGAAGAGTGAGGGAGGGATGGAGGGAGGAGAGGAGAGAGAGAGATAGGAAGAGAGATAAAAGAGAGGACCAAAGGAGAGAGAGAGAGTGAGAGGAGAGAGGAGGAGGGAGAGAGAGAGAGAGAGGAGAGGAGAGGAGAGAAAGAGGGAGAGGGGAGGTGAGAGAGAAGAGAGAGAAAGAGGAGGAGGAGAGAGAGAAGAGAGAGAGAAGAGGGAGAAAGAGGAGGAGAGAGAGAAGAGGGAGAAAGATGGTAGAGAGAGAAAGAGGGGAGAGAGGGTAGTGAGAGAAAGAGGGGAAAGAGGGTTGAGAGAGAGAGAAAGAGGGAAGAGAGTGCAGAGAGAGAAGAGAGGAGTGAGAGAAGGGAATTATACATTATTTTTAAAAAAAATAAAAAAACTAATAGCAACGAATAAAATTTTGCATTGCTAATAATCCAGATAGTAGTGACACATATGTCTGTACGTCCCAATTACCTAATATTTTAGCGACGTATACATATATGCGTCGCTAAAAAAGTATGTATTAGCGACGCATGGTATATACTTCGCAAATAAAAAAACTAATAGCGATGCTCCCATGGTGTAGTTTTTAATATAACTTTTTTTTAAAAAATAAAGTATTATGTGGGCAAAATTCCGCCTGCATGGATAAATTTCCCACGTAGGCGAAATTTCAGCCGCTTATAAAGGGCCCCCCAGCCCCCCCCCCCCGGTTGCCCGACTGTCTCCGCCGCCCGCAATATTCCCCCCCGTGCCCCACCGTCCCCTTGCCCCCCACCCCCTCCCTCCCGGTCGTCCCTCTCCCCCCCTGCTCAGTCCCCCCTCTCCCCCGATCTGCCCCCACTCCTTAACCCCCCCCCCCCCGCCCTCCTCCTCCTCCTTCATCCTCCTCCTCCTTCCTCCTCTCCACCGAAAATTAGAGGAGGGGGCAGAGACGGGGAGACGGTGAGCCACGAGGGGGTGGGGGGCCAGAGGACAGAGGCACCGCAGCTGTCCTCCCGCTCCCCCCTGCTCTGGTCCCCCTCCTTCCCCAAATTAGAGGAGGGGCGCAAAGCTGAGGAGAGGGGAACCGGGAGGGGGTGGGGGCCAGAGGACGGAACCGCCGCCGCCGTCCTCCAGCTCTACCCCTCCTCCTCCCCCCACCTCCGATTTTCAGAGGAGGGGGGCAGAGCCGGGGATAGAGGGGTGCCGGATTCTAGCGCCCCACCATCCTCTAGCCCCCTCTCCCTTCTCCGGTGGGCCCAGTGGCGGAACGGGGATTTTTTTAAATAAAAATTCAACTTTAGCGACGCATATAAAAGCGTCTTTAAAGCATTTTTTTAAATTTTTTAAAATGTATTAGCGACCCTTTACAAAGCATCACTATTACATTTATATTTTTTAATATTACATTATTAGCGGCATTTTGAATAAGTATTTTAAAAAAAAACTTTATTCTATTAGCGACGTATAAGAAAGTGTCGCTAATAAGGGCTTATTAGCGACGCTTATCATTAATAAGCCCTTACGTCACTAATAAGTTATTTTTATTTTTTTAAAATGGTTTTTCTATTAGTGACGTATAGAATAACGTTGCTAATCACTTATCATTAGTGACACCAAGAAATAAGCGTCGCTAATAATTGATTATTAGTGACGTAGTTTTACTAATAGCGACACATAGACATGCGCCGCTAATAGGCACTATTAGCGATGCTTGGTGTTATGTGTTGCTAATAGACAATAGTGATGGTACTTTTTGCCACGCTTATGGCAACGTTTTATATGCGTCGCTAATAGTCATTAGCGACGCTTAGGGGACTATTAGCGACATATAAATGCGTCTTTAAATTGATAATTCCATAAGGGCAATTTAGTCTATTCGCCACTATTCTATTGTGTAAATTGATAATTCTTGTATTATATTTCATGCATGGAGATTTTCTAATCTAGATTTTTTGGAGGATAGTTTGATCATTATTTGATTAATTGATAAGATTAGAAAGTGCTTGGAATTTATGAAACTAGCCTAGGGGCATTTTGGTCAATTCAATAGGCTTAATTTATGAGTGCCCAACTTCTGTCAAGAAAAATTTAAATCATCATTTTATGCATGTATGAATGCTAATTAGATGATATGTAAATCCATGTACGTAATGTGCATAAGGGTAAAATGACCAAACTAGCCCTAGGGCTTATTCGGTAATTTTGACCCATATTTGGTGTGAATAAAATTTTAATTTTTAGCAACTTTAATATATGGTTTCTTGCAGACTTGTATGCTAAGTGAATCTCATTCAATTAATCCATTAAATGGCACTTGACTATATTGCAAATATTTACTCTCTTATTAACTGTTTTATTTTGTAGTTTGATTTTGCTACATTGCTAGTAAAACACTCACCTCTAAGCTTGGGAAAACAAAGAAGTTGAATGTTGACAACTATCTATTGTGGAAGAAGATGATACATCATATCATAACCCTCTTAGACCTAGCTCATATGTTGGAGTATGTCATTGAACCATGCCCTTAAAATTGCATAGTGGCTCAAAAGAAAGCAAGGATGAGGACACCAATGCCCGTTCTATTATTCTAATGTTCATGGAACCCAAGGTAGTATATTTCTTAAATTAGCACAAGATTACCAAAGAGATGTTTGAGGCGGTCTCTCTAAGATATGGTGAGTAGATGGAGGCTCATAAGGGGATGCTCACACCAAGTACAAAATTCCATGATGAAAGAGGGAGATGATGTGAATGAGTACCTAAGTGTCATGTTCATCATTGTCAATGACTTGGAGACCTTAGATGACCCCATCTCTAAGGGAGTTCAAGTGTTTACTGTGTTGAACAACCTCCTTAGGTCTTGGGAGAGTGTGGTGATCTACCTTAGCATGAGTGACCGGAAGATAACTATGGAATCCCTAACAGCCAAGGTTAGGTATGAGTAGGAAAGGTGCAACCATGTGAATGCTACTAGGTCTGCTACTACCAAATTAGCATAGAATTGTAAAGGAAAGGTGGTCCTGGGCCTTTTAAAAAGAAAGTTTTCATGAAAATGAGAAAGAAACCTCAACATAAGGAAAATAGCATGGGGAATAACAAACCCCAAGGTGACTGCTTCAAATGTGGCCAGGTGCGCTACTTCAAGGATAATTTCCCCTAAAAGGATTGCTAGAATAACAACAACAAAGGTAAGAATAAGGAGGTTATTTGTGTTGGCTCTGAGGTGATGATGGTTGATGCAAAGGAGAATAATTGGTTGCTAAATTCTGCAGCCACATTTCACATGGCATGCACTAGAGGGTCCATGAGTGAGAAGATCAATCTCTTCCCTTCGAAAAATAAAGTTTATACAAGGAACAACACGTATTGTGATGTGGAGGCTATGCGAATATTTCATATTCCTCTTAAGGAGGAGTCCACTCTTTTCCTTACAGATGTGATCTTTGCTCCCTCCATAAGGAAAAATATGACCTAAAAAAACTACCTAAGTCAACATATTAAAAAAAAAAGTTAGGATTAACCTGTAAAGAAGATAAATTTGGGATGAAAAAATTCAGCGAGAATTTCACCAAAGGTCCATCCCGACATTTTTTTGGAGAATTTTGACAAAATTTAGATAACTTTGTTTCTATGGCTCATATTGATGTATTTTTCATGTCATTAGAAAAACTCCATACAAGCTCTAACAAATAAGACCCACCTCCAAACTAGTCATGCATATAATTACATGTGTATGTAATTTATGATCATTATAATCATAGATACATTTATTATAGATATAGCTTGTGAGGGAGACATTTGTTTTATATATACTTTATTTATAATATTTTTTATTTTTTATTTATTTTATATGTATATACATAATATGTGTGTATTCTTGCTAATCATACCAACTATATAAAGAAGTGGTGTCCTATAAAACTTTCTAATTCTAAATCTTTGACCCATGTTTTATACCATTAATCCCTATTTGACCCATCCTAATCCCAAAAAAGCCAAAGATATTTGCATCCTAATCTATATTTTTTAGGTTATTTTGATTTTAATTTATTATATTATATATTGCACTCCTGAACTCGGGTTCGTGCATTATTGGTATTATTGGAAAGCTCTCGACGAGCTCTATCAAATGAGATCCTACATGACTATGTTTTCTCAAATTTTTTGTAAGCCCCACAAATATAGCACACTTCTCAATACATTTTTTATGTGTTTATATATATCATACATATTTGGATTTTCATATTAATAACACCTTTGAAAAACCCAAGAAGAGCTTAAACAAATGTGACTCGATGCCAAACTACTCCTAAATATGAGTAATGTGATCCACGATACAAAGTCCTTCGACACCATTGCCTTCGCTGACCTCTGACATAATATTTAGGCTATAAAATTTGGATTTGTGGATCTACGAGTGTATATAGGTTAATATAGAGCTTGTATATATAATTAATGATCATTGTGATCCTCAAAGTAATGTATTGTAACTATAGCATACTAGGAAGACTTTTATCTATTATATGTATATATATATATATATATATCTTATCAAAATCAATATTTACACTCATAACACATGTATTCTTGCTCATATTTATACTTATAATTTAATTATAACCCATCACTTATCTACACGTAATTCCCTTGATCTACATTCTTTGTCGGGTGGAAGTAGGATGGGGCATGAACAAGGAGAAAAGTGAATTACATTTTTTGGTATAAGAGCAGTGAAGCAATCACATCCCAATAGTTATTCCTATGTTGAGAATTGTGGACCAGCAAGGAATGAGATTTTGTCCCCGCCCCATTCCAAGAAAAAGAAGGAAGATTTCCAATTCTGGTAGCATTCGATGATTTCCTCCCCTTTCCTTATAAATTGAAAATACATAATTACCCCTTTGATTTCCCAATACATAGGCCCTTCTACTCCTTACTATAGAAGCCGTGTGGCAATTGTCATAATTATATTAAATACCAAGGCGATTCCTCCTGTGTATGTCCATCCACACAGAGTCACTATGTGCAAGTGACTCTGAGAGAGGAGAGTGAACCAAAAGAAGAAGAAAGAGTTAGAGTAGGAAAGAAATTGTTCTCATACTGACTTAAAATAGGTATCTATGTCAATGACCGATCAATTGTTCCATAGGGTGATAGATCATTCCTTGTTATGTTCACAAACCCTAATTATTTGATTGATCATTTCAACAGTAAGATCGATCATTCATTGTTCTGGACATGATGAATTTCACTCTGATTGATCTTTCTATTATGACCCACAAATTTTTTTGGACCCATAAATGAGTCGTGGGCCGTGTAACCCATTTTCATAAATTTGAACTATTATAAGCTTCATTCATTTGATGAAGCTTTAAGATTTTTTGTAGGACTCAAAGAAATGAAAATATCAAGCCCAAGAGCACGTCAATCAAACACCAAGATCGTAGGCTACGACCTTGAAATGCATGTCATGGATAGAACCCACTTTAAATTTGCAAGATAACATACTATTATGGGGTCTTGTTTCACAAGGATCGTTGATACAAGTTCAATAGTACCAAGAACGTACGAATCTGAGCTTGTGGAACGGAGTTATATTTGCTTGAATTTCAAATTTTGGTTTTCAAATAAAGACAAAGAAAGAAAATAATAATAAGAAAATATTTTTTTAGGTGACGTCAGTGAGTTGACGCTAGCATGCTTGCATCACCCGCGTTAATGCCATCTAACCAACACAGGTTGGCCAGGCCACATGCTAGCCATGCCAACCATTTGTGGCGCCCGGATGTGTGCCACATGGTGCACATCCGGCGCTCCCCACTCCCTATAAGAGGGGGGAGTTCTCCCATTCCACACACAGTTTCCTCATTTCTTCTCTTCTTATTTTTCATGTGTCTAAAACCTTTCATCTCTAGTTCAGATTTGTTGCTAACCCATATTAACCCATTGAAAAGGCAAATTTAGCTAATATGATGGTGCTCTATGCCATGTGAGGGTATGTGTCATGAGAAAACCTTTCTAGAGGGGGTAAGCACCCTAGGGTATGGGGAGATTCTATCCACTGCCTTCGGACCACAAAGAGAGAAAGGTCTAGGGGTAAGGGGGGTTCTGTTTGCCAATTTTGGACCACAAAGAGATAAACGTTTTGGGGTAAGGAGTGGTTCTGTTTGCCACCTTTGGGTCGCAATGTGATAAATGTCCTATGGTCAAGGGAGACTGTACCCACCATCATCAGACATCAAAGAGAGAACAACCTATGGAAGGGAAGGCTCCAATCACCATTACCTCCAAAAATCTTAGGGTAGTAAGCACTTATAGTTTTATAGCTTTAATGCATGCTTATTTAAATAAATGCATATGTTTCTTAAGTAGTTGGTGTATGTGGTTCAAAATTATGTACGAATGCATGCTATGAATGTTTTAATAAGATATTGAATGACTTATGATTGTTTGGTCAGTTCTTTATCTATCACAACCCGGATTTTTAAAAGCCTTTTTAAAATAGCATGAACGGTAAGTCACGAGAATTTTTTTTCTTTCTTAAATACAAAACAAACCATTAGATTAAATACCCAGGTCATGATAACTGGGGTTAACAAATACGAATATCAAAACATATGATATTATTACACATCTCAAAATTCAATAAGAACAGCTCATCTATCTAAGTACAAGTCCGCCATCCATCTAAAAATAAATAACAAAGTTGACACTCACGCCAAAGATACACTTACATACCGGAATTGCAAAAACGAAGAACTTCATCATGGGCTCAACAATCTTGGTCTCACTTGTCGTCGCCTAGAGAACCTGTAACCAATCAAACCAAACAACCACAACAACAACAACAACAATAACATAACCTCTCCGTCGTCAGGAGAAGAGCTACAAAAGTGGCAAAAGATATTATTAATATTTTTTGGATCATGCCAACATCACCATATGTTAGTTGCCAATGTACTTATCAGACAACATCTCCAATGTTTCCAACAAGATTGGATCTAGATGTAGTTCTGCCTAGAAACTACACTAGCTTAAGAAGCATAACATCACACATGCAATGTTTCAGTATTTTCAATCAACCTACATTTTATGCAAGTACTTTAATCATTCCACTTGTCTATTTAAACAAGCAATATCAAACAATATTATTAATTATCTAACAAGCCTTGTTAAATAATTAATACTATCAAATATGTATTCACTCATAAATAACTCAACTCTCGAAGAAATCTCCAGATATAGGACTCCAACATTGGAGTAGACTGCTTACCAATAGCTTGACCCAAATCCCGAGGGCTCTCAATAGCCTGCCATGAATCTGGAGAAGAGGATCCCAACTGTTCTCATGGACACAAATTGGAGAGAAGCACAAGTCTTCCATGATGCTCATACAACTCCGCTTTTTGTACGCACTATATGGTCCTGGAAAGACCTATGGGAAACCCGCAGTAGAGACCTCTCTGGCCAATACCCAAACCGTCGTGACAGTGAAGAAAGTGTATCACAATCTCCCCCATCCCAACTCAAGGAGAAAATATCTTCTAAGACATTACTAATGTATCCATGGAAGCCTCAAGTCTCTATGACCATTGACTCCCCCAAACATTCAAAACTTAAACTAGATTATTTTTATCCAGTTAAGTATTCGTCCAACCACTTGGGTCCTCTTCACATTGTGAATCGGCCCAATAAATAGCTCATCCACTGAGCTTTGACTCAGAGAACAACCCAAACTCTAATAGTCTCCATGAGACTCGGGTAAACTCCCATAACTACCCTCAGTTCATTAACCATGGTAAAATTATATGTTAGGGCCCCATTCACTCCATGGACCAATCCAAAACCCTATTGAGGGTATTTTAGTCTTTATCTTAATTAGTTATTCTCCCCCCAATCCAATGACATGCAAAATCTCTTGATTAGTCTTTATTAATCTTAAGTTACTGATATAACTTAATGCATCAATAATAAAAGCATGCATCAGAATAATCAACACAAATAACATGCAGTCACACCATAGTGTAAATAATAAATGAAGGCCCATTGCACTCATTTGCAGGGCTAGGGCTTAGCAAATTCAAGCTCGTGAATGTAAATAACTCTAACGCACTGCATGAGTTATGTATATAATACCATAGTGGATTTTTGCACTATGTTGTAGACACGTGTAATACATTGCCCTAAACCCTGAGATTTAGGGTTATTCCCCTTGTTTCCCATGACACTATGAGCTGTAAAGGTCTTCGTGTCATCTACTAGTCACACCCTATCCATTTGAAGCCATTAATATCATTATAGGGTACCTTAACTCTTAGTTAACTAGGTTATCTGTTTCGACAGAAACTGAATATACTACCCCAAAAAGGCATTAAGGTAATTCTACCACTTGGGGTATTATAAGGACTCTCATTCTTGAACCGGTTTTCTTTTCATTTTAATTATCGATTGTCGTGTGGTTAACACGTTTTCTAATTAATTCAGTGGTTTCAAAAATAAATGGTGTTTATTATGGTTTTAATCAAAATTTACTTTACAATTATTGGTTTTAAGTGATTTTGGGTCAAACCTGAATTTTTGGGATTTTTCTAATTTTTCATTAATTTTCAGGAAATTAGGGTTTGGTGGGACCCCCAGTGGGTCACCGGCGAAATTGAGGTTTTTGGACCAAATTAACCTAGGCATCAACACAAGCTTTTATAAAAAAATTCATAATTTTCCCAAGTTTAATTGGTGCTCTAATAGTCAAAATAACCATTTTTAGCCCAAATTTCTATTCATACCCCACTAATTACTTCTGTACACCCCAAGCCTACTATAAATAGAAAGAACTAAGTCATTTCCATTTTGAGAATAGGCTGGGAGAGGGTGATTAAGGCCTAGTTCCCCAATTAGGCCTGAATTAAAAGGAGATTAAGGTATGTTTTCTTTAATCAAGCCTAAATCCTAGGTTTTCTCCTAATCCGTTCTTAATCCATCATTTCCCCTTTGATTTGATTCAATTTTAAACATCAAAACCACTGATTTGCTTCCTTTCTTCAAACCCTACATCTCAAAATTCGTTTTTTTATGTTTAACAAACCCTAGATCTAAGATTTCATTAAGGTTTTCAATGTTAATTCGATTTTTAATGGAGTTTAACTTAAACTTTATGTCTTTGGAAGGTTTTTAAGAAGGGTGACGGTCAAATCCAAACCTAATCAAGTGATAAGGTAATGGGTCTTTGAAATCTCAGTTTCCTATGGTAAAAATCTCGATTTTATGGTTTATTTGGAATGGATTTACTTAATTTAGTGCTTTAATGGTGAGATTAGTAAATGGTAATTTCTTATGCCGATTTCTTAGGGTTTTGTCTTAATATGAGGTAGATTAGCTTTCTGGAAGGTATGATGGAATTTTAATGGCATTTGAGTTGTTAGATAGAGATTTTAAGTTTCATCAATGGAGTTTTGGTTTGAAATTTTGAAATGAAGAAGAAGGTCGAATCTGCCTTGTTGGCATTCGAATGGCCCTCCTCGGCGTTCGAACAGCAACACTACATTATCAGCATAATTCATGTTTAGCCGATTGAATGGCCTTCCTGGGCGTTCGAACGGCTACACAGCAGAATTTACTATTGTTCGTATGTTGTTTATTTCGATGTCTCTACTCTAAAATATCATTTTTATGTGTATGTGGAGTGTTTTACGCCAGGGTAAGCTACTGGAAATGCATACTATTGATGTTTAGAAGTTGTGGTGTATATTAAAGTTATGTGAAATGGCTTGTAGTTGGATATATTTTTTGGAATTGCTATCTTGAAGATATGAGTGGTTGATTCCCTATGGTTTAAACATGTTTCAGTAGAGTTATTGCATGCTAATGGACTAATATGTCATGATAGGATGTGGTTAAATGATGTGTGAATGTTAGTGTTATGTCTTGCCTCAAGTATGAAGTGAATGAGCTTACATATATTTAGCATGTGGTTAGGTTTTGACTTGAGTTATAATTTTAATTATTCTTCTCCTATAATTTCCTCTGGAATCCATGATTAGATGTTAATGTGCATGTGTAGTGTGATGGTGAGTTAAATTACAAAGAATGTTGATATACATTGAATGAGGTGTTTCTACCATGTACACACACACATGTGGGGTTAATGATTATGATGAGGCTTAATGTTATGATTATGAATGATGCATGAGGGACTGATGAGAGCCCTTATCATGAATTAGGATTCATGTATGCCTTGCCCACGTATGTATGTTACATGCATCATGAAAATGGATTTCCAATTGAGGCTTTTTGAGATTAACCGAGTTTGATCGATTGGATGCAATGTAGTGAAATTGTGTGCCGGATTAATCGGTCATTGGCTTAATCGAAACTTGATTGGTCCGAAAGGACATGTTTTGATCTGAGTTCCTTTGTGGAACATATGCACTCCTTGGGTTGAGTCTAGTTAAATGGAATTGTGTGGGGACGAGTTATATACTTGTCTTGCGGATTGAGATTATTATGATTGTCTTATAGACCCTTAGAATCCAGTGTTGTACGCTATGTGCACCGGCTACCACGTGTTCTAGGGTTTCCTGTGTGGAAACTCAGGCTCACCCCCACCGCAGGAGATGTCCTTGGGCGAACACCCCTGCTCTAGATTCTCCATGTGAGAATGGGACATCCTTGGCCAGGATCATCCAGGGTGAGCAGCTTTAGGGGCCGACAACCCCGATCTTCTTATATTCTTGTGTAGAATTTGGACCATGACACGCCTTTGTGGCCTTGTCTGTGTGACACTAAATTGTGTTTACTCCTTGATGGAGGCATTCTTTATATGATGTTGATGCATGATCTGAAATGTATGTTAGAGATACATCTCATGCAGGTTTATATGATGTTGATACATGATCTGAAATGTATGTTAGAGATACATCCCATGCAGGTTTATATGATGTTGAATTGCACTATGCAAGTTATACACTATGATGCAGGTTTAGGTGATGTGTGTGTGATCAGAAAATAATATCTTGTTAATTATTAATCTGAATTGTTATATTACTATATCGTCGTGTTTATGATAATTATAGATATAGTAAAACCATTGCTGAGTTTGTTAAACTCACCCCTCTTTCTTGTACTTTTGCTTTGGGGCTGTGTGGCGTGACACGCAAATGGATAGGATCCTCTCTATGAGGAAAGGTAGGAGATGACTTGGGAGTAGACGTGGAGACCTCTTATGTGGCTTGTTTCTTTGATTTTGCTATTATGTTAGAACCTATGTGTGTAGTTCTCATTTTGGATTGTGCTACATTATACATTTGGATTGTTTGAGACATATTTTGGAGCCTAGAGTGGGCTATGGATTAATTTAGTATGTGGGTTTGAGATTTTGGTTTATTTTAGAGTTAAAGTAACTCTTTTGATTATACTTATTTACTCTTGCTCAAAGTGGTGCGTATACTCCATAATTTTGTTAGATCGCCCGTGATTAAGGCATAAGTCTTCCTCTAAATCTTTTTTCAATCTCCTTGTCGCCCCCGTGAGCTTGACCGGCCCCTAGACCAGGTTCGGCTCGGGTCGGGCAATGCCGGGGTGTGACAGGTATGGTACCGTCCCTTGGGTCATTCTAGTCATCTCACTGCCCTTTTGTTGATATTAAGTCATTGACCCCTCACAAGGCTCCACTCTCAACTCAACTCGTACGTCCATCTACACTAGCGTCGGTTGTTCACTTGAAGAAGTATTTCTGTCATTTTGTTCAAAGCCTTATTGACATCCAATAGGTCCAAAATTGGGCTCAAGGTGCTACTTAACTTCATGGGCTGGGTGCAATTTTCCTGGTGTGTGACGGGGTCGTGAACCCCTTTAACCGACCTTGGTTGACTTAACGGTTAATGATTAACCCTAGTGACAAAACGGTCAATTACCCACTCAATGGGATTTTTCATCACTAGGTGGTTTGTCCCAAATTTAGGTTACCCATTAAACTCTCACTGAGAATTTTCCTAATTCTTAAGATCACTCATAGGCCATTGAACAAAAGCCCCTAAGTCGAGTAAACAAATATTATACGATAATTTAACTATTAGGCGTAAAAGGGTCATTTCATATACTTTGAGATTTTTTTCCAACCTGAAACTTGGTCAAGACACTCAAAACACTCTCTAGATAATCGAGTAGTTTTCTAGAATTTGTTTGGACACTTTGAGCCTCCAGAACCGGGTTAGGACCTGGCTCACACCCCTCTTTTATTTCTCTCTCTTTTTTTTTACCAAAGAACCAGCCCACTAGTTTGGTAGTCATCTTCTTCCAAGAGACGACTGAGAAACCGGCCATGGCAGGTCCTCTACCTCCAGTAGAGCCCCGCTTAGCATTCCACTGCCTAGATGGCCACTAGAGGCTGCCGGGATTTCATCCACCGGACGGTGGGTGGTGTTGGCGGATCCCGCCGCACCACCGAAACCTCCCAGAATTTTGGCCTTACGCTCTATGTAAATTTCTTGCACAGAGCGTCGGCTCCACCGTAGGTGCCCACTGGCTGCAGCGAGCTGGCTTCGCCAGAAAATCTTCAAGGCAGGAGTGGCTACCACCCATACACTATCGGGGGCTGATAGCATATCCGCCCCTCCTCTAATATAACCCGACCCATAGAGAACATTCCCCCAATCTGTCAGGCTGCCTTGCAGCTGCTGGACCGAGCCTTCCATGACCAGATTGGGAGGGTTGGGATAGGGACAGAGGAGGGCAGTCCGATCGGTGGCTCACTTGAGGTGGCACTCAAATCTCCGGCCAGCAGCCAGACTGCCCATTGGTCGGCCCTGAGGGTCGTTTGCCGACGGATCCGCCCCACTACCCCATAAATTAATATTAAAACGGAGATTTTTCTCGCCTAAACCCACCATCAAGTATGAATTATTAATAATTTACTCTAAACATTCACAAATTAATGACAAAAAGTGATCATACCTCGTCAAGATTCTTGTTTTCATGCTTGTTCGTCTCCTATTTCGTCATTGGCCGCTTCCGCCCAAAAAATTCCCCTTGTTCTCTCTCTTGGGCAAAACTCCTCTCAAAAAGCCCTAATTATCCCTTTTATAAGCATGGGGATTAGGACCCTAATCCCCTAAGGAGTTGGGTCAAACCTCTCCATTTATGTCACCTAATTGGGCCCCAAAAAAATAATTTTGTAACCTTAATTAATCGGGTCCGTATAGTAATTTAAATAGACAATTCGTGCATCCAATTCGAGTAAACGGGCTCTGCACATTATAATCAACTTGGAACGGTCGTATTTCTCTCATCCAAACTCCAATTTGTGCGTTCTTTCTAGTGTTTTGAAGTTCTTTCTGTCTACTTTCCATCCATTCACCAATTCCAACCTATGATCGAGTTATTTCCATAAGAAGGTCAAGGGGTCCAACACCCTAATTTCTAGGTGGTTGACTTCGGGAATTTAGAAAATTCCCGGACGTTACATTATCAGTTTTGTGTTTTAGAACTTTTTGTATTTTAAAAGATCAGATTTGAAGGGTAGTTATTTTGTATAAAACCCAAAAGATATCAAATTTATTACAGCTAAATACCGCCTATTGAGACATATGATGTGCCCATGACTTGGGATATTGTGGGAAGATCCATTTCATTCCACGAGTACTTGTGTTTGTTGCTTTGATATTGGGTAGTGGGTATTTATTTGGTATAAAGCCCATAAGCTATGGATTATGGATACCTGCCTATTAAGGCATATGGCATGCCCATGAATTGGAATATCATGAGAAGATCCCTCACATTCTAATCTTGTTGCTGCACAAGCATACATGTATGTTGCTTCGGAATCAGCGGCATCCATTGAATGGTGATTTATCCAACTTTAAGTTATTTATGAGATTATGTGAATGATGATTTATCCAATTACGTAATTGATTCATTGGATTTTGTGAAAAATTCATTTGTTTGATTTGTTGGTGTTTTATATTTGTTAGTGGGAATATGAACAAGTATTCTCAGCTATAAGCTAGAATAACATTGGAAATAATCATTAATTATATCCATGGTATGAACCATCTATCAACAATAGCATGAATCTTCTACACTGAACTAAATTGTAGGCATGACTCATCTAATCTTAGTATAACTCATCTAATTCATTAATCATATGAATATTTAAAACTATTGTATGACCATCTACTCTAAATCACAGAAATTAGAATTGATGTAAATCTCAAAACCACATCAATCGATCATCTACAAGACAGTAAATCAACATAGATTTGAATAAACTTGAAAAACAGTTCAATTAAAAAGAAAGTCCTTATCATATAATTGTCATTATTCACAACTAAAATCCAAATTAACAAGAAAAAGAAATTGAAACTTATCTATAGTTTCATCAACTCCTAAGTAAAATAAAATTTAGCCTTGCATGGTAGAAGAAGGCTCTTGAATCTCGATTGAAACCTTTAAATGCCCCTCCATCTTCTTCTCCCTTTTTACTTCAGAAAATCAACTAGAATTCATGAATTGCGAGCCCCATATGGCTTTATATAAGCAAAAGAATTGTAGGAGAAGTCTAATAGGAAAAACATTCAAAAACCAACTCAAAATAGGAAATAATGTGTTGTGCGTTCGAACACCCTACATCCTCGTTTGAATTCTATAACTATTTATATATATTTTTTAAATCACATGTATCCATTCGAATGCCCTATACCCCGTTCAAATGCCAATGAAGAAACATCATAAAAAAATACACAAGGTAGCCAATATTCTTCAAAACATTATACAAGTTTCCCTAACCTAATTAACCTTAATTCCTAATTATTTAAGCTATATTAACTCTTAAATAAGAATAAAAATAGAATAATTGAGGGTAAAACTATGACGACTGCCATTAAATAATATATGATATAATATGCAAAATTATTATTCCACTTGGCAAGTGTTACATCACACGTGAAACCAAGCATGGCAGCTGTTAGTACGTATCACCACAAAAATAAAGATACATAAAATAACATAATTCCTACATAAAAACTGTAGTTGATGCGCAACCAAAATTTTTATATAACACGATAATACATGGTTTAACAAAACATCGTCAAATTATACATATTCCAAATACACTGTTCGTAGAGCAGTTAGATCACAGAAATATTGGCATAACAAGCCTTTACATAAAGGTCACATAATTACAAAAATAAGCGAAACATTCAAAAAATTATACAAAAAATTCTTCAACCTTCACTTCTTGTTTGATTTCACTACTTGCAAAGTCTGGAGGTGGGTGAGTATTTTTATACTCAGTAGGTGGAATTAAAATCTAATTTAATGCTAAGTAGAAAACTCATAAAATAACAATTTTTGATTAATAACAGAATTTATTTCAGAAACGAATTTAGATATAATTTCATAAAATATTGATTCATCCAATAATGATGAATCAAAAGTGTGATATTGAACGGTGTTCCTCCCGATGCTCATGGGGCAAAAGGAAGCACAAAAGGCTAGGAGTTTACCCATTACACTCCACACCTATGCGCGCGTGCATATAAAACATAGCAAACATATAATTTTTTTTAGAAAATTCAAGTAATTAAACATATGGAGTGAAAATGGTGCATAAAAACTCAACAATATAGGTAGAGCATAAGCGAGAGTTTAAGACCCCCTACCTTAGGTTTAGGTAGCAAATTCGTGGTTGTGAAGAGGTCAAATGGAAAAACTAGCCCCATCACAGTGGATTTAGTTGAAACATCTTTTGAACGGCCTGATTTGGACTTAGAACAACTCAAAATGGAGGGTCAAAAGTTTTGACATGTGGTAGAATGGAAATGGACTAAAAACGTGAAGTATTTATAGATGGGCCGAACCATGCGGCACGTGATGTGTGTCCAACACGCATTGTGTATCGACATCGCATGCAGATACTGCGAGACCTAAAATGCAGGTCACTTGCATCGTGTAGATTACCCACATCACATGGTCGAACCACACAATGCCACATCACGTGGTCGAACCATGTGACACCGTGTCACGGCTAGTGTCGGCTGACAAAATGCTTGTGTGAGCCGACCAAAAAATAATATTTTTTTCTTTTTCCACAACTTTAAATCGTCATATCTTTTTAACCATAAATCGGAATCACGTGTTCTTTGTACCGATGGACTCCTATCGATGAGCCCTTCGAAACAAGACCACTCACTCATAGGTTTTACCATAGTTTTATCGTGGGTCCTGCCCATGAGGCATGCTTCCCGCGGTCATTACCTACGGCTCTGATGTCTGATTTAAATAATTCAAAAGTCGTTATGTTCATGTTTTAGAGTTCTACCACAACTCTTTAGATACTAAACCCAAAAAAATAGTTTATCAATAAAATTTATTACCAAAAATTCTATTATTGGTTAAAAAGAATGTATCAAAATCAAGGTTGTCACAATCTTCCCCCCTTAAAGAAATTTCATTCTCAAAATTAAACTCGCTAGTCTTCAAATAGTTCTAGATATTTCTTTAACATTTCACTTTCTAATTCCCATATGGTTTCCTCCGAAGAATGATGCTACCATAATACTTTTACTAATGGAATCCTTTTTGTCCTCAATATTTGCTCCTTCTGATCCAAAATTCTGGCCAATTTTTCTTCAAATGTCAAATCAAGTTTTAGGGTTACCATTGTCTGATCCAGGACATGAGAAGGATCTTGCACATATTTGCAATGCATAGACATATGAAACACATTATGGACATTGTCTAGCTGAGGGGGCAAAGCCAATCTGTAAGCCACTGGTCCAGGTCCTACAAATCAAGGACTTAGATTTCCTTTAACACCAAATGTCGTAACTCCTCGAGTTGGTGATACCTTTAACAACACATGATCACCTATGCAAAAGTTGAGGTCTTTCCTTCTTTGATTGACATAGTTCTTTTGACGACTTTGAGCCATCATTAATCAATTATTGATAAGCTTTACCTTATCAGCACACTGTTGTAAGAGCTCTGACTTCACTAACTTTCTTTCCCCAACTTCACTCCAACAAGTTGGGGATCGACAAGGTTGACCATAAAGAGCCTCATATGGTGCCATGCCTATACTGGAATGATAACTGTTATTATAAGAAAATTTAATCAATGGCAAGTGCTCATCCCAGTTACCCTTCCAATCTATGGCACATGCCTGCAACATATCTTCTAATGTCTGAATAGTTCTTTCAGGATGACCATTGGTCTGTGGATGGAAGGTTGTACTAAATTTGATATTAGTACCTAATTCTTTTTGGAGCCTCTACCAAAAGTGTGAAGTGAATCGACTGTCCAATCTAAAATGATCGATAATGGTACTCCATGTCGCCTCACAATTTCTTTTATATACATTCTAGCCAAAGCATTCAATGTCTGTGTCTTCTTTAGGGGAAGAAAATGAGCACTTTTAGTAAGTCTATCCACTATAACTCAAATAGATTCATGACTGGATGAAGTCTTGGGTAACCATTAAACAAAATCCATGGAAATGTGCTCCCATTTCCATTCTAGAATTTCAATAGGTTGGAGGGTACCTGATGGTTTTTGATGTTCTTCTTTTACTTGCTGGCAAGTTAGACATTTAGAGACAAATTCTCCTATGCTTCATCCCATTCCACCAAAAATTCATTTTTAAGTCTTGGTACATTTTTGTTCCTCCTAGATGGAAGTGTACTGAGACCTATGTGCTTCATGTAACAGCTCTTGTTTTAAATCTAGTATTACTGGGACTACCAATCTTTCTCTAAATCTTATTCCATCATTAAAGCCTTTACAAAAATTAGACTTGTCTAAGAGGGTTTGTATTTCTGCATCCTCTTTCTGAGCTTCTAGAATGCCCTCAACTATTTCAGATTTCTTCTCAAGATTAGCTACAAAAGTCTTTTTGTTTTTTTATTGTATTTTAGGTTGCATACCCATTACTTCTTCCACCAATCCCCATTCCTTTACCAATATCTGAGCTACCTTCCTTGTGGCCTTTCTACTTAGGGCATCGGCCACTACATTGGCTTTTCCTAAGTGGTATTGAATAGAGAAATCATAATCATTAAGGTATTCAATCCATCATCTTTGCCTTAAGTTAAGATCACTCCGAGAGAAAATATATTTCAGACTCTGATGATCTGAAAAAACTTAAAATTTCTCTCCATATAAATACTATCTCCAAATTTTTAAGGCAAAAACTAATGCTGCCAATTCAAGATCCTGGATGGGGTAATTACCGTCATGTTTCTTTAATTGTCTTGAAGCATAGGCTATTACCTTCTCGTTTTTCATCAAAACACATCCAAAACCTATTCTTGAGGCATCACTAAAAATGACAAATCCTCCATTACTAGATGGTAAGGGAAATATTGTAGCAGTGGGTAGTCTTTGCTTCAACTCCAAAATGCTTTCTTACATTCCTCATCCCATATAAACTTCACTTCCTTTCTGGTTAGCTTTGTTAAGGGTAAAGCTATACTTTAAAATCCTTGGATAAATCTTTGGTACTAACTGGCAAGTCCTAAGAAACTTTTGATTTCTATAATAGTTTTAGGCCTTACCACTTCATAACAACTTCAATTTTAGCAGGGTCTACTAATATTCCATTTTTAGAAATAATATTACCCAAAAAGACAACTTGTTCCAACCAGAATTAACACTTACTCAACTTATTATATAGCCGGTGGTTTCTTAGGGTTTGAAGAACTATCTGTAAATGTTCTTGATGTTCTTCTGGGTTTGTAGAGTAGACCAATATGTCATTGACAAGCACATGATTTATTTAAATTAAGATATATATATATATATATATATATATATATATATATATATATATATATATATATATATATATATTAGTTTAATTATTAATTAATTTGGGAGTAATTAGAAGTTTAGGCATGTATTTGAATCAAGTTGGGATCTTAATTATATTTTATATGTCTAAAATGCGAAGTTTTTATATTTTATAGGTAAGGTGCGCTTATTGAGGTATTTGGACGATGTTTAGAATAATTCAAAACACTCTTGACATATTTTAGAATAATTTGGACAACTTTTCGGAGTTGCAAACAAGTTGGAAACTAATATGAACATGAAAGAAAGAGCTTAATGAACAAAGTAGAAAACTAGACAGGAATATGGACTGTCAAGTGAATAGGCTTAGCTTCCTGAACAGAAACTGGACACAAAACTGAACAGAATTGTCCAGATTGCAAAAATAGTATAGCCGTTTGAACGGACATGCAGGGCAATCGAATGGGATAACGTGGAGTTTCCTATTTTGAGCCAATTTTGAGTCCTCTTCATATTAGACTTCTTCCTATGATTCCTATGCCTATATAAAGACATATTTTGCTCAAAATTGAAGGATTCTAGTAGATTTTCTAAAGAGAAGATAGAAGAAGAAGATGGAAGAGAATTTAAAGTTTTCAATGGAGATTCAAGAGCTTTCTTCTACAATGCAAGGCTAGATTTTTCTTTTACTTAAGAGTTGATGAAGCTATAGATAAGTTTCAATTTCTTTTCTTTTTAATTTAGATCTTAGTTGTGAATAATGACAATTGTATGATAAGGATTTCATTTTTAATGGAAAAGCTTTCCATGTTTATTCAAATCTATGTTGATTTATGGTCTTGTAGAGAATAGATTGATGTAGTTTTGATATTTATATCGATTCTAATTTCTGTGATTTAGATGAGATGGTTATGCAATAGTTTTAATGTTCATATGATTAATGAATTTGATGAGTTATACTAAGATGAGACGAGTCATGCCTATAATTTAGTTTAGTGTAGATTATTCATGCTATTGTTGAAGATAGTTCATGCCATTGATTTAATTAGTGATTCTTTCTGAAGTAATTCTAACTTGTAGCTGAGAATACTTTTTCATATTCACACTAGATTTAGATTAAAGGTTAAGAAATTGTTATGGTTCTATAGTGGATTCAATTTGCTAAGTAATGTTCATCATATTGATCTCTTCCTTTTAATTTAGTTGATTACTTCTTTTGTTTAATTTAAGTTTAAGTTCTTTTTAGTTTTTAATAAATAAATTCATCTCTTAGATTTAGTAATAATTCATCTATCCCTAAGGTTCAACAACCCTTAAATACTTATCCTAGTAAAATTATATTTTATACTAGCAAATGGTTTAATTATAAACGATCAAAGAATTCATTATGATGATGTTTGGGTGTGAGATTTGAATGTACATGGTGATTTTGTAAAGTTTCGGTTTTGGGTTCGAAAGGAGGAATATGAACCAGAGCCAATGTATTGGCATTCAAATGACCATACAAGCCAATTGAATGGCTAGGCATTCGAATGGCCTTCTGGCTGATCGAACGCCCAAATGGCAATTTTGCCACTTGGGTCATTTTTTGACATTTTCATGTCTACTTCTTAACTATCATTTATAATAATCATGATGAGTGATTTTTACTTGAAAATGCTATAGCGAGGACATGGATATAATGTTGAGAGCTATGATGATGTTCAAATGTGAAGTGGATTACATGTTATTTGGTTAAGCATGTTATGATTTCTTATCTTGAATCCATATTGAGTGATTCTTCATATTTTAAGTATGATTCTAGCAAGATTACAACATGAAAATGGATTTGTATGTCTTCACATATTATGATTAATTTATGGGTGAATGATGGTGTCATGTCTAGCTTTAAGTGTAGTAATGAATATGCTTATATAAGTCTAGTATGAGGTTGTATTTGACTCGAATTGTTTTTTATTTTGCTAGTTTTCACCCATGATTGCAGTAAGATGCCATGATTTAGTTTCAATAAGCGTGTGTGTAGTATGTTGATGGGTTGTTCACAATGCATATCCATATGCTTAGAATTGAAAGTTTCAACCATGTACACACACATGTGGGTGGGGTCAATTATGGTGATTGTTTGACCCTTATGATTAGATATGATACATGCGTGGCTGATGGGAGCATGTTTCATGCATTAGGATTCATGTAGGGATTGCTCACGTATGTACCACATTGTATGTATAATGAAATGGATTTACAAATGAAATTTTATCGAGATTAGTCGTGTTGATCGATTGGATGCAATTGTGTGATATTGCTTGCCGGGTTAATCGATCAGAGGCTTATCGATTCGGTTTTACATCTAAAAGGATGGGCTTTTACATCCGAAAGGATGGGGTTTTATGTCCCTTGAGGACAGGTTTTCCTCTCCGGTTTGAGAAGAGCGGCAATGCTATAAGGAGACAAAACTATTGAGACCATCTGGACCCTAAGAATCCTAGCTAGTGTAGCCAAGTACACCAGCTTACTAGGGGGTAATCTTCCCAGTTAGGGAACTTATCCAAAATACATAATTCCTTCATACTTTCCAATCGGCGATTGTTTGAAGTGAGCAGGGACTGCTTAAGCTTCGGCCAATTAAGCAGGGTTGATTTTTATCGATATGCATGGTTATTATAGTGTGTTTGAGATACATGCAGGTTGAATGTTTATGGAATATGCATGATATGATTGTGTGTTTGAGATACATGCAGGTCGAATGTTTATGGAATATGTATGATATGATTGTGTGTTAGAGACACTTCTCATGCAGGTTGGGTGCTTATGAATATGCATGGATATGTATAGTGTGATTTGAGACACTCTTCATGCAGGATGGTTATTTATGAACATGCATGGATATGTATAGTGTGATTGAGACACTCTTCATGTAGGATGGTTATTTATGAAAATGCATGGATATGTTTGGTGTGATTGATACACTATTCATGCAAGATAGATGTTCATGTCTTAATGTGATTATTCATGCGATGGGTAATATGTTGAGATACTTTCATGCAGGATAATTACTTATGGGTGAGCATGGATTATGAATGAAAATGTGATCTAAATGAGGCATTATATGCTACGTGGATTAATAGACCATGTTGGTATGTCGTGGTTTTTTTCTTATTTACCGTTTCAACATTTAAAACCTTACAAAGTTTTATACTCACCCCACTTTCTCTGTGTTTTGTTTTGGGGTTGCATGGTGTGACATGCAGACGATTAGGTCCCTCTTTATGAGGCTCATGTGGATGATGATCGGGTGTAGGCGTGGGAGCCACCGATCAATTAATCCAACAACCAATTTTATCCATTTGCTTCCAATCAAATTAAAGATGGCTAATCACAGTTAATCTTATTTATAAATCAATTCCATACTCAAATTAGTCCACATATGCATGAATCATGGTCCATTTGTGTCAATTAAAATCATAATCATTTACACAAGTGTATACATAAGTTCTATTGTTCAAGCATAAGCTAATACATGTAAAATATGAACAAACTATAATCAATGTTATATACGCATGCATCAATAATTTTATCATAGTCCTACCCTATTGGAATCATGGAGCAAATGTACCGAAAATATTGAAAGATGAGTCCAAGAATAATATAACATCATGCTAAACCTAGACACGGATAAATGTAGTTATACTTAAGCTAGAACATGGAACACATGATTCACCTAAAATTAATATAACATGTGGAAGCATATATATACATGCATCATTGTGGTTAAACCTTCTAGAATCATCAAATAATCATGAAGTAGTCATCAAAAATCAATTTAAGACAAGTAGAATATCATCCTAAAATTACACAAATGTAGCCTAAATCATGCTTGAGCTAAATCATAAATTCCAAGATGTCCTCATGCAATTACAACAAGATTTATAGGTAATAATAAGTCATTTTAATCATAAGGAATTGGATTTATGAGAAGAGTACAAGAAATGGCCAAAATGTACAAAATAGCTAAAATCACAAAATTTACCATTTGGCTGTCGGATGCCCTGTTGAGCCGTTCGATCAACCAGATAGATCATTCGAACGGTCAGCCATTAAAATGCATATTGGGCCGTTGAACGCCCTTAACAATTCACTTTTTGCTCATTTCTTACATCTTCAACCTTCCAAAAATCAAACCAAAAAATTTAAAAATTCTAGATAAATTCCAAAACCACCATAGGACATCATAAGATCAAAATATAACACTAGAACATGATACATCTAATCATTCTCATGCTTAATCACAAAAAATAGCTATAAATAACATGTTTTTAATAAATTACTATTAAAGCACAAAATAAAGAAAAAACCCACATAAACCTACAAACATGCAATCCAATGGATAAAACCACACAAGATGAAATCTCCTTAATCTTAAATTAACTTGAAAATAAGTAGATCTATGATTTCCTTTAATTAAAAATAAAAATCACTCATTTAGGGTTTAAAATTTAAATTAAAAAATAAGATTTTTAATGAAAAAAATTAAGAATTCATTTGGGGAAAATGAAGATAAGAAGGATTAAGAGCAAAATAAAAAGACTAGGGGTGATTAAGGCTAGAAAACTCACCTAAATCGAATTTTTCCTTTTTGGGAAATGGGGGTAGAAACCCTCCTTCTCCCTTGCGTCGCCCTTCCCCAATTGGGCAAGTGGCAAAGGTTTTTCCTTAAATAGTACGTGTTTGGGCTGTGATTACAAAATATTGGGCTGTAAAATATGTTAGAATGCCCTAAGTGGCTAATTAGGGTTATTTTAGGGCTATAAATGAGTTTAATCATTCCAAAACTCACTAATATAAAATAATTTAAGTTTACGGTCATGTGGGTCACACACCATCCAATAGTGGATGTGGACCCACAGCCTTAATTAATTAAAATTATCATAAATTCACATAAAATCCATAAAAATTGAATAAATCAAGTTTGATACTAAAACCTATAAAAATAAAATTAAACCTTATTAAAACCATAATTGCTAACCCTCAACCCCAAAATTAAGTCAAACCGGCAATTTAAGCAAAACTACACAATATCAAAAAATTAAATAGAAATTAAACCAAGTTAAAGTTAGAGATCTTAAAACAGAGCTCCATATTGGCCACTGGTCGGTTCGCTCACCTGATTGCAGAGGCAAAGGAACGTCAAGAAGGATTAGTGTGTTTCTCCAGCCTCTTCTATGTTTGTCAGTGTTTTCTCCTCCATGAAACTACCAAGCTTGACAGAGATCTTATGGCCTCCTCCTATGCCATTTGAATTTTGTTGTCCCATGCAAGAGGAGGACTTCCGTCCCTATTTCAATCAAAACTCCTCCCTTATGCATCTTCCACATCTGCCACTGACTTACCCAATGTCTTATTCTTGTCCAGTTTTACAAGTGGGCTTCAACGTGGTTGGCTATTTGGGAGACCTGAATCCACTCCTTTTCCATGTTTTGCATCATTAGTCCAATAGCGTGGGCTATCAAGCCATATGGCCCTACCGACAGTAGACAATGGTCATTTCAGGCCATTTCTTTTCCGTTGGAACCTCACTAGGTTCACTTTTACAAGATCTTGTTGTAAGATCTCTAAACTTAAAACTGGTTTATTTTATTCTATTTAATAGTTATTGTGTGGTTTAATGTCAATTCTGATCGATTTTGACAATTTTCAAAATTAATGTGGCTAAAAAAGGTTTAAACCAATACTTTTCTTCACATTTTATGTTTTTAAGTTAAATTAAGTCATTTAGAATTTTTCTGGAATTTTTGGAATTTTTACAAATTTTCCCGAAAAGTTAAGGTTGGTGGGACCCACCGTGGGCCCCATGTGCAAAATTTAAATTTTTTTAGCCCTAAATGACACTAACATTAACCTAAGACCCTGCGTAATTATTTCAAAATTTTTGGACATCAAATTGAGTTTCAAATAAGCAAGTTTCACCATTTTTGGTGTAAAATCATATTTGTACCCCACTAGTTAATTAGGTCTACTCCACCCTTTACTTAAAAGGAAAGGCCCAACCACTTTCCGAATTGGGAAAGGGCTGTGACTAGGAGCTTAAGAAGGTAATCCCCATTTTCCTAAAGAAGAAAGGAGATTAAGGTATGATTTTGCTTAATATGTCATTAATCCATTAAGGTTTTGCTTAAATATTTCAAATCCCTTCATTTGCTTTGGATTAATCTCGATTTTTACTCAAAAACTATTGATTTGGATTTCTATTTCAAAACCTAATGTTTGTGTTGTGCACATATACTTGATCATCTACTTGTCTTTATTTGAGTACTTTTGACAATTATTTCATTCAGTACCGTAGGCTAGTTTCCTTTGCTTCAGCCGTAGAACGGCATTATTGTTATTGTAATAAACTGGTTAAGGCGCGCTAGTGGGCCATGACATGTCTGGGCCCACTAGCGACACGTGTCCCAAGGATGGGGGGGCGCGACTCCCCATATAGGGGTCATCTTCCTCCTTGGGGCGGCATGATGAATCAGAGTTAGTTCTTTTAATTTACTATTTTTCCTTTCTCTCTCTTGCATAGAATGACCTGTACCGATTGTGCCTACACCGGGCACATCATTGGTATCGGAGCTCTATCGATCCCCGACCATGGCAAGAGGGAAACAAGTGGCTGTCACCCCTGAATCTCAGACTGTGAAGGAGATGGAGGTTTCAGCGGACAGTTCCTTACCTGCCTCCACGGTCGTCCCGGCTACTGTGGAAGAGACCACGCTCAAACAACTCGTCGCCATGGTGCAGGTATTGGCCACCAGAGTGGACAAATTAACGTCCAACCAGACAGCGCCTTTAGGCAACAATGGCGTCCAGACCCAAGAAGCCGTTATGGAATTGGGGGATTCTTCTCAAGGACAGAACGGACACGCCTTTGTTCCTACGGCTACAGCGGAGAGGGAGACGCGACAGTCCCATGTTCCCCTGACCATTGGACCAGCAGAAGCAACTGTGGAAGGGGGACGCCAGGCCTGGGTTTCGCAAGGCCTGCCAGGTGTTTGGGCAAATGCCTCTATGATACCGCCATTCACTATTGGTATTCCAGCCATGCCAGAACGGGAGGTACGTCAGCCTTACACCCCCCTGTACGCTGGGCAGGCCGCCCCCATTGCTGATGGCGGACGTTCAGCCTGGCCACCACGAGGCGCGCCAGGTGTTCGGCCAAATGCCCCAATGGTGCCTCCTCCTCGAAACTTGCTCCCGGAGATGGACGAAGATTGGGGTGACCTCCACGGCCCTCGCGGTGGTCCTCAGGGAGGAGCGAAACCCCGTTTGGCCCGCCCTCAGTTCCCACGCTACAATGGGGAGGATGATCCAGTTGAATGGTTGTACAAAGCAGAGAAGTTTTTTGCCTACCAGGGGACACATTCAGAGGTTGAACGACTGCGCATAGCAGCCTTCCACCTAGACGGAGATGCTTCGGTATGGTTCCAGATCTTCGAGAAGGAGGTGCACTACCCCACTTGGGCCGCCTTCTCCAATGAATTATGCATCTAGTTCGGCCCGAATGAGTTCCAAGACTTCAACGAGATGCTCTCTTCTCTGCGACAGACATCCACCGTCAGAGCCTATTATACGGAGTTCATGAAGGTGGCCAACCGACTACCTGATTGGCTGGTGGCAGCCTTGGTGGGCACGTTCAAGAGGGGGCTCAAACCAGAGATTTCTAAGGAGATGCGACATTTTCCTTGTGCTAACATGCGGGATGTGGTGTGTCACGCACGTATCAAAGAAGAGAAACTGAACTGCCAACGGCGTAGGGGTCGGCTTGGCACCCTGCCGCAGCCTACTGGACTTGCTGCCCCATCCGCCATTCCAGCCAACACTCCAGCTGCTGGCCGCCTTGGTCAACAAAACCCCCTGTTTGGCTCGATTGTCCGCCGACTTACTCCTGCCCAGATGGTGGAACGCCGTACAAAGGGGTTTTGTTTTCGCTGTGATGAGATGTTCGTTCCGGGGCATCGTTGTTCCATCAAGGGCAGTCTGTTGGTGGAGGAGGTCGATGACAACAGGGAGGTGATAGATGGGTCCGAATCAGTCCACTATGATGAGACACTACTAGAGATTTCTGTCCATGCCTTCTCTGGGGCATTCACTCCGCGAACAATGCGCATACAGGGTTATCTCAAGCGGCAACAGGTGGCCATTCTGATTGACAGTGGTTCTACTCATAACTTCATCAATGACAAAGTCTCACAGTGCCTAGGCTGTTTCGTATCCAACTCGGCGCCCTTCAATGTCTTGATCGGTGACGGCAAGCACCTCCGGAGCGCAGGCGTTTGTACTCAGGTAGCGCTCTCCATTCAAGGTCATACATTCGTAACAGATCTTTTTCTACTGCCCACAAAAGGGGCGGACGTGGTGTTAGGGGTGCAGTGGCTCTAGGAGCTTGGGGATGTTATCTGGAACTTTAAGGACCTGGTGATGGATTTTGCATTGCATGGACAGCGGGTACGACTCCAAGGCTCTCAGCCTGGCACTCTTCTTTCTGCTCAATCAACGGGGTCCTTCTTCAGGTTCGCATCGCACGGACTCCTTCTCCAGCAACGAGCGTCGGTGGAAGTAGTACAGGAGGACCTGCCGTAGGAACTCCTTGACCTCTTGGCAACGTATGGCACGGTGTTTGCTGAACCAAAAGGCCTTCCTCCGGTGCGGGCTCATGACCATTCTATTCCTATTCTTCCAGGTGCTGCTCCAGCAAATGTCCATCCCTATCGCTATCCATATGTTCAGAAGGCTGAGATTGAGCGTCTAGTGGCAGACATGCTTTCTTCGGGTATCATTCGGCCTAGTACGAGCGCTTTTTCTTCCCCAGTGTTGCTGGTCCGTAAGAAGGATGGTACTTGGCAATTCTGTGTTGATTACCGGGCACTGAATGCTATCACAGTGAAGGACAAATATCCTATACCGGTGGTGGAGGAACTGTTGGATGAACTGTCTGGTGCTACTGATCGTTTATAATTAAACCCTTTGCAAGTGTACAAGGTAATTGTACTAGGATGAGTATTTAAGGGTTGTCGAACCTCAGGGACAGATGAATAATTACTAAATATAAAGAAGAATTTGCTGGTTTAAAACTAAAACAACTTAAACTTAAATTAAGTAAAGGAAAAGAAATCAACTAGTTTAAAGGTAAGAGATTAATATGATGGAATTTACTTAGGAAATCGAATCCACTTTAGAACCGTAACAATTCCTTAACTTTTAATCTAAATCTAGTGTGAATATGAACAAGTATTCTCAGCTACAAGCTAGAATTACTTCAGAAAGAATCATTAATTAATTTCCATGGCATGAACTATCTTCGACAATAGCACGAATCATCTACACTAAATAGCTATAGGCATGACCCGTCTAATCTTAGTATAACTCATCCAAGTCCTTAATTATCTTAACATTAAAACTATTGTATGACCATCTCATCTAAATCACAGAAATTAGAATTGATGAAAATATCAAAACCACATCAATCTATCATCTACAAGACAGTAAATCAACATAGAATTGAATAAACATTAAAAACTCTTCCATTAAAAAGGAAATCCTTATCATACAATTGTCATAATTCACAACTGAGATCTAAATTAAAAAGAAAAGAAATTGAAACTTATCTATAGCTTCATCAACTCCTAAGTAAAAGAAAGGTTTAGCCTTCCATGGTAGAAGAAAGTAATTGAATCTCCATTGAAAGCTTTGGCTTCTTCTCCATCTTCTTCTTCCTTCTTCTCTTCAGAAAATCTACTTGTTCTCTCTTAATTTCGTGCCAAATAAGTCTTTATATAGGCATTAGATCCGTAAGAAAGAGTTGTATATGAAAAGGACTCAAAATTGGGTGAAATAAGGAATCTGCGCGTTATGCCGATCGATCGTCCTGCATTCCCGTTCGAATGCTTGAACTGAATTTTCTTCAAAATCACGTGTAACCGATCGATCGGCAAGTGAGCCCGTTCGATCGCCAATGAAGAATCTGCAAAATAAGTCAATTTAATTCAAAACACCATGGAAGCTTTTTCTAACCTAATTAAATTTAATATCTAATAATTTAACCTATATTAACATTTAAATGAGACTAGAAAATAGAATAATTAAGGGTAAAATAATGCATAAATTATACTTATCAGCTACCATCTTCAGCAAGCTTGACCTTCGTTCCGGTTATCATCAGATCCATATGCAGCCCACCGATGTGCACAAGACCGCCTTCCACACTCATGATGGTCATTTTGAGTTCTTGGTGATGCCATTCAGCCTCACGAATGCCCCCTCTACATTTCAGAGCCTTATGAATGACCTATTCCGGCCCTTCCTTCGCCGCTTCATCTTGGTTTTCTTCGATGATATCCTCGTCTATAGCAAGTCGTGGGGCGACCACCTGGAGCACCTCAGGTCTATCTTTGATATCCTCCAAGCTCACTCCTTATTTCTTAAACGCTCGAAGTGTTCATTTGGCAGTACATAGGTTGAATACTTGGGTCATATCATCTCTCGCGAGGGTGTGGCTACCGACCCCTCTAAGGTTACCGCCATGATGTCCTGGCCAGCTCCTACTTGCGTCCGAGCGCTGTGAGGCTTTCTTGGCCTCACTGGTTATTATAGGCGCTTTATCCACCGCTATGGCGAGATTGCGCGCCCCCTTACTCAGTTGTTATAGAAAGGCGCCTTTCATTGGTCGAACATTGCCCAGGCAGCCTTTGAGGAATTGAAGCAAGCAATGGCAACCACCCCTGTTTTGATTCTTCCTGATTTCAGCCGGCCATTCGTGATGGAGACTGATGCCTCGGATGCCAGCCTCGGGGTAGTACTACTGCAGGAGGAGCGTCCCATTGCCTACTTCAGCAAGGCTTTGGCTGGCTGCTCCCTGTCCCTCTCTGTCTACGAGAAATAGATGCTCGCCATTGTCCTCGCTGTCGACAAGTGGCACCCTTATTTGCTTGGCCGGCGGTTTCTTATTCACACAGACCATCAGCCGCTCAAGTATTTTCTTGAACAGCGAGTATCCACGCCCGCTCAGCAGTGGTGGGTCAGTAAACTCTTGGGTTATGACTATGAGGTGGTGTACAAGAAGGGGTCTGACAACGCTATGGCTGATGCGCTATCTCGCCGTACCAATCCAGGTTCGTGTTTGGCTCTTTCCAGTCCAGTTAACCCTTTTCTTGATGAATTAAAGTAGGCATATCACAGTGATTCCCCGACCTCCACTATGATTGCGCCCCTTCAGGCTGACCCTTCAACGCATCCTGGCTTTGCATGGAAGGATGGGCTTCTCTTCTGGAAGGATCGTCTTTGGGTGCCTGCGGTTACTGACCTGCACCAAAGTCTCATAGCTCACTTTCATGCCTCTCCTTTGGCGGGTCATGAGGGTGCTCTTCGCACCTATAAGCGGGTCAGTCAGAGCTTCTTGTGGCAAGGTGTTCAACGCGCAGTGACTGCTTATGTGGCTGCTTGTGATGTCTGTTAGCGTGCCAAGTCAGCTACCACCTCTCCTGCTAGGTTACTTCAGCCCTTGCCCATTCCGGATCAGGTCTGGGACGATGTTTCTATGGATTTTGTGGAGGCCTTGCCGTTGGTTCAGGGCAAGTCGGTGATCATGGTAGTGGTGGATCGGCTGTCCAAGTACGCCCATTTTAGTGCCTTGGGTCACCCCTACACCGCCAAGTCTGCTGCTGAACTCTACGTTCGCGATGTGGCCAAATTACACGATATGCCTCGCACCATCGTCTCTGATCGTGACAGAATTTTTATCTCTCAATTTTGGCAGGAGTTCTTCACTCTATAGGGCACTTCCTTGCACATGAGTACCGCCTATCATCTGCAGACAGATGGGCAGACTGAGGTTGTTAACCGATGTTTGGAGTAGTACCTACGCTGTTTTACTATGTCCCAGCCTCGTCGCTGGCTTCTGCTTCTGCCATGGGCCGAGTGGTCATATAATATTGCTTATCATACTCACGCCGGATTTACTCCTTTTGAGGTACTCTATGGGCGGCCGCCTCCTACCGTGCTCTCTTATGTTCCCCAGCACTCCGTGGTGGCTGCAATTGACTATATGCTCCAGACTCGTGATGAGGTTCTTCGTGAGCTTAAGGCGAACCTGTCTTCGGCTCAGAACAGAATGAAGCAGATCTATGATAGCCATCACACCGAGCGCGAGTTTGCTGTGGGGGACTTGGTTTATGTCTCTGTTCTTCCTCAACGCCAGACCTCATTATTTCAGCCAGCACACTCCAAGCTTGGCCCCCACTTTCATGGACCCTATGTTGTTGAAGCACGCGTTGGGTCCGTTGCCTACCGTCTCACTCTACCGCCGGGTTTGATGGTCCACCCTGTTTTTCATGTATCCAGGCTGCGCCGTTGCATCGGTGATCCCTCTTTGGCCACGGATGCTCCACCACCTCCATTGATGGGTTCTGTGGTCTCTTCTAACCCTACTCCTGCAGCACTGCTTGATAAGTGTCGTGTTCGCCATTCGGGGCGTATTATTACTGAAGTGTTGATCTCATGGCACGGGCAATCTTTGGAGGATGCTACATGGCTACCTGAGGATGAGGTCCTATCTCGTTATCCTTCTTGGTCGCCTTGAGGACAAGGCGTGTGCAGAAGCGTGGTGGAGTGTTGTGCACATATACTTGATCATCTACTTGTCTTTATTTGAGTACTTTTGACTATTATTCGGTTTTGAATTCGAAGTGGGGAAGACGAACTAGAGCCACTGTGTTGGCGTTCAAATGGCCTTGCAGGCCGATCGAACGGCTGTACTGCAGCTCGGCTATTTTTCCTCTTTTTATGTTTTTACTCTGAAATATCATTTCCAATGTTTATGTGGAGTAATTTGAGCTAGAATGAGCCACTAGAAGGGCATGTTATTGATGTTGGAAATTATAAAGAGTATTTAAGTCTTATGTGAAATTGCATGTTGTTGGCTACACATGTTAGGATTGTTTATCTTGAATCTATGATTGAATGATTCCTTATGTTTTAAGCATGATTCCAACAATATTATTGCATGAGAATGAACTGGAATGTCTTCATATAATGTGATTAAATTATGGGTGATTGATGGTGTCATGACTAGATTCAAGTGTAGTGTGAATATGTTTGCATAGGTTTAGCATGAGGTTATGATAAGTACGAAATATATATCTATTTTATATGCCTTTTTACCTTATTTGCTAGTATAGATTAGGTTAATTTAGAGTTAATTATGGTTTATTTAGATTAAGATAGATATTAGTATTTTAGTTTGATTATTAATTAATCTTGAGAGTTATTAGTAGTTTTAGAAAGTATTTAAATCAAGTTGGAATTTTAGTTATATTCTACATGTCTAAAATGTGATGTTTTAATACTTTGTAGGTAAAATGCACTTATCGAAGAACTTGGACGATGTTTGGAATAATTCAAAATATTCTTGACATGCTTTAAAGTGATTTGGACAACTTTTTGGAGTTATATACATGTTGAAAATTAATATGGACATGAAAGAAAGTGATTAATGAACAGAATATGGACTGTCCAGAAAAACTGTCCAGATTGCAAAAACAGTGTAGCCGTTCGAACGGGCATGCATGGCGTTCGAACGGGATCACGTGATTTTGATGAAAAATACAGTGTAAGAGTTTGCACGGGAATGCGGGGCGTTCGAACGGCATAACGTGCAATTTCCTTATTTCACCCAATTTTGAGACCTTTTCATATACAACTCTTTCCTACGGTTCTTATGCTTATATAAAGACATATTTGGCTTGAAATTAAAGGGGAGAAAGTAGATTTACTGAAGAGAAGAAGGAAGAAGAAGATGGAGAAGAACTCAAAGTTTTCAATGGAGATTCAAGTGCTTTCTTCTTCAATGGAAGGCTAGACTTTTCGTTTACTTAGGAGTTGATGAAGCTATAGATAAGTTTCAGTTTCTTTTCTTTTTAATTTAGATCTCAGTTGTGAATTATGACAATTGTATGATAAGGATTTCCTTTTTAATGGAAGAGCTTTTAATGTTTATTCAATTCTATGTTGATTTATTGTCTTGTAGATGATAGATTGATGTGGTTTTGATATTTGCATCAATTCTAATTTCTGTGATTTAGATGAGATGGTCATACAATAGTTTTAATGTTCAGATAATTAATGACTTGGATGAGTTATACTAAGATTAGACGGGTCATGCCTATAGCTATTTAGTGTAGATGATTCGTGCTATTGTCAAAGATAGTTCATGCCATGGAAGTTAATTAATGATTCTTTCTGAAGTAATTCTAGCTTGTAGCTGAGAATACTTGTTCATATTCACACTAGATTTAGATTAAAAGTTAAGGAATTGTTATAGTTCTATAGTGGATTCGATTTCCTAAGTAAATTCTATCATATTAATCTCTTGTTTTTAAACTAGTTAATTTCTTTTCTTTTTCTTAATTTAAGTTTAAGTTCTTTCTAGTTTTCAATCAACAAATTCATCTTTAGATTTAGTGATAATTCATCCGTCCCTGAGGTTCGACAACCCTTAAATACTCATCCTAGTACAATTACCTTGTACACTTGCAAAGGGTCAGGTTACACTTGATTTGATTGATGGTTTCTGATGGTTTTCATTCATGATTTCAGTTAGGAACCATGATTAGATGTTAAAGAGCATATGTGGTGTGATAATGAGTTATTTACAAGGCATGTTTATATGCTTAGAGTAGAATGTTTCTACCATGTACACACACTTGTGGGGGAATGATTATGATGATGTTGGGTATTATGATTATGAAAGATACATGAGGAGTTGATGAGAGCACTTATCATGAATTAGGATTCATGTATGCCTTGCCCATGTATATACCATGTTGCATGCATCATGAAACGGACTTTCGAATGAGACTTTATCAAGGTTTAGCCGTGGTTGATCGATTGGATGCAATGATGTGAGATTGTGTACCGAATTAATCGATCATTGTCTTATCGGAGATTGGTTGGTCTAAAAGGATATAATTTCGATTTGAGTTCCTGTGTGGAACATGGATACTCCCCGAGTTGAGTCGATCTAAATGGATGTTGAGTTGAATGGGGATTAGTTGTGTACTTGTCTTGCAGTTGAGATTTCTTGAGATAGTCATCTAGACCCTGAGAATCCAGAGTGGTATGCCTTCGTGCACCGGCTACCACGTGTTCTAGGTTCCCCTTGTGGGAATTCGGACTCTTTCAGCCTCAGAAGATGTTTTTGCATGAACACACCTGCTCTAGGTTCTCTGTGTGAGAATTCAGACGTTCTTGGCCAGAATTGTGCTGGGCGAGCAAACTTAGAGGCTGACTACCCCGAACACTTTATGTTTCCAATGCGAAAATTAGACTATGTCCAGCATGTGTGGCTTGATTGTATTTCTCTTCATGATTGAGACATTCACCATATCTATGAGATGATATTAGGCCCAGGTTACACAGGTTGTGTAGGGATAATTGAGATTATGTGACACATGTGAATATGACTTATTATACATAATTTAGTATCGTGTGATTGAGATTCTTATCGTGTAGGGTGAATGACCTATGGATGAATAATTTTGAATACGCATTATGTGCTTATGTGTTGTGTACACGTGTTATGCAGGTTGAATGCTATTGTTGTGGACCGTTGTCCACAACGGCCTAGCAATCGGATTAGGAGAAGGGAGCGGCACAAGATGCCTGGGAAAGGGAAGAGGGAGTGGCATGGCCGCCGGAAAGGAGGGAGAGATAGGGGAGAAGACAAGAGAATTAGAGAGTAAATTAATCATTCCATAATCAACCTAGGGCATAACCCTTACACTTAAATAGAAAATCCTAATGGGCTCACTAACAAAAGCCTAAGGCCCAATAAATTAATTAAAAGAAAAGTACTAATATCCTAATTAACCTATTGACCTAAATGCCATTATTACACAATGACATAATTAAAACCTATCCTACTATCACGTGGACCCAGTGATAGACCCTTAGGACATTCACAACATTCCACCACGCTTCGCTTACGCATCACCTCTTTCTCAATGTGGCTTAAAACTCATAGCATTGAGTCCACCATAGTTCTGCTCAAACGGATGGTCAAGAGTTATATAAGGTCTAACAGGGAAATTGTAAACCAAGAAGCTCAGGTCCAAGAGAAAGGGCTTGATGTCGAAGGTGGGAGTCAGAGTAAGTAGATAGGTGGTCAATAAACTCAAAACATGGAGAGAATATGTGACGTTGAAACATGGGCAGATTTGTAGGGCCCATTCATGGAAATGAGCGAACCCAAGGTTGCAAGCAATGTGCAGCTAGCCCACATCACCAAGTGCACCACAATTGGTTTTAGGCCAGGGAAGCATAATCTTGGACTGCAAAGTTGAGCAAACATCCAAAGCACCCACGACCAATTAGCAGTATCACATTCCCCCACTTTTACAATAATTACTGGCTATGTACCTATAAACTTGAGAATTACATGCATGGCACTCTTCATTAACAAATTCACTTTGGTGTTCCAGTTTGGACTGCTCATAGCATAGATGTGGCAGGGGGTCCCATAACAAAAGTAACCGAATCAATTGTTCCGGAATGAAGAGATATGTCAGAGTATCCCAAAATTTTCTGTTGACCCAGAATGGCTAGGAAAGGGAGATTTGGAAAAAAAATTCCACTGATAATAAGATTACAAACGAAATCTTTCTAGATGAGAATCTCGTCCAATCTACCACCCTTAGGAAGGAAAATTCTAGATTGGTCGCAGATCAGTGGGTAAAAGTTCGGTCGACTCTGGAAGCAGCAACAACCATGTCATATGCAAGGGATAGAGCAAAATCACCGGTGCAGGGGTTAGCCAAACCGAGAAGGAAATGATGATGATCAGGGATAATGGCAGTGGTGTTGGACCATGGTATTGGCTCGGGCCCGGTTCGGTCCAACTATGTTGCGGTCCGGTTGAACCGGTACGGGCACAACGTCCAAGGGTGGTGGGGGCGGTCGTGCTGACCCCACATGTACCCTCGTTACACATAATTTGAATGGGACCCGCATATGTCACACACGTACACTAGACATACATCTAGGTGTGCATTTACACATTGTGGGGCCCAGACGCGCAAATTAGGTGTTGAGGGTGGGACCCATGGTTAGCGAGGGGTCGACCCTGTCACGGGCTTGGTCGTGTGCAGGGGGTCCAGGCCTCCGCGGGCTCTAGGAATCAGAGCCCGCTCCCATTGTGTAAGACCCTCTAGTAAAACCAGATGGAAAAAGAGCAGCGAAGCCTCTTAAGCAATAGCCCAATTTAGGCCCACTCAGAATAGGATTGGGGAAGGGTATTTAAGGGAGAGCTTAAGAGAGGAGCGAGCCCTAATTTGACATAGGCTGCCCCCCTCCCTCTTTGCTCTTCTCTCTCCCAATCTGTCCGCCCCCTTCTCTTCCCTTGGTGCGGCCTGCTCCTCCTTTGGGAGAATGTGCTGGCCGCCCCTCCTCTCCCCTCTCCAAGGCACTCTAGGTGGGCTGAAAGGAAGGAGGACACTCCTCTCCATTGCTGGGTCGTTTTGGAGCTTGATTGGGCTGGTTCTTGCTGACTTTTCTCCATCAATCCAAGCAAGGTTTTGAGGGATCTGCACATTAGAAAGGTAAATTCTAATCCCTACTTACTGTTCTTGCAATTGACGTGAGAAGGCTAATTGTTGGAGGGTGTGCTAGGGCTGAAAAACGCCTAGGTCAGTTTGTCTTCTTTCCTATATTCTATTCTCCTTTGGTTGATTTGAATGGATGCATGTTTATATTGCTAATTGAAGTTAGTTTGATGCATTCTTTTGGTGTAGATTTAATTAAAGTTTGGATTTTGATCGGTGCGCCAACTCCCTCCCGCCACGCTTCTACTGGTCCGGCCACTCAACAAGTGGTGCCAATCCAGAATGAAATCCTCACTGAACAGGAGCTGGAGATCACGACGGCTATCATTGGACCATGGCAGAAATCCCGATAGAAATCTGGTCATCTAGAAACTTCTATGAGGAGGTGATTCCGGTGGAGATGGAGGCTCATCGCCAGCGTTCGACCGGCATTCTATGCAAGGGGGTGCTTGTTCTTCCCAATCTCAGCAGGGTCGATTTCAATGTGGACAATCTTTGCCCAAATAGCAAAAGCCTCTAGCTTACCCGCCACCCAGTCATCGTATTGGACCCCAAAGGCAAGGAGCAGATCCACCTTGTTGATGGCATAGTTGGCATAGAAAATTCCATGCATTCTGAGTATTTGGAGCAAGAGAGGATCTCCCGTCGGGAATGCTTCAAGCTCCATCAGCGTGCTCGTCACTAGGACACTGGTGAGCTCGATGAACCGTCGAAGCTCGATGTTGGCATTCAAGCAACCATCGCCCACGTACAAGACAGGCTTCTTCGATTCGAACAAGAGGCAGAGGATTTGCTCCAGCTGGGACAATTTTGGGGGCATGGGAAGGCGGAGAAGGTAGCCATGGAACTTCATGGGCCGGTCCTAGTTGGGCATGAAGAGCTGCTGCAGTGTGTCCTTTGGGATGTTGATGAGCACTGGACTGGGCCATCTAGAGGTGGCGAGGAAGAGGGCCTCCTGGACCACGCGGGGAATGTCCTCGATGATGTATGTCTCCTAGAAGGCATTAGTTCCAGTCATGCGGAGAAGAAACTCTACTGTCTCTACCTTCTTTGGGCCTCCTCGCGCTTGTGTTGAACATTCGCGGTTGGAAGCCGGCCATGATAAGGAAGATGTAGTGGCACTCGTCCCCCATGAAAGAGTGGAAGTGGCAACCTTCCGAGGTGAAGGAGCAGTGCCGGCTGGAATGGTTTCTGAAGTGGAGTAGAGACACAGGATTTGCTCCATGGCTTGGCGTAGGCAAATGGGAGCTTCAATCGGATAGTTGAGTGGGATCTAAAGGTGCTCCAGAGTTGGTTCTCTTTGCAGAAAAAGGCCACCCTTTTGAATTGAATCATCCTCTTCTTCCATGCAAACGATGGTGGAGGCGTTAGGTCAGCCTGGGGTGTTCCCTTGACTGGCCTGAATGCCACAATGGTCATTACAAGCCTTTTACAATCCTTGAGCATAGCTGTAATCTTCAGGAGTATCTCCGCCTATTGCCCCATGGACCTTTGGGTTTTGATACCAATATTGTGGATTGGTGTCTACAATGACCTGGTAGCCGGATAGGGGAAAGGAGCTGCACAAGATGGCCAGGAAAGGGAAGAGGGAGCGGCATGGCCGCCGGAAAAGAGGGAGAGACAGAGGAGAAGACAAGAGAATTAGAGAGTAAATTAATCATTCCATAATCAACCTAGGGCATAACCCTTACACTTAAATAGATAATCGTAATGGGCTCACTAACAAGAGCCTAAGGCCCAATAACTTAATTAAAAGAAAAGTACCAATACCCTAATTAACCTATTGACCTAAACGACCTTATTACACACTGACATAATTAAAACCTATTATTAGTTAGTTATAGTATTTTAGAGCAATTAGAATTTTAATATTATTGGGTTTAGGCTAATGATAGAGGCCCATTATGATTACAAGTTCTATTAGGATTAGAATTTCTCATTACCTACAAATATATAGGGGCTTTGCCCTATTAGAGAAAGTGATAGAGGTGTAATGCATAACACACGTGTTGCACTCCACAGATATAGAGTCTTATATTACTATTATGTAAATTTAGCTTCAATTTTAATTATCTAACCTCATCTATAAATAAGAGTTCATAAATAATATTTTTAGTATATCAGGTGTAATTTAAGACTTTTATGACAAAAATCTCGACCCCCTTTCACTTTAAGTATAAATTAGGGGTGATTTAGGATTTCTACGAGAAATATCTCTACCCTCCTCACTTTAATAAGTTCTAAACTAATTAGGACTATGAAATCCATACATGGCAATAAGGTTATACTTATTGAAGAAATTATTATAATATTTTAGATCTCTTGAATTTTAAATTAATTAAGATTCATAAATTGGTGGTAATTTAAGACTTTTGTGATAAAAATTTCAGCTCCCTTTTCACTTTAATAATGGTATATATTAGGGGTAGTTTAGGATTTTGATGACAAAATCTTTACCCTCCTTCTCACTTTTATAAGTTCTAAACTAGTAGCTATATGATTGGCATGCATATCATGCAATAACCCATATTATCTCATCATCATATTTACATGTCTCATGCGCATCATGGGTTTAACATAACTCATAACATTCATACACCTCATGTGTAAACATGTGAAAACTACTAATATAATCACTTCTTGCATGAATAACTTCTCAATATAAACATATCATACATATCTATTTCTCAATAAAAATATTCACCCTGCAAATCAAGTGTCTCAAACACACTATCCTGCATAGCATACAAATTAAGTTATACCAACATGTGTAACATAAGCTCCCTTATCCCTACATAATAATTGTGTCAAAGAACATAACCTTATATACACATGCAACAACAACAAATAGTGAATGTCTCACAAATTGAGAGAAATAAACCTGCTCATCAGGGTTGAAAACCTTGAGCACGACTGCTCATCAAGGCAAAAGCCCCAAGCACAACTGCTCACCAAGACAATCCCGAGCACGACTGCTGATCAAGACCAAAGTCCTGAGTATGACTGCTCATCAAGACCGTTGTCCCGAACACTATACGTGGTAATCCAGTGCACTCGGACATACTACTTAGATTCTCAGGGTCCATATATCTCAATAAATAACATACATATAACATTCCAGTCATCTCAGGTACCCATCAAGACCGAACTCAAAATGAAATCATGTTCTTTCGAACCCAAATTGATTCGATAAGCCTTCGATTGATTAATCCGATAACTAATGACATCCAATTACATCTAATCGATCAAACACGGCTAATCACGGTTAATCTCATTCATAAATTGTTTTCATGATGAATGCAACATGGTACATATGTGAGGAATGATACATGAGCCCAAATACAAGAGACATGCTCAAATCACTCCACATATGCATCAATCATGGTCCATTGGTGTCAAATAATCATCACAAATATCTACACAAGTGTGTACATAAATGATAGTGTTCAAGTTTAAGCAAAGACATGTGGAACAAGAACAAACCATAATCAATATTCTATACATGCATCCATAATTTTATCATAGTCCTTCCCTACTGAAATCATGAAGCAAGTAGGGCAAAAACATCGAAATATGAGTCCAAGACAAGTATAACATCATGCTAGAATTAGGCAAAGATAAGCATCACTGTACTTAAGCTAGAACATAGAAGACATAATTCACCTAAAATTAATATATCATAAACAAGTATATATATACATAAACATGATTAAACATAAACATGATTAAACCTACTGTTCATCAATAAATCATGAAGTATTCATCAAACATGTATTAAAGACAAGTAGAATATAATGCTAAAATTAAACCAACATAGCCTAAATCATGCTTGAGCTAAGTTATCAATTCCAAAATGGTCTTCATGCAATCCCATCAACATTCATAGGTAATAATAACTCATTTTAATCATAAGAAATTAAATTTATGTAAAGATAACCAGAAATGACCAAAGTATATAAGAATGGAAAAAATTGTCGTTTGGCCGTTATAACGCATTGTTGGGCCATTTGAACAGCTGTTGGGCTGTTCGAATGCCCTTATCAGTTCACTTTATGCACATTTTTGGTTTGTTTTCAACCTCACAAAAACTAAACCAAAAATACAAGAAAAATTCTAAAATCACCCTAAAACTTTATGATATCAAAATGTAAACCTAAAACATGGCAAATCAACATAAATGACATGCATTTAATAATATACCATTGAAGCACATTAATAAGTAAGAACCCACTTGAATCATTCAAACATAAAATCTAAAGCATAAAACTACATGAGATGAAAACCCCTTACCTTTAAAAAGTCATTGGATCGAAAATGAAGCTTTACTCCTCACTACCCAAAATTAGGGTTTTGATTAATACTAAATTAAAATCGACTATTAAGCTTAAATAACTTTGAAAACAAGTAGATCTATGATTTCCTTTAATTAAAAACAAAAATCCCCCTTTTAGGATTTGAAATTAAAATTAAAAATATACAATTTTTAATGAAATAAATCAAGAATCCATTTGGGGGAAAGTAAAAAATAGAGAGATTTAAGAGTAAATCTGAAAGATTAGGAAAGATTATGACTTAAAACTCAGATAAATTGGATTTTTCTCTTTTGGTAGTATGGTTAGGGCCTAACCTTTCCTCATAGCATAACCCTTTCCCAACTATGAAATGGATTAGGGTTTTCTTTATTTAGTAAGCTATTGGGTTATAAATACAAATTATTGGATTGTAAATACGATTTAAAACGCCCTAAGTAGCTAATAAGGGTTATTTTATGGCTAAAAATAAGTTAAAAAATTCTAAAATATATTAAAATAAAATAATTAAAGTTTAGGGTCACGTGGGATACTCACAGTGCAATCGTGGATGTGGGGCCCACGGTGGGGTCCATACCTTAAATTTATGAAAAATGTTCATAAAATCTCATAAATCCCTAAAAATAGGATAAATCAAGTTTGATATAGAAACTTATAAAAATGAGATAAATTCTTGTTAAAACTATAATTACTAGCCCTGAACCCAAAAATCAACTCAAACTGGCAAATTTTAGCAAAACCAAACAATAATAAACAATTAAATCAAAATTAAACCAGGTCAAAATTAGAGTTCTTACAAATAGAGGCATAACTGTAACGTCCCGGATTTTTATTACGATTTTCTGCAATTTTTCTGATCATTTTCGGCGAGAAATTGTGACGCTTCGGCGTATTTGGCCTCGGTATTTGTAACCGTAGAGTCGGGTCTCAGGTTCATCATAGGCGACGGGCCTAGACCCGCGTTTTGGCGCGAAAATTTGAGAGAAAATGGACTGTAGAAGAAATAAGGTGAAAAAAAAAAGGATAAAAGAAAGCAAAACGGGCTCGGGCTCGGCAGAGCCCGATCCAGAAATGTTGGAACAGTGTTTTTTCCCCCCCCCCTTCTCCGGCGTCTCTCTGTCCCAGCCGCCACCGGCCGCTAGTGGGCCGCATGGCCGCCGCACCGGCTCCGCCCCGGCTGTGTGACTGCTGGGGGGGCCGCCGTCCCGGCCCCACGGCCGCTCCGCCCCGTCTCGCCCCTGTTCCGCTGGCCGATCTCTCTGCCCTCTCTCTGATTTGTGCTTGGACAGCGCCGGCGGTGGCCGGTGGGCTTTGCCTGGCTTCCTCCGGCTAGTCTCAGGCTGGCGACGGCAGGGCCGCTGCCCTGGCCAGTCCCGCCGGCTCCTCCCCTTGGTTTTCCCCGGTAAGCAGTCTCTCTCCCTCTCTCACTGTGATCCGATTTGAGCCGCCGCCGTGGGCCGCCAAGGGCCGGCCGGCCGGCCACGGCTCCGCCCTGGGCCGGCGACCGCGGGAGACCACCCCTCCCGGCCCAGTGGACCTCCGCTCCACCGCCCCATCCCATTTCCCTCTGCCCTGTTTTCCGCCGGCGCTCTGTTTTGGTGAAACGGAGACCGCCGACGGCGAGCTGTGGCCAACACGACCCCCGTCCGGCTCCGTCATGGGCTGGCGACGGTGGGAGGCCACCCCTCCCGGCCCCACTTGGCCTCTCCTCCGCCGTTCCGCCCCATTTTTCCCCTTTGTTTCTGTTTTCCGCCCCTTTGATCCAACTCGCTGGCCGGCTTCGGCCGCCGTTGGACGCCTCGGCAGGACTCAGTCCAAACCGCCTTGGTCCGGCGAAGGCAGTGGGCCACTCCACCCGGACTGATTCCTCTTCCTCGCCCTCCATTTTTCCTCTGCTCAGTCTGAATGTTCCCTATGTTTTCGATATACCGCCGACAGTGATAGCTAGCACTGGCCGGACGGTTGTCGTGGGCTGCGCTCCGGTCTGGCGACGACTAGGAACGGCCCCACCTGGCCCGGCCTCCATCTGGCCAGCCACAGGCCGGCGATCGCAAGGCCTACCCCCTAGCCAGCTCCCTTAGCCCACGGCTGTCCCTCATCTTCCCATGCTTTGGTCTGTCCATTTTGGACGTTGTGACTGTCATTGCCAGTCGGACGTCGGACATGGCCGTGTGGACCTTTGTCCGACTCTACCTCAGCCCAGTGATGCTAGTGGGCCACCCCTTCAGGCCTTGTTGAGCGTCCGTTCCCTCCGCTTTGTCGGAGCCCGATCCGCATCCCTTGCTTGGGTGCTCTTACTCGGAAAAACCGAGCCTTTGCTCCTCACTGTGTTGTTTGTCCGGCGTGTTGCCGTTGACTTTGACCATCAACTCTGGCCGGAGATAGCTCCTCCTGGCCGCTAGAGCCACGACACAGCCGTTGGTAACCCTTGCTCCTCCCTGTGTCCCCCCGGCCCCTCTATGCTTTTGGCCGTTTTTATGTTTTGGGCTATTGAGCATCGTTGGATGCCGAACACCCTTTGGACCACTTAGTGTGGTGGGTTTCAGCCTAGAGATGGCTAGCCGCCTTAGTGCGGCACCGCCCCTCTTCTTCGGCATGAGGCAGGTTCCCCCTCTGCCAATGATATGTGTTTGACCGCGCCACTTAGAGCGCCATCGTTCTATCTCGCCGAACGCCGATTGGCCTCTAGTTGGCCTACCTCGGCACGACAACGACAAAGGACGTCTTGTAAGTCACCACCCTTGGGCATGGCCTACTACCCTTCCGAGCTTTGAGCCTACACAGTCTAGCATTCTCCCCCTCCCTTTGGCCACGTGTGCTAGTAGCCGCGCGGGCGGGTTAGGGTTTTGGTGCCGCTTTGGCGCCGCCCGACCGTCAGATGGCTCTGCCATCATCAGGAGTTGACATCGGAGTCCTCCATCAGTCTCCTCCATCCTTGAGTGACGCCCACACCCTCCGCCCTTAAGTGGGCCCTAGTAAACACGAAATCGATGCCGTTGGGTGCTGTCCACGGCCGATTTCGATGTCTTGTGATCGGTTGTGTATGGTTCAACCACCGGTCGAATTTTAGTGTACGCCTAGATCTTCGGTCACACCTGCCACTCGTTGGCACGACCTTCCTCCCGGCCACCAGTAGTGTGCCGCCGTGGATCACAGATTTTTCCGCGTTGATCAGAGTCACCCCTGTTTGGTCGTGAGTGCTTCCGGCGTTTCTTACACCCTCGGGACAGCAGCTCTCTCAGTTGGGCAATGGTTTTGACCGCCAACTCCGCCACCGACGCCGCCACCGTCGTGTGCTCGCCATCAAACGTCATGATTACGAGGTAGGGGAGCTTGAACTCGTAATTTCATGATAGCATGCTTGAATGAGTAGTAGCATGCTAGGAATTTCATAATGTGCATATAAGCATGATTATATGGTATGTTTTAGATATGTATGGCATGCATATGAGCTGTGAGTATGATTGTTATGTATGAGTTGCACGTAAGCTTTATGTATGTGTATGTGCATGTGGGTAGAGGTATGTACGATGGACGGTAAGAAGTGGTAAGGGTTTGGTACGAAGTTGGACGTGTAAGCGTACGACGAAAGACAGAGAAGGTAAGTTTGTTGGGCGATGGACGGTAAAAAGTGGTAAGGTTTTTGGTATGGAGTCGGATGGGGACGGGTAAGCTTGTGATGGAAGACGACAAACGTAAGTATGACAGACGAAGATTGGAGCGGATTGGATCGGTTTGGCGTGGAACAAAGTTAGGGGTTGGTTTCTGTAAGTAAGAGAACTTAGGCTTGAAGCCTGAGGTGGGGTTTGTTAGACGACAAGAGTGTGCATAATTGTACAGGCATAACGTACAAATTATAAAGTGAAAAGTAAGCATAATCAGTGAGGTGTAAGTAAGGGGGTAACGGGGATTTACCTTGAGGAGCTTGGTTTGACGGTGTAAGTAAGACGTTTTGGCGGTAAGGTGGATGTCAGAGACTGTATGAGTATGTAAGGATTTGATGTACGGTGAGCTTGATCACGATATGGACGGGTAAGTGAAGTCTGCTGCCCCGACGAACTAGGGTTTCGATCGGGCTCAGCTTCAGTTTGATAAGTCGAGGTCTGAGTTTGTGTAGCATAATTGTACCGCATAATATACTTAATTCAAACTTGAATTATAAGAAAGCTAATGATATCGTTGTGAGTTTGAGACCTGAGGGTTCGACGGATTAAGTTCCGTGGTTGAGCTAGCCGATAATGAGTCGGCTGAGCACTTCTGTGTCTTGCCATGGTAGTTATCCTGCGGGATTTTGTCTGTGTGCTATATAGAGCACCGGACGTCTGATGCTCTGTTGAGAGCGATGTGTGCTTTGTTTTGGTCTGTGTGCGTATTAAGCCCAGACATTTGATGCTCTGTTGAGAGCGCTATAAGTTTCCGCCCTTCGTGGGCTCTGTATGTTTCTGCCTATAGATGGCACTGTAAGATTCTTGCCTAAGAATGGCACTGTATGTTTTCTGCCCTTAGTTGGCACTGTATGGCCCTTGTTGGCAATGTATGGCCCCAAAGAGTGGGCATTTACGCGCTCAGGTAAGCAGTATCATGGACCTGCTCTTACCTGTTTGATCCTGTGCCCCATGAGCATAGGTGTGCCTTGCCTTCGGAAAAGTCCATGGCGTCTAGTTGCTCCCCGAAGGTTAAGGTGACGCCCTTGTGGCATTCCCTTCTTTCCCGACATTGGAGCTTGTTAATTGTAATGAGCTTCAGTCGTCGGTAGTATGTGTTCGATAGTGAGAGTATGTTGTATGCTTCAGTTTCTGAGTAAGTTGTACGTGTAAGATTCAGAGTATGTGTAAGTGTAAGCTCCTAAGGAAGACGTAAGAATACATTTATGTGTAAGCGTATGATTGTACGATTAAGGTCGTACAAGTATGTGTAGGTTGTGTGTGTATGAGTACGATTGTAAGATGATGATTTGAAGTAAGAACGTAAGTGTAAGTGTTTGAGTAAGAAAGTAAGTGTAAGATTGTAAGCACGATTGTAAGTACATGATTTGGACGAGGACTGTAAGTGTAAGATTGTACGAGTTTGGTTGTACGAGTATGAGTAAGGTGTTGAGTGTGCGTACGATGGTACGAGTACGTTGTAAGACCCTGATTGAGGGTGTTTGAGTAAGGTTGCTTCCATTTGGTGTGCTATGCGTTTTTATATGCATATATATGATTGTTATATTTGCAGATTGCCTCATGTTTGTGTTGCATGACGCATGTTTTTATGAACTTATCGAGTTCATCATTTTTGGGATTTCCCCTACTGGGTATTTTCCTACTGAGTATGAAAATACTCACCCTACTATTTTTAGCCCCGTGGTTCGGGAGGCTTTTGTAGGTTGTGTTGGAGAGCTCCGGGAGATGGATGCTCGTTTCTGCAGATGATCGTTCCGCCTTTGACTCAAGTATATTTGACTCAACGAGAGTTTTTGATGCCACGATCTGATGTATTGGGTGAGATGAGATTTAAATGTTTATACCTTCTGGACTTTTAGCTTGGATCAGATAGTAGACTGTTTATGGGACTTGTACTCGGGGACGCCTGGGAGTTATTTGTATTTAAAAATCCATGATCATGGTGATTTAGTAAATGCGTTTGTTTTCGAGTAGCGCCTGAGGAGATTTGATTTGGCGATACGATGTTTAACCGTATGATGTTTTAAATTATAAACTGTTTATACGGGTTTTGATTTCGTTAGTTTTACTCCGATTTAAAATTAAAAATTTTTCGTGAATTTTATGAAAAATGTATGAAAATCTCGGGCGTTACAATAACATGACAAAAATATATGGTAAAATCAATTCTAAACCAATTAGGATTACAAAATCTATATATTTTTTTGTGGCTACAAGGCTATACTTATTGGATAAATAATTGTAGTATTTTAGGTCTCTTAAATTTTAAATTAATTAAAAATTTCTTTTAAAGATCAATATTTTTGGTGTATTGGTGGTAATACCTATTTGAGAAATTATTATAACATTTTAGGTATCTTGAATTCTAAATTATTTAGGAGTTTCTTTGCAAGGGCAAAATATGTATAACATGATAAAAATAGGTTCTAAACTGATTAAGACGATAAAATCTATATTTTTTATGTAGTTAGAAGATTATACTTATTCAAAAAATTATTATAATATTTTGATCTGTTGAAATTTAAATTAATTAATTTTTTTAAAAGGGTAATATAAGTATAACATGATAAAAATCTATAGTAAAAATCAATTCTAAACAAATAGGATTATAAAATCTAAATTTTTTTGTGGCTACAAGGTTATACGTATTAGATAAATATTATAATATTTTAAATCTCTTAAATTCTAGTTTAACTAAAAATTTCACTACAAAGATAATATTGGTATAATATGATAAAAATTTCTACATCTTTCTTAATTTAATAATAATATAAATATAGCTTCAAAGTTAAAATATTTTTAATTTATTTTTCAATTATTTTTCTTCCCACATTCTCTCTAATTTGTCTGTGTAGACATCTCTGTAAAGCAAGGAGCGAAGCAATTTTTATTTGTTTGGTACGAGAGTATTGAAGCGGTTGCATTCACAACAGTCGTTCCTATGTTGGGAATCGTAGAGACCAAGGGACGAGATTTTGCCCCGCCGCGTTCCGAGAAAAACGCGGGAATAAGACGGAAGCTTTCCGATTCTGGTAAGATTCGACGATTTCCTCCCCTTTCCTTTTAAAACGAAAATACAGAGCGGCCCCTCCACTACTCCTTGCTATTAAGAGAAGTGCCCATCTACTACTTGCTATTAAGAGAAGTCATGTGGCTATTTTCGTAATTATATTAAATATATTCTTCCTGCGTACGTCTTTCCATTCAGAGTCACTGTGTAAACTGTGTGCGAGAGACCCTGACTGAACCAAAAGAAGTAAACAAGAGCCGAGTTTTTATTTTCTTTTTACTGTCGAGTGATTATTATAAATATAAGAATTCAAAACTTGGGCGCCCACCGCCGCCATCAATAGTATTTGCCGGTGAATCGCCGCATGACAACCAGCGCGACGGCGAATTCGGCCGCCAAGCAGGGCCGTTCGACTGGTTCTCTCACGAGCTGGTTTTGTTTCTTTGCGTCTTCTTCCTCCGAGTCGTTGTCTTCTTCAGGAAACGCAGATTCCAAGTACAGAACAAATAGTTTTTTTATTGAAATTTATTTTGGTTTCTTGCTTTTCATAAAAAATAAAAAGGGGTTCTTGCCGTCCGTTTTCGGTTTCCCCCTTTTTTTTTCCTAAAAAAATATGTGTTTCAAGGAGTTTTTTTTTCTTTTTGGAGAATTGGGTCGTCAGGGGAAACCTCGGCGGTCTACTGTCCGTCGGCGGCGCTGGCTACGGCGGAGTCGGAGGCCAGTCGCGACAAACGCAAGCTTAAAGAGGTGAACATTGTTTATTTTCTGTTTGAACCATTTAATTGATTTTCTCCTTTTCTTTGTTCTTAATGGCTTTTGGGTTTTGGATTTGTAGGTTGAAACCCCGACGGCGAAACGGTCTACGAATACCGAGATCTCGGAAAACGAATTGGTGGGGATGTAATTTCTTTTAAAAATTTTCATTGGCTGCTCTGACTTCCCGTCTTTTTTCCCCCAATTTCCCAGTTTCATGATCTTTGATTATTTCTAGTTCTAGTAAGTAGTAACTGGTGAGAATTATTCTAGATCAGATTTGTGGAGAAACCCTGATCGTTAGAAGAGAATTAATTGACTTGCAGAAAATTGGCATTGACGCTATTGGTAGTTCAAAGCTTCAATTTTAGATGAACTTAGAAATCCATGCGATATTAATATTCAATGATATGTTTTCTAGATTGCATAGGCTTAATATTGATTTCATACTGTGGGGAAATAATTCCTTTTGTCAAGTCTCTGAAAGGTATAAATCAATTGTTTACTGTGAAGCCAAGGGCCCTTTTATCTCTCTGAAATTTTCCGGTTAATATGGATGACTGAGAGTCCATGGCATAAGATGGATTGAACTTGGACACACACTATACCACACTGTAGTGCTCCTTGTGGGAACTCTATTAACAGGCAGTAGCAAGTAAATTTTTGTGTTTAGATAGAGTATGAGTGGTTTGTTAACTTCTATAGCCAATGTACTGTGAACAATTTGAAGAGGAGACTGCGATTGGTATCATTTAAATCAGCTGGAAGTAAACATGGTGTCCTATGATTGTAAGATTCTTCTTAAAATCCAGTAGGAAGGAGCACACCTTTTTCTTGTTATCGTGCCATGAAATCTAGAGAGAATATGCATTTTGCATGAATATGAACTTTAAAAAGAAAACTTGAAAGATATCTTTCATTCAATATTGCCTTGTGCAACATGTATTTTTATAAAAAGTGAGATTGTTAGCTGTATAACTTGTTTGTGAGCTTCTATTTCCGATAAGCTAACTGCTTAAGTAAGATATTTGAATTACTTGGCTCTAAACTTTTAGAGCTGACCTACGTGATATTACACTACACTTCATTGGCCTCCTATATATCGAAAAAGTAGATGGCACGAAGAAGTATAGGTAGAAGTTCAGAAAGGAATGGATTGCATGAACAGGGTTTTGTGATAGTGGAATAAATGTCAATTGTGAATGTGTTTTTGAGATGATAGTCGTGGCTAGGAATTCAATGCTTTGAATGTGTTTAAGAGGTGATTAGCGATTCAACTTTGTTAATGTGTTTAAGAAGTGTTTTAAAATAAAAATGATTGGTATCTCCTGAAGTCAATTATTTTGCCAGATTGTTCCTTATATTGTTGTTGAAATCAATATTGATCAGAGTCATGCTGGAGGAGTACCTGGCAAGAAAGAAGTTGATGGCAATAAGAACATAGTTGGTTCTGCTAGACATTATGATAAACTAGTAAAGGTAGGTGTGAGTCATTTCCTTTGTTGATGATATATAATTACTGTGTTCATACTCTGCAAGTGCAGCTATGCGCTATTGTATACCATCCTAATGCTTTTGGTTTTGTTGGTTCGTTTTCATATAGGAATACTGACTCCAATTGGTTTTAGAAACCAGAGATAATAGTTTTGTGTGCATTTGTTAACATATGTTACTTCTAAACTGTTCATGTTTCAGGAAGCTCTGGACAGTGATTTGTCTGATGGTGATACGGCTTGTGGTATGGTAAATGGTTCTTCCAGCATTGCCCTGAAGGAGTTTGGAGCTGCCTCGTATGAACTAAATGTGGATGATAGTGATTATGTTGATTATGATGATGATGACGATTACTACGACGAGGAAGATGTTGACATTGATGATAGTGATAGCCATAAGTACGTAGACAACATTGATGATATAGCTGCTCAACTTGATGCAGACAAACTGCCTCCTGGAACAGAGGTTTCTCTCCCCTGGTTGCAAAACCTTAGTGCCTTGACTTATGAGCCAACTCCAAGTAGTTCACATGCTTCACAGCCAATCCTCTTAAAACCTGAATCTGAGATTGAGAGAAAACACAGGCTATTTAAGCAGTTTGATGTAGTTGCTGACTACTCAGACCACCATTTCCAGTCAGGCAGCTCAGCAAAGGGGAATTTGGAGAGAAAGGTAGGCTATGTCAGGCTTTTTATCTAGAGTTCCATAACATTGAATTCATGCATCTATTTTGACAAAGTATGTAAACCATGTGCACGCAAGTAGGAAAAGTTTAACATTTGGAGCCATATTAAAGCTGTTTTGTTGAGTAGTTTTTGAGGCACCTGATGACAAAACATAATGTGACAAATTTTGTGTAAAATCTTGTTGGCAAGGATTCTGTCATTGGTTCTGAAAATATATCTGGTTGCCTCCATAATGCTGCATTGTTAGTGGAGAAAACAAATGTGCTCATGCCTATCACTTGTATCTAGTTTAGTAGACATTTCTATCTTATATCTGACACTTGTCGATACATGGTTTTACTTGTAAGATAATCATTGCACTTGGAAAAAGATATTTTTCTACTTTATTGGCCATTTATGGGCTCCAATACAATTAAATAATTATGTGTGCAATAGCTTTTCTACTTAAGTGTCACCTGATGTTGTCTCTTTTTCTCAATTTAATTGTTCTTCCTATACTAGTATCACATTCAAGAAGAATACATGCACCTTTTAATGTCTTCAGTTGCTCATCTAGCATCTTTTCTTCTAATACCTTCTCAATTTCAGGTAACAAAGGAGTGGTCAAAGAAAATACAAACTGAATGGAAGCTCTTGGAGAAAGATTTGCCTGGTGATTATTGGATACCTTCTGTCATTCATTCTGTTACCTAATCTGTGTTTTATTTGTTGTGGCTGGCTCTACAATGCACTGAAGTTTGCTGAAGGAAGAGGCTTATGTTGCTACGCAAATTGACATTAGTAAATCTGAACTTAAGTAGTGTTTCAATTATAATAATCTGACTGTTTTTGTCCTGTTGGATATATAAATCTGCAATTTGTTTCTTATTCTAGCACAAATTTATTCTCCCAAATTTATGAATGCTAAATGATTTTGAACTCTTAAATTAGTTAGTATATTGTTAAATAGGACCTTTTTATGTAGCAAAATAAAGAGAGATTAAACTTTTTAGCGTATCAATTAAAAACTGGCATCATTAATTCTTTGGAAGACAGTTCTCCAAATGTTCTTGAAAATAGCAGCATTCCAATGTGTTTTTCTTTGTGATATTTCCTTCTGAGATTACAAGATGATTGCCTATATCATTTTCTGAATTAAAATTCCCTGGTAGGGAGACAGAATAACTAATTAATAATGAGACTGTTGGCAACCTCTTTTGGAGATTAATGGTCGGTGACATATTACCCAATTTCCTCTTACTAAAATCTGAGGAAGGCCATCTTTTGTTGGAGATATGGTTTTTAATTTTTCTCTTCTATGTGCCTTCTCTGTCTTCTTTATGTGGTCCAGTTATTTCATTGTTTGCTCTTTTCTGTATAAACACAATGCTTTGTGTTGAATATGGATCATATCTGTATCACAGTCTTGAATATGGATGATATCTTAGTTATCGATGAACTAAGTCCTCATATCCAAGATAAAGTTCTTTGGCACGTATGTTTTTGTGGATGATGACTGAGTTAGAAATGTGAAGGGAAGTCTTAGAATAAAAAAGTTTTAGAATAAGTAGAAATAAGACAGAGTATATGGAGTTCATCTTTAGGAAAGGTAGAGCTATAGGTGGCCACTTAATTGAAATAAATGGGCAAGATGTGCCAAGATGAGAGCAATTATGCTATTTAGGCTCCATTATACACAAAGGAGGTGATATAGATAGTGATGTGGTACATAAAAATTAGTGCAGGGTAGCCAAAGAGGAGCACCGCATCAAGCGTGCTGTGTGATAGACGCGTCCTAAATATGCTTAAAGGAAAATTCTATTAGACAAGAGTTATGATTTGTGCCCACGATACTCTATGGAGCTGAATCTTGGGCCCTTAGAAATGTCATATAGATAAACTAAATGTACTCGAAATGAAGATGTTAAGGTAGATGTGTGGGTTAACTAGGAGGGTTAGGATTAGAAATGAGCATATTCGCGAGAACTTTGGGCTAGCACCTCTAGTGGAGAAGCTTTGGAAGTGTAAGTTGTGTTGGTATGAACATGTTCAAAGGAGACCAAGGGATGCCTAGTATAAAGGTTGGAGGAGGCGCAAGTGGAAGAGGCTATTGAGGGTGGGGGGATATGAATATGTTAAACTCTTACAAAACAGTTAGCAAAAAATAGGCTAAAGTGGAGGCGTAAGATCTATGTCTATGACCTCAAATTGTTGGGAAAATGCACTTCTTGATTATGATTATGTTATAAGAACTACCTCCACAATGTACCGTGATTATTTAATTTTAAAATATCTTTTTCTTTCTATTTGACAGACTCAATATTTGTCAGAGTTTACGAGCAAAGGATTGATTTGATGAGGGCTGTGATTGTTGGAGCATCTGGAACACCTTACCATGATGGCCTATTCTTCTTTGATATCCTTTACCCTTCCAACTACCCTGGCGAACCTCCAGTATGTGATTATTTATCGGATATGGAGCTGGTCATACTTTAGCGATATAACTTTGCATTCAAATGTGAACACTAATTAGAAGTGCCACATGATGATCGGTGTTTATTTATCTAGTTTCCCTACTCATCTTGTCACAAAATTTGTCTTTGATAGTGGTTGCATGATTTTAATTACTTTGGTGCACAATCATGATTGTATGTTTTTAGCTTGGTATATGAATTGTTTGTTTTCCCTGAAAGAAGGGATTGGTTTTGATATGGCTCTTCCTCTTGCAGAAGGTGTATTACCACTCTGGCGGTCTTAGATTGAATCCGAACTTGTATGGTTGTGGAAAAGTCTGCCTTAGCCTTCTCAACACATGGCATGGCCATAAAAGTGAACGGTGGAACCCAAAAGAATCTAACATGCTGCAAGTCTTGCTTTCTATCCAAGCCTTGGTGTTGAATGAGAAGCCATACTTTAACGAACCAGGATATGAAAGATCAGCAGGCCAGCCTACTGGAGAAAAGAAATCCCAACTGTATAGTCAGAATACTTTCATACTATCTTGCAGGACTATGATGTATACATTAAGAAGGCCTCCAAAGGTAACAATACTTCCCAGTAAGGACCTACTTTGCTATAGATGTTGTGTTCAGTGGAGCGTGGGCTGGGACATATTTAATTATCTCATGAGATCGTTATTTGCTGGCTACAATCCCCTCCAATTAGTTAAGCTTTGGAGCCGTCATCTGGCACTTACATTAGCAGGCTGTTTGCAGCTTTATGTTTTTTAATTAATTTAACTTCTTTTTAGTACTTCAGGACATAAGTGGACACATTTTAACAATTATTATCATTTTTTTTCCTGCAGCATTTTGAGGATTTTGTGATGGGACATTTCTGCCTGCGTGCACATGCAATTTTAAGTGCTTGCAATTCATACATGAGCGGAGCTCACGTTGGATTCCCTTCAAGTGGCGTGAGTAAGGTCTCAAATGGGGACATTAACACCTGCTCTCCATCATTTAAGAGCTCACTTGCACAGATCTTCCGTCAACTACTGATTGCATTGACTGACAGTGGTGCCGACTGCCAGAAATTTCTTGAGCACCCTCCACAACTAAATTCCTTGCAGATATACGATGCTGAAGCCGCCAAATCCAATGAATTGAAAACTCAAAGCTTATGAGCAACAAGCAAAACCTTTTTCGCTTACTAATCTAAATTCAAACTGACAGTAGTATAGTCTCTACCTCTTTAATTTTTAGGTCCGTACATACTGTAAATAGGGGGAGTGGATATGTTAGGTTATCTAAGTGTTAATAATGGCTAGTCTATTATAGGTAGGTACGGTTCCTTCCTTTCGAGTCAGTGAAGCAGTGTAGGTAACGGATGATTATTTTTGGGGCGCATCTACTGTAGGGATATTTGAATACAAAAAATTTTAAGCAATAATTTTTTTATTATATATATATATATATATATATATGTGGTTCCGTTAACATGCATCGGTTGGGAGCATGTCGGCCATAGGATAACGGGGCAAAAAAGTTTTCTATGCTTAGCTGTCAGATTATGATCCAGGGTTGATAAGCGATAGGCCACAATGGTGTGCTAGCGCTTCTCAACTTTTTTCATGTATATATACATAATATGTATATATATATAAATATAATCCAATTGTCCTTGGGTTTTTCTTAACTTAAGATTTTAAAATTTCTTTTTATAAATCTAATAGTGGAAATAAATTTTTTTATATAACTTTTACTAAAACTTTCGATAAGATGTTTTGGGGTGCAA